>OX246740.1:20849825-21034825 GCA_945910005.1 Isoperla grammatica
TAATAATGATAATACTTCCCTATATCAAAATAAGCTCATTCGTCATTGGTCATCATCTATGATTGTATTATACTTAAATATAAGTAAATAAATAAATAAATAATAAAAAAAAATAATAATAATACTAAAACAGTAATAGTTTATTTCCACAATAATACATTGTGGATAATAATAATAATACACAATAATACATTCCACAATAATAAGAACAACCTAACAACCCTAAACCGAACAATACAATTTAGTTTTGGTATTAGCCTGGATTTGCGTGCGTTCGACACCGTTAGTTACGAAGACTGTTATTAGCGTTGGTACGTAACTCTCCTGACAGATGTCGTTGAGAGCGTCGGCGTCGAGAGGAGAGGAGAGGAGAGGAGGAACGAGGAACGACGCCGATTCTCGTCTCTCGCGTGGTAGCGTCGTCGTGCATAGAGTATATTGGCCCGGCCCTCTGTGCGATACATCATTCATTGCAACCTTCGCTGTTCGGTGCGAGCACACCCACACTCACAGGGGTGTACACTGTACACTCTTCAACTGTTATATCTGTGGCCAATTTCGTGGAGCGTTGCAGTTTAATCCATTTCGGAGGCTTTTACGGCCTGAGTCAACTTTAGTCGACTATTTAGGTTTCCATTCGATTGTTTCCACCTTTGACACAGTTGTACCTTCGGTTTAGTACTCTTAAAATGAACGTAAATCAGATCACGTAAGAAAGAAAGAAATTAAATCAATTGAGAACTGAACATCAGAGTAAAAGCTGAGGGTAGAGCATGAAAGGAACACGAAATCAGTTCAAGATAAGTGAAAAAAGATCCCCCGAACGTAAGACACAAAAGTAAAAAGGGTAAAGAGTTCCATTAAAACCGCGTAAAATTGCATTTTGATTTTTTATAGTAATACTTCGAAGACGCGACACGATTTTGAATAAGGATAACTAATTACCAACATTTAGTTTTCTTAGAACTAAACACTAGTTTTAAAAAGTTTTAAATATTTTAATCCTTACTGTTGTTACTTTACATCGAATGAAAGGATTAATAGTTAATTTGATTCTTTAATGAGGACCGTAATGACAGTAATATTTGAAATTTTATTAATTCAGCTTTTAGAGAAACTAAATGAAACTAAATGTTGGCTAGTAATCAGGAATCACTAGTGTAAATATTATGTATAGCTTTCTTTAGATATAAATAAAATGTTAATAATTGATTGTACACTTTAGTAATCAAGGTCGGTGCACAATCGCCCGGGAAGGAGCTCCGGAAACGGTAACGGGAAAGTTCGCTATAATTTAACATTGCCCGGTAACGTTAACGGTAACGGGAAGCTCCTTCCCGGGCTATTGTGCACCGACCAATACACTTAATTGAACTCTGAGCAAGCATATTTGCGGTGTGTGGCACAGAGAGGGAGGGTGTACCTGTACACTGTACATGTACACCCCTGCTGGCCCACACCCACGCTCGCTGGTCCGTGGGACCATTAGTCAATGCGACGCATGCGCTGCGTGAGACGAGAGGATGGGCTGTAATAGCCGTGCATGGTCTCTGTGATTCCAACAATTAGTCGCGGATAACACGGCTGGGGAGGACGCGTCATATCGCTTGTAAAACAAGTGCATCTCACGTGTAACACACACATTGTCATATCGCTTGTAAAACAAGTGCAACTCACGTGTAACACACACATTGTCATATCGCTTGTAACACACACACTGTCATATCGCTTGTAAAACAAGTGCATCTCACGTGTAACACACACATTGTCATATCGCTTGTAAAACAAGTGCATCTCACGTGTAACACACACATTGTCATATCGCTTGTAAAACAAGTGCATCTCACGTGTAACACACACATTGTCCTTTCGCTTGTAAAACAAGTGCATCTCACGTGTAATACACACATTGTCCTATCGCTTGTAAAACAAGTGCATCTCACGTGTAATACACACATTGTCATATCGCTTGTAAAACAAGTGCATCTCACGTGTAACACACACATTGTCATATCGCTTGTAAAACAAGTGCATCTCACATGTAATACACACATTGTCCTATCGCTTGTAAAACAAGTGCATCTCACGTGTAACACACACATTGTCATATCGCTTGTAAAACAAGTGCAACTCACGTGTAACACACACATTGTCATATCGCTTGTAAAACAAGTGCATATCACGTGTAACACACACATTGTCATATCGCTTGTAAAACAAGTGCATCTCACGTGTAACACACACATTGTCATATCGCTTGTAAAACAAGTGCATCTCACGTGTAACACACACATTGTCATATCGCTTGTAAAACAAGTGCATCTCCCGTGTAACACACACATTGTCATATCGCTTGTAAAACAAGTGCATCTCACGTGTAACACACCCATTGTCATATCGCTTGTAAAACAAGTGCATCTCACGTGTAACACACACATTGTCATATCGCTTGTAAAACAAGTGCATCTCACGTGTAACACACCCATTGTCATATCACTTGTAAAACAAGTGCATCTCACGTGTAACACACACATTGTCATATCGCTTGTAAAACAAGTGCATCTCACGTGTAACACACCCATTGTCATATCACTTGTAAAACAAGTGCATCTAACGTGTAACACACACATTGTCATATCGCTTGTAAAACAAGTGCATCTCACGTGTAACACACACATTGTCATATCGCTTGTAAAACAAGTGCATCTCACGTGTAACACACCCATTGTCATATCACTTGTAAAACAAGTGCATCTCACGTGTAACACACACATTGTCATATCGCTTGTAAAACAAGTGCATCTCACGTGTAACACACACATTGTCATATCGCTTGTAAAACAAGTGCATCTCACGTGTAACACACCCATTGTCATATCACTTGTAAAACAAGTGCATCTCACGTGTAACACACACATTGTCATATCGCTTGTAAAACAAGTGCATCTCACGTGTAACACACCCATTGTCATATCACTTGTAAAACAAGTGCATCTCACGTGTAACACACACATTGTCATATCGCTTGTAAAACAAGTGCATCTCACGTGTAACACACACATTGTCATATCGCTTGTAAAACAAGTGCATCTCACGTGTAACACACACATTGCCATATCGCTTGTAAAACAAGTGCATCTCACGTGTAACACACACATTGTCATATCGCTTGTAAAACAAGTGCATCTCACGTGTAACACACCCATTGTCATATCACTTGTAAAACAAGTGCATCTCACGTGTAACACACACATTGTCATATCGCTTGTAAAACAAGTGCATCTCACGTGTAACACACACATTGTCATATCGCTTGTAAAACAAGTGCATCTCACGTGTAACACACACATTGTCATATCGCTTGTAAAACAAGTGCATCTCACGTGTAACACACACATTGTCATATCGCTTGTAAAACAAGTGCATCTCACGTGTAACACACACATTGTCATATCGCTTGTAAAACAAGTGCATCTCACGTGTAATACACACATTGTCATATCGCTTGTAAAATACATACAAATGCATCACACTTGTAACACCCACACAGATTCATATCGCTTGTAAAACAAGTGCATCTCACGTGTAACACACACATTGTTATATCGCTTGTAAAACAAGTGCATCTGACCTGTAACACTAACATACATTGTCATATCGCTTGTTAAACACAAACAAGTGGTTCTCACTGTTAACACACACATTTTCATATCGCTTGTAGCACACTACTGCATCTCACTTGTATAAATACGACCACGTATAACACACCACCAGTGTCGAGCACTGTCATCTCACTTGTAACAGCGTAGTTCTGTGCTTTGCGCGCTACGCGGCGCTCGTGTCGCGTCTGTCCGGCCGATGCAGCGTAGTTATGTGCTTTGCGCGCTACACGGCGCTCGTGTCGCCTCCTCGTGATTGGTGGTGCACCAGCGGCACCGTTTTTACACGAACTCATCCCGGAGAGGAAAGAAAAAAACAAACGGTAATATTTGAAGTTGCCCAACGTCTCATGCTTACGAAATACACGAGTCCAATAATGCCAACTTATTTTCTACTTCTCAGGTTCTTAGGCCTACCGTCTACTTTCTTGAAACATTTTACATTAGGGATAATTTAATTTATGACCTTGGGTCGGATAACTGGAAATTCCTAACAGGACCCCTATTCTGTAATCATCCCGGTTTGGATCCGGGCCGCTTTGGATCGAAAGCGGGCGAAAGCGATTTTGTAACTTTTTCTGAATCCAATCCGGCAAATATTGCCTGGAATGGATCCGTAAATCCCGGAATGGATACAGTACCTCTTTGCATTGCATCGTGAAACCGTCATTCAAGATTTTGTTTTAGCATTAAACAACAGTTTTAACGCAATATCTTTTCTAATTTTTCTTTGGGTCCGGAATGGGAACATTAAATTTCACGATTCGGATCCGGCCGATTTCATTCCGGGAGAATAGGGGTCCAGGGAACTAACTATTCTTCGCGTTTTCGCGTTATGCCAATGCAATCAAAAGTGTATGTGTTGACGTAAATGTCAATATGGCATAATGGTTAAATGTTGACAGTCGACCGAACACTCGGGATTCAAATTGCATTTCACCAGACTCCGAGCCGATAAAGAAGTTCTCCCTTTGGGGAAACTGGTAACTCTTTCATTAATCCTCAAAGGAATGTATAAATAATAATTTCACACAGGGTTGCAGCGCTCCAACATATCAACCAGGTCCAATGAAAACTGAGTACTTCAACGTTTTCGTTTGCCATTATCAAGTGGACTAAGGGAGGAAGGGCGGGTCCGGGGGGGGGGGTGAGATTACAACACTATTTTCATTCAAAAGTTACTTTTTTCAATACCAATGAATGACCTTAGTGAGAATTGCATGGATTTGTTTTTCGAACACGAGGCCTATACGAGAAGTGTTTGTGGAGTGCGAGGTAGCGTATGTACTACGTACTACGTAGTGTACTAAGTTGTGACTGCGGATGAGGCTGGCTTGCTCGGCAGCTCCACTCGGAACAGCTTCCCAACATCATTGATTATTGGACCGAATAAGAGCACTCGTTAAAGATGCCCTGCTGTTAAAGCTGGTATAGTCGGATATTCTCGCTTTCATCCCAATCCGAGAAGGTCGAACTTTATCTGAATCTCTGGGCCACTCAAATCACGAACATGCACGCGCCGCTGTCGCCCCGAAACACCGTCGTAATAGACGAGTGACTCGTGACCAACCAGCGATCGGTGTTAGAAATTGGGGCTCGCTGGTTGGCCACTCGTCTTAATGAAAGCATCTGCGAGGTTGTTTTAGAGTGAGCATAGATCGTTTCTCTACTCTAAAGAAGTTCCGCAGCAACCTTGCGTCATGATGAGTAAGGAATTGGCCAACCAAATATCAGTATTTGAAAAAGCCTCCCGCTGATTGGCTCCGACTCACTCATCTATATAAGACGTCAACGTCAACATTCGAAAGGTTGCCGTGGCCGATCATTCTTATCATACTTACTTACTAACTTACTTACTGCCTGCCCCTATCACGCACGCTGTTTCAACTAAAACCAACAGATTCCTATTTCCTTGTCTCTAGACGTGTCTACCAGGTAGTAGCAAAGTTTTCCATTGTCTGTCACTACTTGTGCATGTGCGTGGTTTTGTTTTTAGATATATCGTTCGCTGCCTTCACTTGAAAGTAGTGTGAGAACTATTCTCAATGCACGGTTTACACGGTAGGCATGTACACTGTATACAGTACGCCCTGACCTTGTCAACTAAATACACGACCTTGAGAGTCTCGTAGATTCATGGGAAATTAGATTTGTAGACTTTTTTAACAACTGATGATACGAAATGTACAGATTTTCATTTAGATATAACGTGAATGTTTTCCTCTTATATATAAATGTACTCGCGCATATATCCTCACGATTTTTCATTGTATTGGGTTTGGTTCAAACAAGATCCGTCGTGAATACTACATAGGCACTAAGAATATATGATATCTTTATCAACATGTAATTTATGTGTTATACATTTTAGATTAATTTAATTACATCGTAATCTTTAACTTTGTGATACAGAGAAACACGGGGTCACTAATTTGCGAACCGATCTGCATCACTATGTGGAAAGAGAGGTTAGTATTCGGTTATAGAGTATTTGAAGGTGGTGCCATGCATCTTTGCACGTAGGCCAACCAAATCCAAATCTCTTCGAACCTTGTCAGTCAAGACTCAAGAGTCAATACTTGATGTTTACGTCTAATGTTGTAGGCTACGTTTATTATTCATTTATAGTAGTATAGTTAGTATAGTTCATTTTACATTTCAGCAATAACTTATACCAATTTCTCATCACACCAAATTGAACTAGACTTGTAGAAAAGTAGCCCCACATAGCTTATTCACTATTGATTTGGAGGTCATGTTGTCATTTACGAAACTGTGATATGGGCTTTTTCGATGTTGGAATAATTAGTTCCAGGTTGCTATTTTGTACTTGTCACGGCCATTTTGGTTTCAACAAATGTTATGCACTAGGGGTGCACTATCATTACATTGATCTAAAATATTCGTGTTGCTGTGTTAAGCAGGTAAAACAAGTGTTACTTTACGACAGATACAAGTTACAATAGAGTTATCTAATGAAATGTCCTAGTTATGCGCACGAGGGCGTATAAATAATGTCACCGGCGTATTTATACATGTACACGCGGTACCTGCCCGAACGTGCGCTCCCGTCAGGAGCAAAACAGCCGCTATGACGGTGTCTGTTGTCATGGCAACCAAGGAGACAACTCGGACGTCACTGACGTGCATCCACGTCACGTGACACTTCTGTGTGTCAGAAACTCATTGATGGGCTAAGACTCGTAGTCACTTCCTGAAATTATTTATTATGTTCACTATCAATTCAATTCAGATTTCGCTATGATGAATGGACAATTGTTTTGTTCTACTACATGCCATCGTTTAGCCATCGACGCCATCGTTTAGTTGTCATCCGCACATTGTCTCATCGACTCGCATTCACCTTCTAAGCTAAGCACACATTTTACGTTCGAGACTTCATCTCTGTAAACAAACTGTCTACATAGTCACCATTATTATCACCAGTAGGAAATTCTTCTTGTCAAAGTTTGCGATATTCTGTCAATATTATCACAGGAATAACTAACTGCATGTGCAGTGATGGCAGAAGTAGCCAAGAACGAAGCACAATGCAGAGTAGCGGAAGTTCAAGTTGTATCTTATTTTAATTTTATTCATCATAGTTCAAAAACACCTTGTTTGGATAGAGATTCCATTTTATATGAACGACAGGAGAATCCAAAAAATGCAACCCCCAGACCCATAGGTAAAGACAAGAGTAGAGAGACAACTAGCCATCATTTTGCGCTTTTTCGTTCGGAAAGACCGCGCGTCACAGCATAGTGTATTGTTAGAAAGTGTAGATAAGTTGGGCCTATCCATATACCCGTACAAGGAATCTAGATTCAGGTTATGTTTACATTTCCTCATAAGTTCCAAATAATTCTGAAGTTGAGGTATATAATCCATGAAAGTGAAGTGGTTTGCATTCCAGGCCAAGCCCAGAGTCGTCTTCCCCAAAGTTTCACATAATACTCCGACATTGTTCGTGGTAATTGATTTTTGTTATAGAACGAGTTTTGTAGGCCAATTCATGGTATGTTGGTAAAACTTGGCCGAGTCGTTTGTACGCTTGAGTTGACGATCGATCCTTATTGGTCGACACAGTTGAAGCCGCGAGATTCGGCCTATCAGAGGGCGGGAGATAAAATCTTGCGCAGTTGAGATAACAACTCATCCCCATTGATATGAAGGCAGGCAGTGAAGTCAGTCCCTCGATGTGGAGTCGATATTCGCCAGGCGGTGCGTCACAAGGCGGCCGTGAGCAAAATGTCGCCCCTACTTGGGGGAGAGAAGCACAGCCATATTACAACACGCAGAGGAACCAGACAAACTGGATTGTAGATAAATATAGAGAGGGAAAATGTAAAAATAAGTAGAAATCAATGAAGAGAACCAAGCGAAGTATAATAGCCTATTAAAAAAAAGTAGCGGAAGAAAAATAAACAGCTAAAAACCCAAGAGAAAATTAATCATATAACAACACTCTTGTAGACTTACTTAGTTAAAATCTCTTGAGGCCTTCGGCATTACGTCAGTACAATACTTCGGGAACCATTTATGCAGTCATTCTCAAGTAAGACCATCGACGATCACACTTGAAGATGGCCGCAGAGAGAGCAGCCGAAATATAGTACCGACGTGATGCCGAAGGCCTCAAGAGATTGTTTAACTGGGTATGAGTAAGTCCGACAGAAATAATAAATCGTTCAAAACTAAAACGAAACAAGTAAAGCAGAACAAACTATAAGTCGGTAGAAAATAATAACATGATCATAGAAAGCTTACTGACTTCCTAGTGTCTTGAATGAATCGTCTCAATTAACCTCGCTGTACAGATATGACAACTTGTTGTATTATTATATTGTTATTTCACCTCTCGGGCTTGGGATCAAGTCGTGTCTATAGTGACAAGATTACAATGGTTGCATATTGCCTGCATGGGCTCAGTCAGCCACGAGACCATCACGGTAGAAACGTCGGGGCAGGCAGATATACAGACAGACAGACAGACAGACAGACAGACAGACAGACAGACAGACAGACAGACAGACAGACAGACAGACAGACAGACAGACAGACAGACAGACAGACAGACAGACAGACAGACAGACAGACAGACAGACAGACAGACAGACAGACAGACAGACAGACAGACAGACAGACAGACAGACAGACAGACAGACGGTGATAGCAACACTGTGCCCTGCTTGCATAAGTTGAACGAACTGAGAGGGAGATGTATATATAAACATTTATTCACGGTCGGACAAATAGTGTCCAATTTGCCTATGAGAATATTCTATACTCGTAAACAGGCAATCAATCATGCCAATTAATGAAACTAATAGGAATTCATTGTTATTGTAGTTATCGTTATTTTTATAATTATTTTAGGCCTAATGAGAAATTGCACTACAAGCACTTGGTCGGAACCGGTTTGTGCTTGCTCTGAAACTGCATGCATAATAATGTAAAATAAAAAGCTATCAGTATTATTTTTATCATGTTCCAATTGTCTTATGATATTATTCTCATCATAATCATTACAGTAGATTGTATTAATTTTCTGTCCGTACTGTTTGTTTTCTTGTTTTCCATATTAATATTTACTCTAAAGTAACTTGTTTAACCTAGACTGCTACAAGTGTTCACTACTGATGTTGCCAACACTGTTTATTCTTCTCTTTTGTTTTAAGTCAGCTTATCTTCTTAGTATTATCAATCTTTTTTATATGCCTTCTGCGTATTTTTATTAATATCATTTTTATTTTTATTGTTATTGTTTTCTATCTGTGATTATAGTAGCCCTGTGTTATTTTAGCCAGATGTATTTTAATGTATCACCTTGTTATACTACAGTTAGTTAATATGCATTAGATTAGTACTAGAATAATTAAGAAACCAAGTGAATTTCAAAATGAAACATGTAAATTTAGGTTATAAAGAGTGAAAACTCAAACCTTAAATAAAGAAACATTACATTACATTACATTACATTACATTACAACTACCTTAGCTACACATTCGTCACGGACGAGACGAGTGACGTAGACAATCAGTGAACAGGCTCTCTTATTGCTACGATACTCTCGTCTATGATGAACACTCCTGTGTTCGGACACGGACGAGACGAGTGACGTAGACAATCAGTGAACAGGCTCTCTTATTGCTACGATACTCTCGTCTATGATGAACGCATCTGTGTTCGGACACGGACGAGACGAGTGACGTAGACAATCAGTGAACAGGCTCTCTTATTGCTACGATACTCTCGTCTATGATGAACACATCTGTGTTCGGACACGGACGAGACGAGTGACGTAGACAATCAGTGAACAGACTCTCTTATTGCTACGATACTCTCGTCTATGATGAACACATCTGTGTTCGGACACGGACGAGACGAGTGACGTAGGCAATCAGTGAACAGACTCTCTTATTGCTACGATACTCTCGTCTATGATGAACACATCTGTGTTCGGACACGGACGAGACGAGTGACGTAGACAATCAGTGAACAGACTCTCTTATTGCTACGATACTCTCGTCTATGATGAACACATCTGTGTTCGGACACGGACGAGACGAGTGACGTAGGCAATCAGTGAACAGACTCTCTTATTGCTACGATACTCTCGTCTATGATGAACACATCTGTGTTCGGACACGGACGAGACGAGTGACGTAGACAATCAGTGAACAGACTCTCTTATTGCTACGATACTCTCGTCTATCATGAACGCATCTGTGTTCGGACACGGACGAGACGAGTGACGTAGACAATCAGTGAACAGACTCTCTTATTGCTACGATACTCTCGTCTATGATGAACGCATCTGTGTTCGGACACGGACGAGACGAGTGACGTAGACAATCAGTGAACAGACTCTCTTATTGCTACGATACTCTCGTCTATGATGAACGCATCTGTGTTCGGACACGGACGAGACGAGTGACGTAGACAATCAGTGAACAGACTCTCTTATTGCTACGATACTCTCGTCTATGATGATGAACACATCTGTGTTCGGACACGGACGAGACGAGTGACGTAGACAATCAGTGAACAGACTCTCTTATTGCTACGATACTCTCGTCTATGATGAACACATCTGTGTTCGGACACGGACGAGACGAGTGACGTAGACAATCAGTGAACAGACTCTCTTATTGCTACGATACTCTCGTCTATGATGAACGCATCTGTGTTCGGACACGGACGAGACGAGTGACGTAGACAATCAGTGAACAGACTCTCTTATTGCTACGATACTCTCGTCTATGATGAACGCATCTGTGTTCGGACACGGACGAGACGAGTGACGTAGACAATCAGTGAACAGACTCTCTTATTGCTACGATACTCTCGTCTATGATGAACGCATCTGTGTTCGGACACGGACGAGACGAGTGACGTAGACAATCAGTGAACAGACTCTCTTATTGCTACGATACTACTCTCGTCTATGATGAACGCATCTGTGTTCGGACACGGACGAGACGAGTGACGTAGACAATCAGTGAACAGACTCTCTTATTGCTACGATACTCTCGTCTATGATGAACGCATCTGTGTTCGGACACGGACGAGACGAGTGACGTAGACAATCAGTGAACAGACTCTCTTATTGCTACGATACTCTCGTCTATGATGATGAACACATCTGTGTTCGGACACGGACGAGACGAGTGACGTAGACAATCAGTGAACAGACTCTCTTATTGCTACGATACTCTCGTCTATGATGAACACATCTGTGTTCGGACACGGACGAGACGAGTGACGTAGACAATCAGTGAACAGACTCTCTTATTGCTACGATACTCTCGTCTATGATGAACGCATCTGTGTTCGGACACGGACGAGACGAGTGACGTAGACAATCAGTGAACAGACTCTCTTATTGCTACGATACTCTCGTCTATGATGAACGCATCTGTGTTCGGACACGGACGAGACGAGTGACGTAGACAATCAGTGAACAGACTCTCTTATTGCTACGATACTCTCGTCTATGATGAACGCATCTGTGTTCGGACACGGACGAGACGAGTGACGTAGACAATCAGTGAACAGGCTCTCTTATTGCTACGATACTCTCGTCTATGATGAACACATCTGTGTTCGGACACGGACGAGACGAGTGACGTAGACAATCAGTGAACAGGCTCTCTTATTGCTACGATACTCTCGTCTATGATGAACGCATCTGTGTTCGGACACGGACGAGACGAGTGACGTAGACAATCAGTGAACAGTCTCTCTTATTGCTACGATACTCTCGTGTATGATGAACACATCTGTGTTCGGACACGGACGAGACGAGTGACGTAGACAATCAGTGAACAGTCTCTCTTATTGCTACGATACTCTCGTCTATGATGAACACATCTGTGTTCGGACACGGACGAGACGAGTGACGTAGACAATCAGTGAACAGACTCTCTTATTGCTACGATACTCTCGTCTATGATGAACACATCTGTGCTCGGACACGGACGAGACGAGTGACGTAGACAATCAGTGAACAGACTCTCTTATTGCTACGATACTCTCGTCTATGATGAACGCATCTGTGTTCGGACACGGACGAGACGAGTGACGTAGACAATCAGTGAACAGACTCTCTTATTGCTACGATACTCTCGTCTATGATGAACACATCTGTGTTCGGACACGGACGAGACGAGTGACGTAGACAATCAGTGAACAGACTCTCTTATTGCTACGATACTCTCGTCTATGATGAACACATCTGTGTTCGGACACGGACGAGACGAGTGACGTAGACAATCAGTGAACAGACTCTCTTATTGCTACGATACTCTCGTCTATGATGAACGCATCTGTGTTCGGACACGGACGAGACGAGTGACGTAGACAATCAGTGAACAGACTCTCTTATTGCTACGATACTCTCGTCTATGATGAACACATCTGTGTTCGGACACGGACGAGACGAGTGACGTAGACAATCAGTGAACAGACTCTCTTATTGCTACGATACTCTCGTCTATGATGATGAACACATCTGTGTTCGGACACGGACGAGACGAGTGACGTAGACAATCAGTGAACAGACTCTCTTATTGCTACGATACTCTCGTCTATGATGAACGCATCTGTGTTCGGACACGGACGAGACGAGTGACGTAGACAATCAGTGAACAGACTCTCTTATTGCTACGATACTCTCGTCTATGATGAACGCATCTGTGTTGGGACACGGACGAGACGAGTGACGTAGACAATCAGTGAACAGACTCTCTTATTGCTACGATACTCTCGTCTATGATGAACACAGTGGCGTAGGAATAGGGGGGGCAGCCCGGGCGAAGCCCGGGGGCCCGGGGTCTAGAGGGGCCCGGTTTTGAGACAAGCTTGAGTTCAAAAGACCTGAGTATCAGGACGGTCCGGAACCGGGTCCTGGATACTGAGTAAAAAAATACAAAACATTAATTGTTTAAAACAATTGTTGAAGTATAAGTTGTATAAAAGTCATGAAAATCTGTATGCGAGTTATCTTTACCTTGCCCCTACCCCACGGGGCCCTAGCCGTCGCCCTGGTGGCCAAAAGTCATTCATTAATGGCTACATCCTGTCAATAATCCGCTGTTGATAGAATGTGCCTCATTTCTCAGAAAACCTTTTGTTCACAACTCCCCAGTCTGCAGTCACCACCCCCGAACCCCTCGACATGTCCACACTTTTAGTCAGTTTGTGATTATCTCCGGCTAAAAGTCACGGTCGTCGCAAAAGCTCTGATTTTCTATTTTAATAATGTCCTCATATAAACATTTAAGCGGGATTAAAAAGCGTAAGAAGAAAACCGAGGATTGAGGAACTAGAAAAACAACGAAAAATTCGTAAAATAACTAGCTTTTTACTCAAAAGTAACACTGCGTCGTGTGATACCGGTAGTGCTAGTGACAATGTTGTCGAATCCAATGGCGAATGGTGAGTACCAAGATTCGGTGTCAATAATACTTAAATTTTATAATAATTGCCTAATAGTAAATAATATGCAGATTGAAGGCGTCAATGACAGGGGCCCGCCAGCTCGCTGTAGCCCGGGGGCCCGTGGATTTCTAGCTACGCCACTGGATGAACACATCTGTGTTCGGGCACGGACGAGACGAGTGACGTAGACAATCAGTGAACAGACTCTCTTATTGCTACGATACTCTCGTCTATGATGAACACTTCTGTGTTCGGGCACGGAATGAGCAGCTGTCAAATAACACGTATAGCGACACACACCGACGAGACACAGTGGCTCAAAGTTGAGCTAGAGGAAAAGAAAAACTAGTTTACGAATTGTAGTTTGATTAGTACTGGAATATTTTACATTTCAAGTATTAGAATGATTCAATCCCGACCGTCTATGCAGCCGTGCGGCCCACAAGGGTAGACATGCTACGGACGCGGCGAGTATAGAACTCTATATAGTCTCTGTTTCTAGTTGTAGCTCCGACGTAAGAATTCCCAGGCCAAGTCCAATATTACTGTCTTCATTTTCAGCTGTTCTAGTTTCTACCATCCAATTAAAACAGGTCAAATAGGGATCACTAACTACCTTCAGTTGGTCACCGGGCCAAAGAGGCTTGTGCACTGTTACTTTGCGCAAGACTCATCTACGAGTGTGGGTACGAAAGCCAGGAATCTGTTGATTTTTGTTGCATCAGCGTGCAAGAAAGGGGCGGCAATAAACATTTGAGGAGGGTATGGGGTTAGATACAATAATATGTCAGGCTGTGTCCCAACACAACGAAGGCCGAGCGGTCCCCTTGTGCGGTCCCCTGTGCGAGCACAGAATAAAGCCAACACAACAACACCTTTGTATTTCTGGTTGGCTTGAAATTGAGTCGCCGTTCGTTTTGTGATGAGTGCGAAGATAAGATTCCGATGGTTTCCGAGGTGGCAAAAGATTGTTTACACAGCTTGTTGGATTTACCCTCCTCCCACCCTCCTTGTTTGATCGTGCGTGAACCAACCAGGACCTCCCATCTCGTCACATGGCCACAGGTCGCGATTAGCCACGTCAATAATCAAGCGTCTCTGACCTCTGTAGGCTCAACTAGTAGAGGATTCAAAAATGTGTCTCACGATTTTGAAAACTATCAATAAAAAATAGACGCATAATGGTGAAATGGGCAATGCAATGAAAACACGATTATAAATATGTTTTATTACATTCTTATACAAATAGCCCTATATTCTTTATTTGATAGCATCTGTGCTGTGTGGAAAGTGAAACATACCACATCTCACACACTTGTTCGGTAGGTTGCCACATAAATCTATGCACGTTGGTACAGTTGACGAACAATTTAAAAAAATGTAAATGATCAAGACATAGCACTAAAGGTGGTATCTCTCTTACCACTTTCGCCAGTACTTTGTCATTATTTGTGTGCGAGCAAACCGTTTTGAATCCGATTTAAGCTTTGCCATTATTACTGGGGAAAATGTTTATTTCTCTCCTTTGATAAATAGCAATAAAATAACCGTCATATAGAACTTTGATCTGACTGAATACATATTACGTAAACGATATCCATGTCACTGATCGTTTTGTGTACTTGACACAACCTACGCAGATATTATGTTTGCGTTGTTTCTTGTCATTCTTATTGTTAGCACAATGCAACATGTACATGTACGATTAAAATATATAATGCATTAAAAGGTAATTTTTAGAATTAACTAGAATCAAACATGTTCATACATGTTTGATTTCCTGTTAAATTGTGCATTGACATCATTTCATTTTAGGTTTTTAAAAACCGGAGTGACGTCATTTTTAATCCGATAGTACAGTCCGATTGGTCAATTTATTTGACCGTCAGTAAGACGTTTTCAATAAAGCAACAACCATCTACGCTTTGTAAGTCTAGCGCTAAATGTGGATCCTAGCGATGAGGTGGAACCCTGTTTTAGCGTTACAGCTTGAAACAAGTAGGCTTATCATTGTGGGTGTGCAAAGTTTATGAAGTGTTCTATAAGGTCTTTCTTTGGTAGGCACTGTATATAAATTATATGGAGTCAATATTAAAGAAAATTATTCCTACTTGGCAAAGAGAACTTAAGATTTAATGCCCAATAACCGTAATTAAGTGTCGGTTAAATACACCTTAAGGTGTGTCTCACTACATTATTGGTGTTTAGTAAGCATATTAGACGGGCCTAAACGAGTCAATTTGTGACCATTTTGTCCATTCAGAGTAATTTAAAGTGCTACGTTTTATTGAGTAGACTCAAGCGTTGATGTTTTGGGTGTGAGCTACAACAACAACCTTGCTCAGACTATCAAAGAGGGTTCTAGGTCAAACTAATAGGTAGACCTATACTGTTTACATAAATTATAGTTACCAAGAAAATAATGTTTACCAAATTTATTGCATACCTAATTCTCTTCCATTAATTGGTAAAAGTAAACATGTGAACGCTATAAAAATAGTGCTAAATAATTTTGTAAGGTTAAATAGAAATTCATAATAAGAAATTACAGTTTTAAAACTTTTCCTTTTTAATTTGTGTAATGAAATGTGATATAAATAAAGACATTTGTATTTACTATTTATTATTCCAAGTAGCCTACCCACTCACTTGAACTGATTTTCAGTGGGGGGGCAATTATATAATTTATTATGTGTCTTTGTTGCTACGACGGCTTCAAAGTCACCGTTTACATTTTATACAACTGTAACTGTGTATCCATGCAGATATTATTTAAATCAGATTCCAAAACTACAAATAAACTTTTCCCGAACGGGGAATGGAACCCTGGGACTGCTGCATTGGAAGCATGAATAAACCCAAACCACTAACGAGCCACAGCAAATTGTGTATATCGAAAGACACAATTATACTTTATACACTTGACTAAAATGGAAGGTACGACTAACCCTGCAGTAACGTTATATCTCCTTCTCCACGCTAAGACCACAAAGTCAAAGAGCGTAAATTCCAAAGAGGTCAATACCTCACCTTACCCACTCCTTTCTTTAGACACAGATCAAAATTATTTGTAGTTCTTTCATTTTTCGAAGTAGCTGGAGCATTTTATCCGTCCGGAGTGGAGATGCCTTTGAAAGCATTGAATCCCGTTGTCGTTGTCTGTTGTCTGTTGTCTGTTGTATGCCAGTCAGATACGCTTATCCCACGCATGCACGAGCGGGGCTGTCGAGTGTCAGTCTAACATCAGTATTGTGTTGCTGGGAACTTGCATAGCTCGGTCATGGGCGCCGTCGGGATATCTTTCATGGGGGGGCAAACTGAAATGACACTTTCTATCTGTGCGGATGGGGGGGTTGGGGGGCCACAGCTCCCCAATTTTCCCCACAGGGTGGGTATTGAATTGCAAAACTTTTTAATCGATTTTGAGATGTTGAAGTCGGTTCTGAATGTAAATAATTGAACCACGTACTTTGTCAAACTCAAAACAGGGTTCCATTTTGATAAGTTAACAGGTAATAGATAAAATTTACTCGTATAACTGATAACTCGTATTAAAAAAACATGCTACAAAAAATAATATCATCAAACGTAGGAACAATGTCTTGTGAGATGCAAATGGTAACTAACCATGATAAGGTACAAACAAATATAAATTCCTATTTAATTGAAATATAAGTTGAACAAAACATGAGAAATAGAAATTATAAACATCGATTGACTATAGGCACAAAACGTAAAACGTAAATTTAAATGTATTATAATTACTAAGGTAAAAACATAAGAAATATTAATACTAAAAGCAAAGATTAGACAGTCTTTGCTAAAAGAGTATAGGAAGCTAGCCAGCGAGCACGTGACAAGTAGTGCTGGGGTCGCGTAGTGGCGAGGTCATATTGACCATGACCCCAGTCATAGCAGTCAAGTCAGTGCCCAGTGGTGCTTTGATTTATATCTATATCGGATCGCATTGAAATTAAGATATTCGAGAAGGGACGGATTTACTAGAATTTAAATTATTTGATATTTTTATTTTAAGTTTCATCTATGTATATACTCTAGCCTACATGAAAAGGTGCAATAGCGCGTATCGTAGAGCCATCAGCCATTCAGCCTTCAGTGAAATGTTTAAAGACGAATAATGTTTTCAAAGAGTTAACACGTCTATCCCACAAAACGTTTACGAAATTGGTTATTTGTTGCATTGTTAACATTCTTTCTTTGTGTTGTTTTTTACTAGTAATAGCAAACTAATGTTGAAGACCAACTAAACGCCATTTATAAAACATTTCAACAATGAATTGCCAGGCGAAAGTAAACACCCATGTTGGCCGTGTTGGCACAATATGGCAACCATGCGCATTATGTGTATACATATTACATACACCCTACCGGTTCTACAATACCTCTCTGTAGTGTGATAGACGTACAATATCGGTCCGAACATACCTCCCTGCAGTATCGCGATATGTTTGCGCCAGATAAGAGTATCTCCCTGCGGTGCGGTGCCGGCGACATGTACGCGAGGGGTGGGGGGAGGAGAGGGAGGGGTAGAAGTGGGGAAGCTCTTGAGCTAAGCACGGATCCCGATATCCGAGTGTTCGTATTGAAGTGGCTAAACCAATATTTGTCGACGCTCTTGTGCAAACCACTGTGGATGGTGGTGAGCAATTATAGCGTACTACGCATCCGTATCGTATCGACCCTTAGCAGAACAGCTCGTGCACTGCGACCTATATATCTCACCACGCTGAGGGCTCGTCGTGCTTACAAGCACATGCGCCCGCATATTATGTCTTTGAGCTGTGGGCCTCAGGTTTACACCTAGCCTAGTGAGGTACACATCAGGACCAATCTTCCGGCCAGGTCTAATTTATGCTTTCCAAATAAGAAAATGTTATATTTCGACAGATATTTACGTAAAACAATAATTTCTCTGCGTAGTTTACTCATCTAATTACACCACAAGGCCGGAATTTCAATGTCCAGTTTAAGTGCCAAGTAAATTTAACTGTCAGGTAGGCCCAGTTTGGTGTGTTTCTATTGGCCGTTGACATGGTGAAAACAATAACTGAAATGTAGATTTTAACTGGACATAGAAATACCGGACATAAGAAAATGAAAATATTAATCAATAATCATAAACTTGATTTAGTTCTTTATTTCGTTAAAGACATACCTTATACATCCGCTGCGCGCGCTAGTGTCGCAGGCAAGCAGCCGTGCACAAGATGTTCAATTTCCTTTGTATTTTCATAAATCACTGATTTTGTACTGTAATCGGCACTGGTAAAACAAAAAACATACTCCATTCTTAGATTGGAATTCATCGTCGTCCCCAACCCCTAGGGCGCTTTTTGTTGCCAAGGAACCAGTTGCATGCTAGTTATTTCCCACATAGAAAACAAATCCTTTAGCGACAATGGGTGCCCGTAGGAAGTAGGTGTAGGGGACGACTGTAAATTTCCACCTAAATTCTTTTGACGATATACTTTCTTTTATTTCATGAAAATTGTAAATAATTTTAAAGCAATTTTAATGAACAAAAATCGGGGTTTTCGCGGGGGGGGGGGGGGGGTAGTGGACAAACAGCCTTTACAATATTTGACATAGCCTTCCAATACTATGTTCTATACGTTGCACACTCTGCCTGCGCTCCCGAGCTAAACAAAAACAAAGCATCTACCGAGGTATTTTAGCCCAAGCATCATCACAAACATGAACACATCATTAATCATCATCATGTCACAGAGATGATCTTACCGAACTAGTAAACTATGACTCGTTATTGATCCGTCGTTTTTGTTGTGGTGGTTGTTGTGGTGGTTGTTGTTGTTGTTGTGTGAGAAGACCCGAGACGCAATCGTGATGATGTATGACAGGACGTTGCATGGTCCAGGGAAGCGAGGACCTCCCACTTTCCGTCATGGCCGGCACCATCCATCTTGGGCTGCAACTCAACACGTCAGCTCTTTTCAGGTACACTTGTAATTGGTCGGTTGCCACTCACTCATTCCACAGCCAAACAATGGCTTCAAGTCTTAATGATCATTGACTCTCTTACCGGCTGTAAACAAATACAATCTGTAGTGCATGAGCTGACACGACACAAGGCAAGACTGCAGGATGATAAGTCACTTGCGTTGTTGTTTGCAGCTGACACGACACAAGGCAAGGCTGCAGGATGATAAGTCACTTGTTGCGTTGTTGTTAGGAGCTGACACGACACAAGGCAAGGCTGCAGGATGATAAGTCACTTGTTGCGTTGTTGTTAGCTGACACGACACAAGGCAAGGCTGCAGGATGATAAGTCACTTGTTGCGTTGTTGTTAGGAGCTGACACGACACAAGGCAAGGCTGCAGGATGATAAGTCACTTGTTGCGTTGTTGTTAGGAGCTGACACGACACAAGGCAAGGCTGCAGGATGATAAGTCACTTGTTGCGTTGTTGTTAGGAGCTGACACGACACAAGGCAAGGCTGCAGGATGATAAGTCACTTGTTGCGTTGTTGTTTGCAGCTGACACGACACAAGGCAAGGCTGCAGGATGATAAGTCACTTGTTGCGTTGTTGTAAGGAGCTGACACGACACAAGGCAAGGCTGCAGGATGATAAGTCACTTGTTGCGTTGTTGTTAGGAGCTGACACGACACAAGGCAAGGCTGCAGGATGATAAGTCACTTGTTGCGTTGTTGTTAGGAGCTGACACGACACAAGGCAAGGCTGCAGGATGATAAGTCACTTGTTGCGTTGTTGTTAGGAGCTGACACGACACAAGGCAAGGCTGCAGGATGATAAGTCACTTGTTGCGTTGTTGTTAGGAGCTGACACGACACAAGACAAGGCTGCAGGATGATAAGTCACTTGTTGCGTTGTTGTTAGGAGCTGACACGACACAAGGCAAGGCTGCAGGATGATAAGTCACTTGTTGCGTTGTTGTTAGGAGCTGACACGACACAAGGCAAGGCTGCAGGATGATAAGTCACTTGTTGCGTTGTTGTTAGGAGCTGACACGACACAAGACAAGGCTGCAGGATGATAAGTCACTTGTTGCGTTGTTGTAAGGAGCTGACACGACACAAGGCAAGGCTGCAGGATGATAAGTCACTTGTTGCGTTGTTGTTAGGAGCTGACACGACACAAGGCAAGGCTGCAGGATGATAAGTCACTTGTTGCGTTGTTGTTAGGAGCTGACACGACACAAGGCAAGGCTGCAGGATGATAAGTCACTTGTTGCGTTGTTGTTAGGAGCTGACACGACACAAGGCAAGGCTGCAGGATGATAAGTCACTTGTTGCGTTGTTGTTAGCTGACACGACACAAGGCAAGGCTGCAGGATGATAAGTCACTTGTTGCGTTGTTGTTAGGAGCTGACACGACACAAGGCAAGGCTGCAGGATGATAAGTCACTTGTTGCGTTGTTGTTAGGAGCTGACACGACACAAGGCAAGGCTGCAGGATGATAAGTCACTTGTTGCGTTGTTGTTTGCAGCTGACACGACACAAGGCAAGGCTGCAGGATGATAAGTCACTTGTTGCGTTGTTGTAAGCTGACACGACACAAGGCAAGGCTGCAGGATGATAAGTGACTTGTTGCGTTGTTGTTAGGAGCTGACACGACACAAGGCAAGGCTGCAGGATGATAAGTCACTTGTTGCGTTGTTGTTAGGAGCTGACACGACACAAGGCAAGGCTGCAGGATAATAAGTCACTTGTTGCGTTGTTGTTTGCAGCTGACACGACACAAGGCAAGGCTGCAGGATGATAAGTCACTTGTTGCGTTGTTGTTAGGCGCTGACACGACACAAGGCAAGGCTGCAGGATGATAAGTCACTTGTTGCGTTGTTGTTTGCAGCTGACACGACACAAGGCAAGGCTGCAGGATGATAAGTCACTTGTTGCGTTGTTGTTAGGAGCTGACACGACACAAGGCAAGGCTGCAGGATGATAAGTCACTTGTTGCGTTGTTGTTAGGAGCTGACACGACACAAGGCAAGGCTGCAGGATGATAAGTCACTTGTTGCGTTGTTGTTAGCTGACACGACACAAGGCAAGGCTGCAGGATGATAAGTCACTTGTTGCGTTGTTGTTAGGAGCTGACACGACACAAGGCAAGGCTGCAGGATGATAAGTCACTTGTTGCGTTGTTGTTAGGAGCTGACACGACACAAGGCAAGGCTGCAGGATGATAAGTCACTTGTTGCGTTGTTGTTTGCAGCTGACACGACACAAGGCAAGGCTGCAGGATGATAAGTCACTTGTTGCGTTGTTGTTAGCTGACACGACACAAGGCAAGGCTGCAGGATGATAAGTCACTTGTTGCGTTGTTGTTAGGAGCTGACACGACACAAGGCAAGGCTGCAGGATGATAAGTCACTTGTTGCGTTGTTGTTAGGAGCTGACACGACACAAGGCAAGGCTGCAGGATGATAAGTCACTTGTTGCGTTGTTGTTAGGAGCTGACACGACACAAGGCAAGGCTGCAGGATGATAAGTCACTTGTTGCGTTGTTGTTAGGAGCTGACACGACACAAGGCAAGGCTGCAGGATGATAAGTCACTTGTTGCGTTGTTGTTAGCTGACACGACACAAGGCAAGGCTGCAGGATGATAAGTCACTTGTTGCGTTGTTGTTGTTAGCTGACACGACACAAGGCAAGGCTGCAGGATGATAAGTCACTTGTTGCGTTGTTGTTAGCTGACACGACACAAGGCAAGGCTGCAGGATGATAAGTCACTTGTTGCGTTGTTGTTAGCTGACACGACACAAGGCAAGGCTGCAGGATGATAAGTCACTTGTTGCGTTGTTGTTAGCTGACACGACACAAGGCAAGGCTGCAGGATGCTAAGTCACTTGTTGCGTTGTTGTTAGCTGACACGACACAAGGCAAGGCTGCAGGATGATAAGTCACTTGTTGCGTTGTTGTTGTTAGCTGACACGACACAAGGCAAGGCTGCAGGATGATAAGTCACTTGTTGCGTTGTTGTTAGGAGCTGACACGACACAAGGCAAGGCTGCAGGATGATAAGTCACTTGTTGCGTTGTTGTTAGCTGACACGACACAAGGCAAGGCTGCAGGATGATAAGTCACTTGTTGCGTTGTTGTTAGGAGCTGACACGACACAAGGCAAGGCTGCAGGATGATAAGTCACTTGTTGTGTTGTTGTTAGGAGCTGACACGACACAAGGCAAGGCTGCAGGATGATAAGTCACTTGTTGCGTTGTTGTTAGCTGACACGACACAAGGCAAGGCTGCAGGATGATAAGTCACTTGTTGCGTTGTTGTTAGGAGCTGACACGACACAAGGCAAGGCTGCAGGATGATAAGTCACTTGTTGCGTTGTTGTTTGGAGCTGACACGACACAAGGCAAGGCTGCAGGATGATAAGTCACTTGTTGCGTTGTTGTTTGTAGCTGACACGACACAAGGCAAGGCTGCAGGATGATAAGTCACTTGTTGCGTTGTTGTTTGGAGCTGACACGACACAAGGCAAGGCTGCAGGATGATAAGTCACTTGTTGCGTTGTTGTTAGCTGACACGACACAAGGCAAGGCTGCAGGATGATAAGTCACTTGTTGTGTTGTTGTTAGGAGCTGACACGACACAAGGCAAGGCTGCAGGATGATAAGTCACTTGTTGCGTTGTTGTGAGAAGCTGACACGACACAAGGCAAGGCTGCAGGATGATAAGTCACTTGTTGCGTTGTTGTTAGGAGCTGACACGACACAAGGCAAGGCTGCAGGATGATAAGTCACTTGTTGCGTTGTTGTTTGGAGCTGACACGACACAAGGCAAGGCTGCAGGATGATAAGTCACTTGTTGCGTTGTTGTTTGCAGCTGACACGACACAAGGCAAGGCTGCAGGATGATAAGTCACTTGTTGCGTTGTTGTTAGGAGCTGACACGACACAAGGCAAGGCTGCAGGATGATAAGTCACTTGTTGCGTTGTTGTTAGCTGACACGACACAAGGCAAGGCTGCAGGATGATAAGTCACTTGTTGCGTTGTTGTTAGCTGACACGACACAAGGCAAGGCTGCAGGATGATAAGTCACTTGTTGCGTTGTTGTTAGCTGACACGACACAAGGCAAGGCTGCAGGATGATAAGTCACTTGTTGCGTTGTTGTTAGGAGCTGACACGACACAAGGCAAGGCTGCAGGATGATAAGTCACTTGTTGCGTTGTTGTTAGGAGCTGACACGACACAAGGCAAGGCTGCAGGATGATAAGTCACTTGTTGCGTTGTTGTTAGCTGACACGACACAAGGCAAGGCTGCAGGATGATAAGTCACTTGTTGCGTTGTTGTTAGGAGCTGACACGACACAAGGCAAGGCTGCAGGATGATAAGTCACTTGTTGCGTTGTTGTTAGCTGACACGACACAAGGCAAGGCTGCAGGATGATAAGTCACTTGTTGCGTTGTTGTTAGGAGCTGACACGACACAAGGCAAGGCTGCAGGATGATAAGTCACTTGTTGCGTTGTTGTTAGGAGCTGACACGACACAAGGCAAGGCTGCAGGATGATAAGTCACTTGTTGCGTTGTTGTTAGCTGACACGACACAAGGCAAGGCTGCAGGATGATAAGTCACTTGTTGCGTTGTTGTTAGCTGACACGACACAAGGCAAGGCTGCAGGATAATAAGTCACTTGTTGCGTTGTTGTTAGGAGCTGACACGACACAAGGCAAGGCTGCAGGATGATAAGTCACTTGTTGCGTTGTTGTTAGCTGACACGACACAAGGCAAGGCTGCAGGATGATAAGTCACTTGTTGCGTTGTTGTTAGGAGCTGACACGACACAAGGCAAGGCTGCAGGATGATAAGTCACTTGTTGCGTTGTTGTTAGGAGCTGACACGACACAAGGCAAGGCTGCAGGATGATAAGTCACTTGTTGCGTTGTTGTTAGCTGACACGACACAAGGCAAGGCTGCAGGATGATAAGTCACTTGTTGCGTTGTTGTTAGCTGACACGACACAAGGCAAGGCTGCAGGATGATAAGTCACTTGTTGCGTTGTTGTTAGGAGCTGACACGACACAAGGCAAGGCTGCAGGATGATAAGTCACTTGTTGCGTTGTTGTTAGCTGACACGACACAAGGCAAGGCTGCAGGATGATAAGTCACTTGTTGCGTTGTTGTTAGGAGCTGACACGACACAAGGCAAGGCTGCAGGATGATAAGTCACTTGTTGCGTTGTTGTTAGCTGACACGACACAAGGCAAGGCTGCAGGATGATAAGTCACTTGTTGCGTTGTTGTTAGCTGACACGACACAAGGCAAGGCTGCAGGATGATAAGTCACTTGTTGCGTTGTTGTTAGCTGACACGACACAAGGCAAGGCTGCAGGATAATAAGTCACTTGTTGCGTTGTTGTTAGGAGCTGACACGACACAAGGCAAGGCTGCAGGATGATAAGTCACTTGTTGCGTTGTTGTTAGGAGCTGACACGACACAAGGCAAGGCTGCAGGATAATAAGTCACTTGTTGCGTTGTTGTTAGGAGCTGACACGACACAAGGCAAGGCTGCAGGATGATAAGTCACTTGTTGCGTTGTTGTTAGCTGACACGACACAAGGCAAGGCTGCAGGATGATAAGTCACTTGTTGCGTTGTTGTTAGGAGCTGACACGACACAAGGCAAGGCTGCAGGATGATAAGTCACTTGTTGCGTTGTTGTTAGGAGCTGACACGACACAAGGCAAGGCTGCAGGATGATAAGTCACTTGTTGCGTTGTTGTTAGGAGCTGACACGACACAAGGCAAGGCTGCAGGATGATAAGTCACTTGTTGCGTTGTTGTTAGGAGCTGACACGACACAAGGCAAGGCTGCAGGATGATAAGTCACTTGTTGCGTTGTTGTTAGGAGCTGACACGACACAAGGCAAGGCTGCAGGATGATAAGTCACTTGTTGCGTTGTTGTTAGCTGACACGACACAAGGCAAGGCTGCAGGATGATAAGTCACTTGTTGCGTTGTTGTTAGGAGCTGACACGACACAAGGCAAGGCTGCAGGATGATAAGTCACTTGTTGCGTTGTTGTTAGGAGCTGACACGACACAAGGCAAGGCTGCAGGATGATAAGTCACTTGTTGCGTTGTTGTTGTTAGCTGACACGACACAAGGCAAGGCTGCAGGATGATAAGTCACTTGTTGCGTTGTTGTTAGCTGACACGACACAAGGCAAGGCTGCAGGATGATAAGTCACTTGTTGCGTTGTTGTTAGGAGCTGACACGACACAAGGCAAGGCTGCAGGATGATAAGTCACTTGTTGCGTTGTTGTTAGCTGACACGACACAAGGCAAGGCTGCAGGATGATAAGTCACTTGTTGCGTTGTTGTTAGCTGACACGACACAAGGCAAGGCTGCAGGATAATAAGTCACTTGTTGCGTTGTTGTTAGGAGCTGACACGACACAAGGCAAGGCTGCAGGATGATAAGTCACTTGTTGCGTTGTTGTTAGCTGACACGACACAAGGCAAGGCTGCAGGATGATAAGTCACTTGTTGCGTTGTTGTTAGGAGCTGACACGACACAAGGCAAGGCTGCAGGATGATAAGTCACTTGTTGCGTTGTTGTTAGGAGCTGACACGACACAAGGCAAGGCTGCAGGATGATAAGTCACTTGTTGCGTTGTTGTTAGCAGCTGACACGACACAAGGCAAGGCTGCAGGATGATAAGTCACTTGTTGCGTTGTTGTTAGCTGACACGACACAAGGCAAGGCTGCAGGATGATAAGTCACTTGTTGCGTTGTTGTTAGCTGACACGACACAAGGCAAGGCTGCAGGATGATAAGTCACTTGTTGCGTTGTTGTTAGCTGACACGACACAAGGCAAGGCTGCAGGATAATAAGTCACTTGTTGCGTTGTTGTTAGGAGCTGACACGACACAAGGCAAGGCTGCAGGATGATAAGTCACTTGTTGCGTTGTTGTTAGCTGACACGACACAAGGCAAGGCTGCAGGATGATAAGTCACTTGTTGCGTTGTTGTTAGGAGCTGACACGACACAAGGCAAGGCTGCAGGATGATAAGTCACTTGTTGCGTTGTTGTTAGGAGCTGACACGACACAAGGCAAGGCTGCAGGATGATAAGTCACTTGTTGCGTTGTTGTTAGGAGCTGACACGACACAAGGCAAGGCTGCAGGATGATAAGTCACTTGTTGCGTTGTTGTTAGGAGCTGACACGACACAAGGCAAGGCTGCAGGATGATAAGTCACTTGTTGCGTTGTTGTTAGGAGCTGACACGACACAAGGCAAGGCTGCAGGATGATAAGTCACTTGTTGCGTTGTTGTTAGCTGACACGACACAAGGCAAGGCTGCAGGATGATAAGTCACTTGTTGCGTTGTTGTTAGGAGCTGACACGACACAAGGCAAGGCTGCAGGATGATAAGTCACTTGTTGCGTTGTTGTTAGGAGCTGACACGACACAAGGCAAGGCTGCAGGATGATAAGTCACTTGTTGCGTTGTTGTTGTTAGCTGACACGACACAAGGCAAGGCTGCAGGATGATAAGTCACTTGTTGCGTTGTTGTTAGGAGCTGACACGACACAAGGCAAGGCTGCAGGATGATAAGTCACTTGTTGCGTTGTTGTTAGGAGCTGACACGACACAAGGCAAGGCTGCAGGATGATAAGTCACTTGTTGCGTTGTTGTTGTTAGCTGACACGACACAAGGCAAGGCTGCAGGATGATAAGTCACTTGTTGCGTTGTTGTTAGCTGACCCGACACAAGGCAAGGCTGCAGGATGATAAGTCACTTGTTGCGTTGTTGTTAGGAGCTGACACGACACAAGGCAAGGCTGCAGGATGATAAGTCACTTGTTGCGTTGTTGTTAGGAGCTGACACGACACAAGGCAAGGCTGCAGGATGATAAGTCACTTGTTGCGTTGTTGTTAGCTGACACGACACAAGGCAAGGCTGCAGGATGATAAGTCACTTGTTGCGTTGTTGTTTGGAGCTGACACGACACAAGGCAAGGCTGCAGGATGATAAGTCACTTGTTGCGTTGTTGTTAGCTGACACGACACAAGGCAAGGCTGCAGGATGATAGGTCACTTGTTGCGTTGTTGTTAGCAGCTGACACGACACAAGGCAAGGCTGCAGGATGATAAGTCACTTGTTGCGTTGTTGTTAGCTGACACGACACAAGGCAAGGCTGCAGGATGATAAGTCACTTGTTGCGTTGTTGTTAGGAGCTGACACGACACAAGGCAAGGCTGCAGGATGATAAGTCACTTGTTGCGTTGTTGTTAGGAGCTGACACGACACAAGGCAAGGCTGCAGGATGATAAGTCACTTGTTGCGTTGTTGTTAGGAGCTGACACGACACAAGGCAAGGCAGAAGGATGATAAGTCACTTGTTGCGTTGTTGTTAGGAGCTGACACGACACAAGGCAAGGCTGCAGGATGATAAGTCACTTGTTGCGTTGTTGTTAGCTGACACGACACAAGGCAAGGCTGCAGGATGATAAGTCACTTGTTGCGTTGTTGTTAGGAGCTGACACGACACAAGGCTGCAGGATGATAAGTCACTTGTTGCGTTGTTGTTAGGAGCTGACACGACACAAGGCAAGGCTGCAGGATGATAAGTCACTTGTTGCGTTGTTGTTAGCTGACACGACACAAGGCAAGGCTGCAGGATGATAAGTCACTTGTTGCGTTGTTGTTAGGAGCTGACACGACAAAAGGCAAGGCTGCAGGATGATAAGTCACTTGTTGCGTTGTTGTTAGGAGCTGACACGACACAAGGCAAGGCTGCAGGATGATAAGTCACTTGTTGCGTTGTTGTTAGCTGACACGACACAAGGCAAGGCTGCAGGATGATAAGTCACTTGTTGCGTTGTTGTTAGGAGCTGACACGACACAAGGCAAGGCTGCAGGATGATAAGTCACTTGTTGCGTTGTTGTTGGGAGCTGACACGACACAAGGCAAGGCTGCAGGATGATAAGTCACTTGTTGCGTTGTTGTTAGGAGCTGACACGACACAAGGCAAGGCTGTAGGATGATAAGTCACTTGTTGCGTTGTTGTTTGGAGCTGACACGACACAAGGCAAGGCTGCAGGATGATAAGTCACTTGTTGCGTTGTTGTTAGCTGACACGACACAAGGCAAGGCTGCAGGATGATAAGTCACTTGTTGCGTTGTTGTTAGGAGCTGACACGACACAAGGCAAGGCTGCAGGATGATAAGTCACTTGTTGCGTTGTTGTTGGGAGCTGACACGACACAAGGCAAGGCTGCAGGATGATAAGTCACTTGTTGCGTTGTTGTTTGCAGCTGACACGACACAAGGCAAGGCTGCAGGATGATAAGTCACTTGTTGCGTTGTTGTTAGGAGCTGACACGA
Source organism: Isoperla grammatica (assembly GCA_945910005.1). Classification (NCBI taxonomy): domain Eukaryota; kingdom Metazoa; phylum Arthropoda; class Insecta; order Plecoptera; family Perlodidae; genus Isoperla; species Isoperla grammatica. The sequence goes on from OX246740.1 coordinate 20,878,783, forward strand.
CACAAGGCAAGGCTGCAGGATGATAAGTCACTTGTTGCGTTGTTGTTAGCTGACACGACACAAGGCAAGGCTGACACGACACAAGGCAAGGCTGCAGGATGATAAGTCACTTGTTGCGTTGTTGTTAGGAGCTGACACGACACAAGGCAAGGCTGCAGGATGATAAGTCACTTGTTGCGTTGTTGTTAGCTGACACGACACAAGGCAAGGCTGCAGGATGATAAGTCACTTGTTGCGTTGTTGTTAGGAGCTGACACGACACAAGGCAAGGCTGCAGGATGATAAGTCACTTGTTGCGTTGTTGTTGGGAGCTGACACGACACAAGGCAAGGCTGCAGGATGATAAGTCACTTGTTGCGTTGTTGTTAGGAGCTGACACGACACAAGGCAAGGCTGTAGGATGATAAGTCACTTGTTGCGTTGTTGTTTGGAGCTGACACGACACAAGGCAAGGCTGCAGGATGATAAGTCACTTGTTGCGTTGTTGTTAGCTGACACGACACAAGGCAAGGCTGCAGGATGATAAGTCACTTGTTGCGTTGTTGTTAGGAGCTGACACGACACAAGGCAAGGCTGCAGGATGATAAGTCACTTGTTGCGTTGTTGTTGGGAGCTGACACGACACAAGGCAAGGCTGCAGGATGATAAGTCACTTGTTGCGTTGTTGTTTGCAGCTGACACGACACAAGGCAAGGCTGCAGGATGATAAGTCACTTGTTGCGTTGTTGTTAGGAGCTGACACGACACAAGGCAAGGCTGCAGGATGATAAGTCACTTGTTGCGTTGTTGTTAGCTGACACGACACAAGGCAAGGCTGACACGACACAAGGCAAGGCTGCAGGATGATAAGTCACTTGTTGCGTTGTTGTTAGGAGCTGACACGACACAAGGCAAGGCTGCAGGATGATAAGTCACTTGTTGCGTTGTTGTAAGGAGCTGACACGACACAAGGCAAGGCTGCAGGATGATAAGTCACTTGTTGCGTTGTTGTTAGGAGCTGACACGACACAAGGCAAGGCTGCAGGATGATAAGTCACTTGTTGCGTTGTTGTTAGGAGCTGACACGACACAAGGCAAGGCTGCAGGATGATAAGTCACTTGTTGCGTTGTTGTTAGCTGACACGACACAAGGCAAGGCTGCAGGATGATAAGTCACTTGTTGCGTTGTTGTTAGCTGACACGACACAAGGCAAGGCTGCATGATGATAAGTCACTTGTTGCGTTGTTGTTAGGAGCTGACACGACACAAGGCAAGGCTGCAGGATGATAAGTCACTTGTTGCGTTGTTGTTTGGAGCTGACACGACACAAGGCAAGGCTGCAGGATGATAAGTCACTTGTTGCGTTGTTGTTAGCTGACACGACACAAGGCAAGGCTGCAGGATGATAAGTCACTTGTTGCGTTGTTGTAAGGAGCTGACACGACACAAGGCAAGGCTGCAGGATGATAAGTCACTTGTTGCGTTGTTGTTAGCTGACACGACACAAGGCAAGGCTGCAGGATGATAAGTCACTTGTTGCGTTGTTGTTAGGAGCTGACACGACACAAGGCAAGGCTGCAGGATGATAAGTCACTTGTTGCGTTGTTGTTAGCTGACACGACACAAGGCAAGGCTGCAGGATGATAAGTCTCTTGTTGCGTTGTTGTTAGCTGACACGACACAAGGCAAGGCTGCAGGATGATAAGTCACTTGTTGCGTTGTTGTTAGCTGACACGACACAAGGCAAGGCTGCAGGATGATAAGTCACTTGTTGCGTTGTTGTTAGGAGCTGACACGACACAAGGCAAGGCTGCAGGATGATAAGTCACTTGTTGCGTTGTTGTTAGGAGCTGACACGACACAAGGCAAGGCTGCAGGATGATAAGTCACTTGTTGCGTTGTTGTTAGCTGACACGACACAAGGCAAGGCTGCAGGATGATAAGTCACTTGTTGCGTTGTTGTTAGGAGCTGACACGACACAAGGCAAGGCTGCAGGATGATAAGTCACTTGTTGCGTTGTTGTTAGCTGACACGACACAAGGCAAGGCTGCAGGATGATAAGTCACTTGTTGCGTTGTTGTGAGCTGACACGACACAAGGCAAGGCTGCAGGATGATAAGTCACTTGTTGCGTTGTTGTTAGGAGCTGACACGACACAAGGCAAGGCTGCAGGATGATAAGTCACTTGTTGCGTTGTTGTTAGGAGCTGACACGACACAAGGCAAGGCTGCAGGATGATAAGTCACTTGTTGCGTTGTTGTTAGCTGACACGACACAAGGCAAGGCTGCAGGATGATAAGTCACTTGTTGCGTTGTTGTTAGGAGCTGACACGACACAAGGCAAGGCTGCAGGATGATAAGTCACTTGTTGCGTTGTTGTTAGGAGCTGACACGACACAAGGCAAGGCTGCAGGATGATAAGTCACTTGTTGCGTTGTTGTTAGGAGCTGACACGACACAAGGCAAGGCTGCAGGATGATAAGTCACTTGTTGCGTTGTTGTTAGGAGCTGACACGACACAAGGCAAGGCTGCAGGATGATAAGTCACTTGTTGCGTTGTTGTTAGCTGACACGACACAAGGCAAGGCTGCAGGATGATAAGTCACTTGTTGCGTTGTTGTTAGGAGCTGACACGACACAAGGCAAGGCTGCAGGATGATAAGTCACTTGTTGCGTTGTTCTTAGCTGACACGACACAAGGCAAGGCTGAAGGATGATAAGTCACTTGTTGCGTTGTTGTTAGGAGCTGACACGACACAAGGCAAGGCTGCAGGATGATAAGTCACTTGTTGCGTTGTTGTTAGGAGCTGACACGACACAAGGCAAGGCTGCAGGATGATAAGTCACTTGTTGCGTTGTTGTTAGGAGCTGACACGACACAAGGCAAGGCTGCAGGATGATAAGTCACTTGTTGCGTTGTTGTTTGGAGCTGACACGACACAAGGCAAGGCTGCAGGATGATAAGTCACTTGTTGCGTTGTTGTTAGCTGACACGACACAAGGCAAGGCTGCAGGATGATAAGTCACTTGTTGCGTTGTTGTTAGGAGCTGACACGACACAAGGCAAGGCTGCAGGATGATAAGTCACTTGTTGCGTTGTTGTTTGGAGCTGACACGACACAAGGCAAGGCTGACACGACACAAGGCAAGGCTTCAGGATTATAAGTCACTTGTTGCGTTGTTGTTAGGAGCTGACACGACACAAGGCAAGGCTGCAGGATGATAAGTCACTTGTTGCGTTGTTGTTAGGAGCTGACACGACACAAGGCAAGGCTGCAGGATGATAAGTCACTTGTTGCGTTGTTGTTAGGAGCTGACACGACACAAGGCAAGGCTGCAGGATGATAAGTCACTTGTTGCGTTGTTGTTAGCTGACACGACACAAGGCAAGGCTGCAGGATGATAAGTCACTTGTTGCGTTGTTGTTAGGAGCTGACACGACACAAGGCAAGGCTGCAGGATGATAAGTCACTTGTTGCGTTGTTGTTAGCTGACACGACACAAGGCAAGGCTGCAGGATGATAAGTCACTTGTTGCGTTGTTGTTAGGAGCTGACACGACACAAGGCAAGGCTGCAGGATGATAAGTCACTTGTTGCGTTGTTGTTAGCTGACACGACACAAGGCAAGGCTGCAGGATGATAAGTCACTTGTTGCGTTGTTGTTTGGAGCTGACACGACACAAGGCAAGGCTGCAGGATGATAAGTCACTTGCGTTGTTCTTTAGTGTAAACGTAAAAATACTTTAAATATACAATTCGAGACGAAATAAGCATTATATTTAGTCAATCAACGATATAGCTGCGGTAGTCTTGCCGGTTCCACTAGTAAACACTAGTTACCTTAAGGGCAGATTGGAAGGTTGGAAAGCTTGGGTAACAGTTTCGTTCTTCTCGTCAACTGCTCGGCAGTCCAGGTTAGTGGAGAAACTTAGAGGATTGATTGGTCAAAGTTACATCGTCCTTTCGGATGGAACGTAAAGCCGATGGTTCTCTTGGTACTTTTCTACAGGAGTAGGCTACGTGCCAGTGGTACCAGGCTTCACCCTCCCCCCTTCCTTCATCATTCATCGGTAGTTATCATTCATCAATCATCACTCATCAGACTTAAGAGGGCATTGTGCCCTACACTGGCCTTAATACAATAAAATAAATAAATAATTATATTCAGTTGGCGGGCGTGTTGGCTGTTCTGACTTGCACCGAGTAACGCGCAGGATTCTACCCACCGCTCTGCTTTGGGAATATGAAGCCTTACTCAAACCTGCGCCCGGTGGGAGGAACCAAACGTTTATCGTTGTCTTCTGTTTAGTCATTATTTAATACAATGTAAATGTTAAACACTGTCCTTGGCTTTTGCTGCTCGAGTTGAAAATTAAACCATAATTTTTAATAAATAAAATAAAATAAAATGGTGTTAAAGGGACATTTCACTCGTGTGTTATTGACGTATCAGCCCCAAACAGTGTTGATTAGGGACATTTCACCGTGTGTTATTGACGTATCAGCCCAAACAGTGTTGATTAGGGACATTTCACCGTGTGTTATTGACGTATCAGCCCAAACAGTGTTGATTAGGAACACGTGTCAGCCTAAACAGTGTTGATTAGGGACATTTCACCGTGTGTTATTGACGTGTCAGCCCAAACAGTGTTGATTAGGGACATTTCACCGTGTGTTATTGACGTATCAGCCCAAACAGTGTTGATTAGGAACATTTCACCGTGTGTTATTGACGTATCAGCCCAAACAGTGTTGATTAGGGACATTTCACCGTGTGTTATTGACGTATCAGCCCAAACAGTGTTGATTAGGAACACGTGTCAGCCTAAACAGTGTTGATTAGGGACATTTCACCGTGTATTATTGACGTATCAGCCCAAACAGTGTTGATTAGGGACATTTCACCGTGTGTTATTGACGTATCAGCCCAAACAGTGTTGATTAGGAACATTTCACTGTGTGTTATTGACGTATCAGCCCAAACAGTGTGGGAAATGATTACCCGATCAACCGACCGGGCCGTTTCTCGTGAGCTCATAATATTATTATTTTATTGCTGTATTGTATAAAGTCGGTAAGAACCGAGGTATAAACATGTTGCACAGACATAAATGTCAATTATTTTCATGTGTTTAAAACTATTGTTATTTGATACAAATAGTTAAAAGTCGAAACTCGCATCCGTGCAGCCAACCATAAACCCCTTCCGACAAAAGACGCGCGCATCACGCATTATTGCATTATTCACCAAAACCAATAGGCCAATAACATGTCAAGCACTTGTGACTGTGAGCCCTGTTTGGAAGGTAAGGGTGCTGGGTGGCCACATCCGTGTATAATGAAATACAGGGAGGCGTAGGTCATCCTCTTGTTCCGCATGATTGACCCATTTATTTTTCATTTTTTTTCATTTTCAGACAATTTTATTCTCAACACAGAATACATACATGTTTCTAAAAAGTGGCTATATATATAGAAAGTTGGAGAAGCCTGCAAAGTCATGGAGACTTGAGTGCAGGCAATTTACAGATAGTGTACAATATTAATTTTGTCAGATGGCGGCAATAGGCATACTTGGAAGGAAAATTGTGTGATAAAACAATTTATACAATTATAGCTAGAACTACTTTCCATACTTCTCTTTTGCTGCGTGACTTCACATGGTCCAGCCGTCTGTTTGAACATTGGAGAGCTGATTTGCAACTTGTCTAAAAAAGTATTTTGAATTTAAAAAAATATAAAACGATATCACAAGTTACAAACGTATACATTGTATTTGCGAAGCGATACACTTGTCCCGAAACCAACTTGCAGATGTTTTTGTCATAGACTATATGATGTGCTATGATGATTCCTGGCCAACCAGAGAGCCGCTAAAAAAGTCAATCACTCTTGACAAACGCGTCGGTAAGGTTGTTTCTGGATAAGGCTGGAATTCATAGTCGGCCCCTACACCTAGGGGCACCCATTGTTGCTATGGATGTGTTTTGTTTATGGGAAATAACATGGAAACAATTGTTACCTTGGTAACAATGGGCGCCCCTAGGTGTAGGGGCCGACTATGAATTCCAGCCTAAGTGTAACAATCAACAATAAGTTACAGTTCAATTGTTTGTGTGTATAGCATTGTCGCCACGCACACAGATTAAGCACGGGCAAAAACATTGAATAAAATAACTATTTTATTATTGAACAATGATTTGTGTGCCGACCCCGGTAGCTCAATCGGCAAGAGCCCCATATTAGGCCTATACCTCGTCGCGGGTCGAGCACGGACATAATAAACCTTTGTACAATAACTGACATCGCATCATGACTACAATCCTAGTTTCAGCTCACTAAAAACCTGTGCGATGATAATCTGTAAAATGTTTTACCTGATCCCATGCAATTACGCCAACCATGTTTATCATGGGTTGATTGCTTCGTGCAATAGGTTGGATTCAGAGGCAAATTAGAGTTTTCTACGAACTTGATACCGAGTGTATTGATTTTTTCCCTTCAAAGCCAAAGTGGACTATTTTTCACAGTAGGGTCTAGGGTAATAAGGCTTTTACAGGCATTTTTGGGTAGTTTACAATGTGTAAACTTTGTGTATAAACCATATTATTTCTAATGCTAACTAGGAAAACGCTCCGCGTTGCCCGATGAGCGATTTTTTTCAGTACATCAAACAAATCATTTGCATATCATATTACACTTACAAAACAACAAATAAATACCTTGATAATAAACATTTTTTTTTCACGGCAATTTTTTTTAAGACGATGGCGTCAATTATAACCTTAGAACTTGTGTGTATTATTTATCGATATGTTTCTAATAATTGAACGAAAAAGTAAGAAGGTTTCTTTAAATAAATTCAAACATTCAAGTTGATTTTTCAGTGAATTACCGCAAAATTTCACTGAACCGCACTCTACTCAATAGGCGCTAATTTATAAACTATTAAACTTATCTGTGTATAAAAGTTTTGTCATGTAGATACACGCTAGTTCTAAAACGTGATATTGTTAAATCATACAATAACTGCACTTAAACTACAATAGAAGCATTTTAAACTGTCGGAAATATTCATAGTTAATTTTTGCACGTTTGTTGCAAAAGTCTTCAAACAGAACACGCCATTGTTGCCATACTGTCAGAGCTATCGAAATTCCAAATGTACAGCAAGAAAGGTCTGTATACGGATGGCATTCGTGATGCATACTATATGAGTCTAGCTTTAATGGTCCTCAAATGCGAATCATATAAGTGGAACACTGTAAAAAATACAATATAAATTCCCATGAATAAAAACTAAATATTTCTTTACAAAATGACGGTTAAAGCTACCATTCCAAAACGTTTACCAAGTGTTAACATTGTCGGTGTGGACATAAAAATTAAAATGTGTTTAAATCCGCCAATAAGAACTAAACAAAATTAAAACTGTGTTTTTTAAGTAATTAATGTTTTGTAGGTTGGTATCTTGACGGATTTTGCTGGTTATGTGTTGACTTAAAATTTGAGCCAAATCCGTTTATCCGTTTGACCTGTGCGCGACAAACAAAATTTTGTTTACCAGACAGACATACAAAGAGGCGATCGCGTTGAATGGAGAGATTCACTCCGTTTCGCTACGCTCATCTAATGATGTATTTCATGATGTCTATCCTATTTGATAACAAAGCGAATGTACACAAGAGGACAATATGATTGATAGCATATTGATATTGCCATCTCTATAGTATTGACTTTGAGATACTGCAAAACTACGCCCAAAAGCGTATACGTTATATAGCCTTATAGGCTACATAATATGAATTTGTAGACCAAACAAACACGTAGATTTCAGTGCGGACATTACGCAATTAATTGTCAACGCATTGTTGTTTCGACAATAAATACACAAATAATATTTAGTTATACAATAACTCATTTTCAATGAAGGGCATTAGTCTATAACACTGGGCCCGGATTCACGAAGGTGCCTAAGTGCTAAGACGTCCTACATTAGGCAAATCTTAGTGATATAAATCACGCATATGTCGTTCTGCAATGTCATAGTAAAATATCAACAAATTATACGTATAATATTTTAATTGTGAATGTTTATTGTTTAGTAATACCCAGAGATGATTTATCTTGATTTATCTAGCTAGTATTTGCCTAACTTAGGACAACCTAAAGTTAGGCATCTTTGTGAATCCGACCCCTGGTTTACAACCGGGGTGCCTTGAAATTTTCGCAAAAATTAAAAAATCTTGTTTGGGAGTATTTTGAAAATAAAACAAAATAACTAACAGCACAAACACATGTTACACAACACATTTTAATTATAGTCTGACCACGATTGAATTTTCGCTTTAACATATTAAAACACATCAGCAAAGAGATGGACTTCTATCAGTTAAAGAGACAATAAGAGTACGTTCGTCCACTATCCAGCCACAAATAAAATACATTTGCACCCGAGCTAATATTGTCAGTTATCCAACTATAGAAGCCGACAAGACCGCTCCGCTGCCTTGAGCCGCTGCTGGCTGTCACGTTTGGGCAGGTCACTTCTTGGAAAACTCGACTTTTTTGGAAATTGTCACTTTTTTTTTTTTTTTTTTTTGGTGTCACTTTTTGGAAAACTTTTCAGTTGGAAAAAAGAAAAAAAAATTTGAAAAAAAAAGTCGAAAAAAATGTCGAAAATTTTTAAAGTGATGGAAAAATTTTCGAGCTTTTCTATGTACATTTCACGTCAAAGTGTAGTAGATACTTATGTAAAGAAAGAAACTTAAAAGTTGTGTGATTGTGAAAAATGAAAAAAAAAATTCATGTTGAAAAATTTCTAAGTGTTTGAAAAATTTTCAAGTAGCCCACTTTTTGGAAAACTTGAAAAAAGTTGAAAAAATGAAAAAATTAAAATTTTGGTAAAAAATTATTTTCATGTTGAAATTTTTAAGTGATGGAAAAATTTTCGAGTTTTTCTATGTACATGTCACGGTAATTGGTCGTAGATACTTATGTAAAGAAGAAACTTGAAAATTGTGTGATTCTAAAAAAAGAAAAAAAAAATTCATGTTTCAAAATTTCTAAGTGTTTGAAAAATTTTCAAGTACCCCATTTTTTGGAAAACTTGAAAAAACTTGAAAAAATGAAAAAATTAAAATTTTGGTAAAAAATTATTTTCATGTTGAAATATTGTAAAGTGTTACAAAATTTTTGGAGTTCTACAATCCGCACGTTCAAAAGCTTCCCGGTACGGCCCGGTAAGTGTGTGGTCAATGATACGCACATGTTTAAAAAGGTATTGAAACGCACTTTGCGATGATACCAAAATGGGCTGTTCGATTTCATAACGGGACATACCAGGGCCGTTCAAAGCTGAAATTTAAGTAATCAAAATTACACATCTAACCAATGACGCTAAAAAATAACAAAACCGGTACGTTACAGGTACGTCCGGGTACCTTAAATATGTCAACCACACCTTCGGATACCCACGAAACGGAAAATCAAAAATTACAAAAAATTCTAACATGGTTTTTTACGACATTGAAAACCCCCCATAGACAAATTCTTGCAAAAACACGGGCGGATGAAATCCGTTAAAGCACCGTAACTCGGACGCCCGTAAAGTCTTATTTTTGAAAGTAACGTTTATAAATAGACAAATGTCCAATTATTAACACTAAATACAACAATGTATTTGATGGCATTTTAAACACACTTTTAATATACAAAAACAAAACATTTTGTATGCGTGTTTTTAGATCGCCGTGAAAAGTGCGTTGCGCGAACGTCTGTCATTCGGTAAGGGAGTGACTTTTCGAAAATGTTTCTTCATGCCCCTGTACGGGCAAGCTTTGAGCATCGGCCTAAAGAAAAAAAACCCATTTTGAAAGTACCAACTTGCCGCAAAAAAATCACGACCGAAGCCGTGTCGTAAAAATGGAAAAGTGCCCATAACTAAGCATCCGGGACGAAATTCAAAAATCGCTTCGTTAATAATCAAGTTTAGTGGTTACTTTTCAAAATGAAACAGTCGAGAAAGTTTTTGATTCAAAAATGTGGAAAAAAAGCAACCCCCGCGCTTTTTAAAAACACACATTTCCAAATGTACACAATTTGATTGGCGAAAGTTCCGGGACGATTCGAAAATGTTTCAAAACCCAATTACCCAAAGGGTAAGCGCCGGTAACAAAACAAACCAGAATGTTATATCTCGTTTGGTTCGACGGGCAGAGCCGTTTGAATGTGACACATTAAAACGGTACCAAATCCGTCAAATCGAGACGTCGAACATTGTTCGTGTTTGGGTGCCCGTAACTTTTGAACGGGACACTTTTTACGAAAACCTTTCATGACAAAAAGATGCTCCATTCAATTGAATTTCGATCTAAAGCGTCGACAAAAACCCAAAAAAAACATTACTATTTTTTACATTTTTTTCCGCACTTGGACAGCGCGAAATACGCACACTTTGCGACATTAAACACGTCGGGAGGACGTGAAGACGAACTCGGACGTGCTCGAAAAAAATACCCACTTGTAGCCAAAGGCCAGGCGGTGAAAACTGTAGCGACAGATGTGGGAAAATGTTCCTGTGCGTGGGCGTGCCGAGGGTTTTGGGGGTCACGGAAAGGCCGCGCGAGCTCGAGAGCGGGGACTACCACCTTATGGAATATAGACAAGACCGCTCCGCTGCCTTGAGCCGCTGCTGGCGTCACTGTTTGGGCAGGTCACTTTTTGGAAAACTCGACTTTTTTGGAAATTGTCACTTTTTTTTTTTTTTTTTTTTGGTGTCACTTTTTGGAAAACTTTTCAGTTGGAAAAAAGAAAAAAAAAATTTGAAAAAAAAGCCGAAAAAAAATGTCGAAAAATTTTAAAGTGATAGAAAAATTTTCGAGTTTTTGTAAAGTAAGAATGTACGTAAAGAAAAGAAAGAAACTTGATAATGGTGTGATTCTGAAAAAAAAAAAAATTTCATGTTTTAAAATTTCTAAGTGTTTGAAAAATTTTCAAGTACCCCAATTTTTTGAAAACTTGAAAAAAATTGAAAAAATTAAAAAATTAAAATTTTGGTAATAAATTATTTTCATGTTGAAAAAAAAGAAAAAGAATTTCATGTTTCAAAATTTCTAAGTGTTTGAAAATTTTTCAAGTACCCCAATTTTTTGAAAACTTGAACAAAATTGAAAAAAAGAAAAAATTAAAATTTTGGTAAAAAATTATTTTCATGTTGAAAATTTTCTAAGTGTTAGAACAATGTTCGAGTTCTACATCGTACATTTCCGCACGTTCAAAAGCTTGCCGGTACGTCCCGGTAAGTGTGTCGTCAATGATATGCACATGTTTAAAAAGGTATTGAAACGCACTTTTCGATGATACCAAAATGGGCTGTTCGATTTCATAACGGGACATACCAGGGACGTTCAAAGCTGAAATTTAAGAAATCAAAATTACACATCTAACCAATGACGCTAAAAAATAACAAAACCGGTACGTTACAGGTACGTCCGGGTACCTTAAATATGTCAACCACACCTTCGGATACCCACGAAACGGAAAATCAAAAATTACAAAAAATTTTAACATGGTTTTTTACGACATTAAAAAATTCTCATAGACAAATTCCCGCAAAAACACGGGCGGATGAAATCCGTTAAAGCACCGTAACTCGGACGCCCGTAAAGTCTAATTTTTGAAAGTAACGTTTATAAATAGACAATTGTCCAATTATCAATACGAATGACAACAATGTATTAGATGGCATGGTTAACACACTTTTAATATACAAAAACAAACATTTTGTATTCGTGTTTTTAGATCGCCGTGAAAAGTGCTTTGCGCGAACGTCTGTCATTCGGTAAGAGGGTGACTTTTTGAAAATGTTCTTTTATGCCCCTGTACGGGCAAGCTTTGAGCATCGGCTCAAAGAAAAAAAACCCATTTTGAAAGTACCAACTTGCCGCAAAAAAATCACGACCGAAAACGTGTCGTGAAAATGGAAAAGTGCCCATAACTAAGCATCCGGGACGAAATTCAAAAATCGCTTCGTTAATAATCAAGTTTAGTGGTTACTTTTCAAAATGAAAAAATCGAGAAAGTTTTTGATTCAAAACTGTGGAAAAAAAGCCTTCCCCGCGCTTTTTAAAAACGGACGGTACCAAATGTTCACAATTTGATTGGCGAAAGTTCCGAGACGATTCGAAAATATTTCAAAACCCAATTACCCAAAGGGTAAGCGCCGGTAACAAAACAAACCAGAATGTTATATCTCGTTTGGTTCGACGGGCAGAGCCGTTTGAATGTGACACATTAAGATGGTACCAAATCCGTCAAATCCAGACTCGAAAATTATTCGAGTTTGGGTGCTAATAACTTTTGAACGGGACACTTTTTACGAAAATCGTTCATTACAAAAAGATGCTCCATTCAATTGACTTTTGATCTAAAGCATCGACAAAATTGTCAAAAAACATTTACTATTTTTTACAATTTTTACCGCACTTGGACAACGCAAAATACGCACACTTTGCGACATTAAACACGTCGGGGGTGGAAAAGTTGAGGGGGTAGAAACATGAAAAAAATACCCACGTGTTCGGGAAGAGATGACGGTGAAAACTGTAGCGACAGATCGGGGAAAATAGTCCCGTGCGTGGGCGTGCCGAGGGTTTGGGGGGTCACGGAGAGGCCGCGCGAGCTCGAGAGCGGGGACTTCCACCTTATGGAATATAGACATGGTTTTACAATAATTAAATAAAAGAATTGTTGATTTATAACAATTCTCAGATATTTTTAAAATTGGTCTTGGACGTGGGCGTTAGTGGAGGGAGGGGGAGGTTGCCGCGTGTCTATACTGAATGTAGAATTGGGGTGCCTTGAGTCAAGAAAGATTAGGAACCACTGGACTATCTCCAACATATAAAATATTATTATGCATTTCGTTATTGTGTTCCAAGTGTTAACTGGGACGTTCTGTACGTAAAACAGGTATTACAGGTATACATGAACCAGGTATCTGTTCTAACCAACTATCAACAGATTTCAAAAATATTTCGTAACTCCGAAAAAATGTACGCTTTGCTTCTAAACTAATCCAGATTGAAAGAAAAATGGAAAAATGTATCCCGAACCCTTTTGCTAATGAATCCATAGATTATCCCATGGCCAGCCCCTTTGTTCCAAGATCTAACGAAGGTGTTATTACCATAAAGTAATTTGGCCGTGTGTTGACTGACCAGACAGCCGAGCGCAGGCGCGTCGGGGCTATGACGTAGCCAACCAAGCCTTATGAATATTTCAACACATACATGTTTCTATTAGGTGAAGCCTTTCAACATTATTTTTTGTTTTATTTTTGTTATACCTTCAAGCGCCGATGCCAGCTAAACTAACTGACACCCACCTACGTAGAATATTTTATACACAAAACAACCTTTCTAGAAATCTAGAAATATGAAGTCATTAAAATGGTCGGCTGCAAACAAGACCTATAACCGTATTTTATGCGAACGGAACTCTTTTATTTCCATTGATGTGGACAGGGCTCTGAGCCTCGTTTGAGGGGTTTCGCCGCAATGGGCGCAGCCATGGGTGCTTATCATTTTTAGTTCCGATTAATTCGTTCCGGCTGTAAATTGTTCCTTATAACGTTCAGGTCTCAACTGCGTCAGCTCGAACTGAAAGTCTAGAGCGAAGCTTAGCCTACCAATGGTGAAGGTTAAGAATAAGAATACATAATATCTGGAAGGGAAAACATTATATGCTTCCCACACACTCATTCAGTTGGTATACACAAGCCCCTCTCAGATACATGCATGGAGTCTTCGTGATTTAGTTGTTATTTATTTGTTAACTCAACAAGGGAATACACAAATCCCAGATAATGGTTGGGTGTAATGTAAAACTTAGAGCAAGAAGAATTAAAACTAGAATAAGTATAAGTAAATAAGTGTAATATACAAAAAAGTATTGCACACAACAACGATATGATATACAATTAACGAAGGGGAAATCGTCTCCATGGATTGGTAAAAATCTATTGTTATGATGGACGGAGGGTCCTTATGTCGAATATTCAGCCGCTGCCCGTAATTATTATAAGCTCCATCCACCGAAGGAAGTAACTTGAAATTATGATGTATAATGTCTGTTATTTTACGCTACCATCACAGATAAAGGATAACACTGTTGTTATCTGTGGTAACTGCTAACATGATTTCGCTTTCGTTCTTAAAACCGTTTATGTTCGCACGCACACGTGACAAACACATTATTACAATCCGATCATCACTTCTGACTACAATCTGATCTGATGTAACAATCTACCCGCTTACAAATAATACCTTCCTGAATGATCTGATCTCGTGATCTGTGTACGAACAGTCTCTTACCAATATTTGAGCTCAGTTAACGTTCATTTTAATAGTGGTCTACAACCTACGTCTATGTACTCAAAATTCGTGGTTCTCGGAGAATTTTAAACGTATTTTTTGACAGTGTATTGTAGAGTAATGTGTATGTCGTAAAGCATTCGCAGTAATACCACTTTTCAACAATAGTGAAGACGTTTACCAACCGCACTGATGTGTGGTGTTGTACTTACTTACCCCTAAATAATTTCTTAACTAGAATGCAGCCACTTGTAATTTACATCTTCTAATATACAACTGATTGTAACCAAAAACCCAAACCAAATAAAACACATACTTGTTCTAACTACTCGCTGGTTATTATATCCACTTTAATAAAATCAGACAATGTAAGTCTGGAGCGCAATGGAACGCTTGAATCAGCTGTGTAACAGAAAGTTGACATCGCATGCTGGAAACAAACACTTACATTGTAAACATCCATGTCGATAACGACCTCTTAATTGCTGTACCCGATCATCACGACTATAGCACGGTGTAGAAGCGTCATAAGCCAGCGCTAGCTCAACGCTGCATATTGGAAGCCGACTTATCAACAGCGCAGTTTCATCATTAACATCCAATAGAATGGAATCTGATGATCGATATGATGACAGCCTCTCTGGAAAATAATCTGAGCCTCTAGAATATGGTCACATGACATATATGCTGTAAACATATACAGGCCTATGTATATATATCGTGGATGAATGAATACCAATAGGCCTACTTCCAGCTTGATGCTCTGTTTCCGTTTGTTGTTCCTCTATTGATCTCACGTGGCCTTCATAGCTTTCCCTCTTCCTACTTTCTCACTTCTTCTTTATACTTTCCTAGCTGTCTACTACCTTTACTACTACTTACTGCTATGAAACCCTAGGAAGTGCGGGAGATATGACCTAGCTGTCAACTACCTTTACTACTACTTACTGCTATGAAACCCTAGGAAGTGCGGTGGATATGACCTAGCTGTCAACTACCTTTACTACTACTTACTGCTATGAAACCCTAGGAAGTGCGGTGGATATGACCTAGCTGTCTACTACCTTTACTACTACTTACTGCTATGAAACCCTAGGAAGTGCGGTGGATATGACCTAGCTGTCTACTACCTTTACTACTACTTACTGCCATGAAACCCTAGGAAGTGCGGGAGATATGACCTAGCTGTCAACTACCTTTACTACTACTTACTGCTATGAAACCCTAGGAAGTACGGTGGATATGACCTAGCTGTCAACTACCTTTACTAACTAACTGCTATGAACCCCTAGGCAGTGCGGTCGATATGACCTAGCTGTCAACTACCTTTACTAACTAACTGCTATGAACCCCTAGGCAGTGCGGTGGATATGACCTAGCTGTCAACTACCTTTACTACTACTAACTGCTATGAACCCGTAGGCAGTGCGGTGGATATGACCTAGCTGTCAACTACCTTTACTACTACTAACTGCTATGAATCCCTAGGAAGTGCGGTGGAACCATTTTGAGTAGATTTCAAGGCGCGGGTACGGACGGGTCTCGAGGACAATGATGACGTCATGTCTCTCCTTGTTGTAGACTCGTTGCTCGGCTCAGCGACGGACGAAGAGGACGACGACGACAACAGCACCTCGACGACCGCCACGACGCCTGGCGGGAAGCTACAACACCACGGTCACGTGACCCCGGAGACCAATAACAACTCTCTGACGGCCGGAGACATCCCCCCCATCGTCGCGCTCAACTCAGACAGCAAGACGGGCCAGGACGACTCGGAAGACCAAGGTAATGAGATACCAGCTGAATGGTTTTATATACATTAGAAAGTGCCACACGGAGCAAATTTCATTTTCTCAAATATCCATAAAACTAAAAGTATAACTCATAAGAGTTTACTCTTCACTTTTCACTAAAGGTAGATCTTATCAAATGTTAAAAACATATTTTTGTGGCGTGCTCTCGATATTATAGGCTTATACATTATTAAAATAATATGATATATGTCTATAACATAACCCAATATTTTTACTTTGTAGTTTTGTTTTTCATATTTTTTTTTATATATATATAATATAATATCACGATACTTAATCGATTCTCTCTAACACCATTTGTTGAGAGAAAGGAAGTACCTTTATTTTGTATATCCATGATCCAAAAATATCTCTCAGTGGGCATATGATTTCAGATCTGACAGCTATCGCTATGATTTTGGTCTTCCAATGCCTACTTGATCTCCGCCTAGCGGAGGCTCGTCAAACTCCCAACTTGCGAGTTCGACGAGCCTCCGCTAGTCGGAGATCAAGTGGACCTTGTGGTCTTCTTGATCATGATCTTGAAAGCCTAGAAGTCTAACAGAAACCCTCTCCTTTCCTCCAGGTTCGTTAGACGGCGACCCCGAAACGCGGGACTCGCAAACCGAAAACAAATCGCCCGACGACGGCAACTCGGGCTCGAAACGTCGAGGGCCCCGGACGACGATCAAGGCGAAACAACTGGAGATCCTGAAGACGGCCTTCTCGCAGACACCGAAACCGACGCGGCACATAAGAGAACAGCTGGCGAAGGAGACGGGGCTGCCTATGAGAGTGATACAGGTAAGACAAGACATGACATGGCTGTCGGTCTACCTCGCATGCATCTCCACGACAGACGAGTGACTGCCGGAGGGGGGGATTCCCCAACAACCTCCCCCTCCGTAGGTCGCTTGTGTATATTTATCTGTTTAAAACAGGGTTGGGGCTTTTTAACTTTGGAAATTGACTTTAATCTATCTTTATAGTAGGATTTTTTTTCTTTTTCTTTCTTTCTTTATTTATTCATTCATTCATTCATTCTTTTTTTTATGAATTTACTTTTTTATTTACTTATGTATTTATTTATTCATTCAATTATTTAATAAATTAACAAGTTAATAAACACTCTGTTGGTAATAAAGATTATTCAAAGACATTACAAATGGCTCATTCGTCAAGCAATTTAATATTAGAAAATATAGAGGTTTAAGGAGTCTCAACTATTACAACCACGCCAAATAGAAGGTTTTGGTAATATAGAACGCTACATAATATTAAAAAGTGGTTACTAACAAACGTTTAGTTTCATAAGAACTAAAAGTTGTATTAAAACATTTCAAATGTTGCAATAATTACGGTTGTTATTAGAGATACCATTAATTACTAATTCTTTAATTGCATTGCTTCCAAAATAACACTCGAAAGGATTAAAATATTTAAAACAGTTTTAATCCGGTGTTTAGTTCATATGAAGCTGAATGTTGATTAGTCACCACCGAAGCTAGCGTCTCCATTAGACCTTAATGGCACTTCGTTCTGGTTTTGTTTTGTTTTTTGTCCGTCGATAGCGGTCGAACGAAAAGTCCGATCAAGTTGAAATATGGACCATCCACAAGCCTCTATGTGGACTGAAGGTGTATAGTTTTGTGACAAAACCGTTCGAAAAGTTAAAGTTACACAATGGTTACTAGAAAATATTAGTCTGAACACAATGGCGGCAAAATGTGAGATAAGCCCATATTTTTACAAACATTTTTTCTGGTCACGAATATGTTCATGTAATGGCGACTTGATAAGTATTGGCAAAGATACACAAAACTTACTCGAAAATATTTTTCTGAAACACAGTAATGGCAAAATGTGAGGTGGCTAATTTATAGTAAATTTTTGTGTGGACAGGAATATACTAACAAAATAATCCCGATCTCATACGTATAAGAGGCAGAAATTACATTTCTATTGCATGTCAATGATTGTTAGTAACGGTGGCGGACCGTGTTGAGAACACTATACGAAACGACAACGAAAAATCTTAGCAACGCACATTGCAAAGCATTCAACAATGTAGGGATGGCAATTAGAACAAATTTTGCAATACGTATATTCTTGATTGTTGTTAATTGTTGTTTTTCTTATCTTTGAAAACTTTTCGGCAGAAAGCTCGTTGCCGCGCGCTAGCTTATCGCTCTGTGTGACGCACACAGAGCGTTTTCCTAGTTATTCACATGTGCTCAACGGTCTATCATTTGATGTGTGTATACTGTATATGTATCCCCAAGAAAACGGAATTAAAGTTAATTAGTATGAGCTCCGGCACATTTGATTTCTAATTTCCCCCGCATACATGAACATAGTCGCATTGCGAGGACGTATAGCTAGGCTCCCTACCCGCCACCTTTATCTTTATGTTAATATCCTTAATCCAAAATCAGCGTAGCAAGAAACAGCCGGGAATAGAAATTCTCTGAATGTCTAAATCCCGGGGCGTGTGAAATTCTTCTCATTCCGTTTGTTATTACAATGAGGTAATCTTCTCTGCACGTCTATTCTTTGGCCAACACTACCTTGCCTTGCGTATGCGGTATAACTTATCTCCGTGGCTGACGGCCCGTAAGTCAGAGAGGATGACGGCGGGGGGGGGGGGGGGGGGGGTGATGTGTCGTTTCAATTACGTCGTCTGACGTTGTGCGATGCGATGGGAGAGCGACGCGTTCTCTGGCGTCGCGACGAGACATCTCGTCCGGGCGGCGGAGATACGAGGGACACTAGTTTGTCTAGAGACTTGTGACTCACTTGAGATGTGCATGGCTGAGAGGGATTGTTTACTGGGCGGAATGCAGAGTAGAGTTTAAGTATGTGATTTGTTTATGGTTGCTATGGAGTTTGTTTTTCTTATATGGTAAATAGCATGTAATAAAACAATTCCATAGCAACAAATCCTGTACAGTTGTCTGTGCACATAGGTACCGGCCTGCTGACTGTCAATGCGAGATAAAGTTTACGTCAGTTTACTACTATGACGCACCACTGAAACATGTGCAGATGAATTTACAAAATTAGGTACTTATTGTTCGTGTATTATTTAATATTTAATTAATGTATAATTTAATGTATAATTTATTCCATTATATGGCTGGCTTGTGTTTAATTTTGGTAAATGTGAAGTGAAAGTTTATTGTAGTGTAGTGGTAGAAGATATAAACTAATACTACTGCACTTTATTTGATCAGTGATGCAACTGAATCAGACAATCATACTAATTATTAGCTATAAATGTTAGCTCAGCAACTTTTTAACCCAGAGCATAAACAAAAATAGTAGACTTCTACTGCTACTGCCAAAGAGGTGGTATAGCCTCACCCCCAGAGATTTTCTTTCTTATACACATCTGTTCGTACTTCATACGCGCTGTCTTGACCTTCATACTTCACACAGCCCCTTACTTCGGGTGTGTTGCAGCGTGCGTTGTGCGACCTACTACAGAGCGTGTCAGTCAAACTAGGTCTTGACGTTGGAAGTAATACATATTCAGGCCCCTTGGGTTTCAATGTTTCAATAGATAGAACCCTCTTAATATGTTTCGTGTTGTGGTATCCGTGGTTTCAAACCGCGTGTCCGATGTAATATTAGGCAAGTACCGTTGCTCCACTTGAAGACTGGTGCCTTCCGCGCACCAAGGTCTATCGCGATGACAGCAGTGACAACGAGAGTAGAGCAAGAAGTTGACTTATAGGTATAGAGAAGAGCCCATTTTGAGTTTGAAAATTTTGACAATTCTTATTTTTTAAATTTGAGCATCACAAATTCGAGAAATACTCTTGACACGTTTTTGTACATTTTGTTTGGATTTTTTTTTTAATTATGGGTCCTATAGATATTGTCAAAGACTGTACGGATTATCATAATAAAAGTACGACAAATTTGTGACTTATTATTTATTATTACATTTGGTGAAATAATACAATTTCAATAATGTATCATCGTTGGTCGGTGTCTCATATTACTTAAACAAACCCACACTAAACAAACACTTGTACAGGAAATAGTGAACATCGAAATACTAACGCCTTATGGAGTTAATTCTTCTACACGCTCAGCCGTATCAATAACGCGCAGACGCATCACGCAATGAAATAGATAGATTAATTGATTCTAGTTACCTTGGCCATAACTTACTATCAACAACCGATGATGATGACTATCATAGGTGGCGTTTCTGACAATCTACATCTGGAGCGGTTTTAATTATTAGTATTCGTTAAGAATTAAAAAGCAATTTATTTTGGAAATAAATTATTTAAATTTTTTAAACGTGCTTAAAATTCTAACAATTGGGAATGGCTTGCGTGAGCTGTGCCATGCCATTATCCGCAAACTATAAATTACCAATTAGCGAATCAATAATAGTGTATGTAAATTATTAGCCTACTTAGCTGTGAAATAGATTACAAAGAGATGACCCAAATATAATTTCTTGGAATAATGAATGAAATATATAAATACAACATAATTCTTAATTGTAAAAGTTGTTTTTAATCCGCAATACTATAAACTAAAATTATCTTGAAAACGTGGGATTTCATTTTCCATCAAAGCAAATATTCCTCCTATGGATATTTTTGTGCATGGCAATATATTATATAATAATATTGTTTGTACGGCTGCTTGTGGTAATCGTATAAAGAGATCAGAGTGTTTCCGTCGTACCCTAGCCGGGAATAGAACGCGGCTCATTCTTCACAGGAAGCGGAAATAATCCCACACAATCATCGAATTGTACAAAGTACAGATGAGCCACAAATATTTTATTCTGGTGACAGAATATGTGCTACTAGAGTAAATATTCCTTTAAAGCGACTCGAAATTAGCGTATTTTTTGGTTTAGTAATATATAACAATAACAGTAACACTGATAAGTGTAAAATAGCCTAAATGTAGTTTCGTAAACCTGAGCCCTGCGCGTATTTCGTTATGGTTACTTATAGCTAATACTGGTTGGTATTTTTAGTACCGACACAGACATTTATATTTAAACAGTAACCAACGTTAACAACCATGTCAACTCAAATATCTTAAACCTCCTAACGGGAATAGGAAGTCTCACTTTAAAACCGTAAGCAATCTTCATTTCTTTAAACTTATCAAGAGTGCTGCTCGAAATCATTCGAAAATCAAATGGCATATCTCACTATGGTTTAGGAAAACCTACAGGCTGAAACATTACTACCAGTATTATTGTAATTTTTTTGAATTTCGATTATTAATTATGGATTTCATATTCAAATTACTTACCCTACTGCATGGTTATAATATTTTATATATATGTATCATTCCGTCCCAAGTTTTGTTCTTACGGAACATATATAAGTGTGCAAGTGTGGCTCGGTGTAGGCATAGGTCTGATAAAGTGTGTGGCTCAGTGTAGACATAGGTCTGATAAAGTGTGGCTCGGTGTAGGCATAGGTCTGTTAAAGTGTGGCTCGGTGTAGGCATAGGTCTGAGGCAGTGAGGGTAGGCATAGGTCTGAGGCAGTGAGTCTGGTAAAGGGTAGGCAAAGGTCTGAGGCAGTGAGTCTGGTAAAGTGAAGGCATAGGTCTGAGGCAGTGAGTCTGGTAAAGTGAAGGCATAGGTCTGAGGCAGTGAGTCTGGTAAAGTGAAGGCATAGGTCTGAGGCAGTGAGTCTGGTAAAGTGTAGGCATAGGTCTGAGGCAGTGAGTCTGGTAAAGTGAAGGCATAGGTCTGAGGCAGTGAGTCTGGTAAAGTGTAGGCATAGGTCTGAGGCAGTGAGTCTGGTAAAGTGAAGGCATAGGTCTGAGGCAGTGAGTCTGGTAAAGTGAAGGCATAGGTCTGAGGCAGTGAGTCTGGTAAAGTGTAGGCATAGGTCTGAGGCAGTGAGTCTGGTAAAGTGAAGGCATAGGTCTGAGGCAGTGAGTCTGGTAAAGTGAAGGCATAGGTCTGAGGCAGTGAGTCTGGTAAAGTGAAGGCATAGGTCTGAGGCAGTGAGTCTGGTAAAGTGAAGGCATAGGTCTGAGGCAGTGAGTCTGGTAAAGTGAAGGCATAGGTCTGAGGCAGTGAGTCTGGTGAAGGGTAGGCATAGGTCTGAAGCAGTGAGTCTGGTAAAGTGAAGGCATAGGTCTGAGGCAGTGAGTCTGGTAAAGTGAAGGCATAGGTCTGAGGCAGTGAGTCTGGTAAAGGGTAGGCATAGGTCTGAGGCAGTGAGTCTGGTAAAGTGTAGGCATAGGTCTGAGGCAGTGAGTCTGGTAAAGTGAAGGCATAGGTCTGAGGCAGTGAGTCTGGTAAAGTGTAGGCATAGGTCTGAGGCAGTGAGTCTGGTAAAGTGTAGGCATAGGTCTGAGGCAGTGAGTCTGGTAAAGTGTAGGCATAGGTCTGAGGCAGTGAGTCTGGTGAAGGGTAGGCATAGGTCTGAAGCAGTGAGTCTGGTAAAGTGAAGGCATAGGTCTGAGGCAGTGAGTCTGGTAAAGGGTAGGCATAGGTCTGAGGCAGTGAGTCTGGTAAAGTGTAGGCATAGGTCTGAGGCAGTGAGTCTGGTAAAGGGTAGGCATAGGTCTGAGGCAGTGAGTCTGGTAAAGGGTAGGCATAGGTCTGAGGCAGTGAGTCTGGTAAAGGGTAGGCATAGGTCTGAGGCAGTGAGTCTGGTAAAGGGTAGGCATAGGTCTGAGGCAGTGAGTCTGGTAAAGTGAAGGCATAGGTCTGATAGAGTGTGGCTCAGTGTAGGCATAGGTCTGAGGCAGTGAGTCTAGTAAAGTGAAGGCATAGGTCTGAGGCAGTGAGTCTGGTAAAGGGTAGGCATAGGTCTTAGGCAGTGAGTCTGGTAAAGTGTAGGCATAGGTCTGAGGCAGTGAGTCTGGTAAAGGGTAGGCATAGGTCTGAGGCAGTGAGTCTGGTAAAGTGTAGGCATAGGTCTGAGGCAGTGAGTCTGGTAAAGTGTAGGCATAGGTCTGATAGAGTGTGGCTCAGTGTAGGCATAGATCTGAGGCAGTGAGTCTGGTAAAGTGAAGGCATAGGTCTGAGGCAGTGAGTCTGGTAAAGTGTAGGCATAGGTCTGATAGAGTGTGGCTCAGTGTAGGCATAGGTCTGAGGCAGTGAGTCTGGTAAAGTGTAGGCATAGGTCTGATAGAGTGTGGCTCAGTGTAGGCATAGATCTGAGGCAGTGAGTCTGGTAAAGTGTAGGCATAGGTCTGATAGAGTGTGGCTCAGTGTAGGCATCGATCTGAGGCAGTGAGTCTGGTAAAGTGAAGGCATAGGTCTGAGGCAGTGAGTCTGGTAAAGGGTAGGCATAGGTCTGAGGCAGTGAGTCTGGTAAAGTGTAGGCATAGGTCTGAGGCAGTGAGTCTGGTAAAGTGTAGGCATAGGTCTGAGGCAGTGAGTCTGGTAAAGGGTAGGCATAGGTCTGAGGCAGTGAGTCTGGTAAAGTGTAGGCATAGGTCTGAGGCAGTGAGTCTGGTAAAGGGTAGGCATAGGTCTGAGGCAGTGAGTCTGGTAAAGTGTAGGCATAGGTCTGAGGCAGTGAGTCTGGTAAAGTGTAGGCATAGGTCTGAGGCAGTGAGTCTGGTAAAGTGTAGGCATAGGTCTGAGGCAGTGAGTCTGGTAAAGGGTAGGCATAGGTCTGAGGCAGTGAGTCTGGTAAAGGGTAGGCATAGGTCTGAGGCAGTGAGTCTGGTAAAGGGTAGGCATAGGTCTGAGGCAGTGAGTCTGGTAAAGTGTAGGCATAGGTCTGAGGCAGTGAGTCTGGTAAAGGGTAGGCATAGATCTGAGGCAGTGAGTCTGGTAAAGTGTAGGCATAGGTCTGAGGCAGTGAGTCTGGTAAAGTGTAGGCATAGGTCTGATAGAGTGTGGCTCAGTGTAGGCATAGGTCTGAGGCAGTGAGTCTGGTAAAGTGTAGGCATAGGTCTGATAGAGTGTGGCTCAGTGTAGGCATAGATCTGAGGCAGTGAGTCTGGTAAAGGGTAGGCATAGGTCTGAGGCAGTGAGTCTGGTAAAGTGTAGGCATAGGTCTGAGGCAGTGAGTCTGGTAAAGTGTAGGCATAGGTCTGAGGCAGTGAGTCTGGTAAAGTGTAGGCATAGGTCTGAGGCAGTGAGTCTAGTAAAGTGTAGGCATAGGTCTGATAGAGTGTGGCTCAGTGTAGGCATAGGTCTGAGGCAGTGAGTCTGGTAAAGTGTAGGCATAGGTCTGATTAGAGTGTGGCTCAGTGTAGGCATAGATCTGAGGCAGTGAGTCTGGTAAAGTGTAGGCATAGGTCTGAGGCCGTGAGTCTAGTAAAGTGTAGGCATAGGTCTGATAGAGTGTGGCTCAGTGTAGGCATAGGTCTGAGGCAGTGAGTCTAGTAAAGTGTAGGCATAGGTCTGATAGAGTGTGGCTCAGTGTAGGCATAGATCTGAGGCAGTGAGTCTGGTAAAGTGTTGGCATAGGTCTGATAGAGTGTGGCTCAGTGTAGGCATAGGTCTGAGGCAGTGAGTCTGGTAAAGTGTAGGCATAGGTCTGATTAGAGTGTGGCTCAGTGTAGGCATAGATCTGAGGCAGTGAGTCTGGTTAAGTGTAGGCATAGGTCTGATAGAGTGTGGCTCAGTGTGGGCATAGGTCTGAGGCAGTGAGTCTGGTAAAGTGTAGGCATAGGTCTGATAGAGTGTGGCTCAGTGTGGGCATAGGTCTGAGGCAGTGAGTCTGGTAAAGTGTAGGCATAGGTCTGATAGAGTGTGGCTCAGTGTGGGCATAGGTCTAAGGCAGTGAGTCTGGTAAAGTGTAGGCATAGGTCTGAGGCAGTGAGTCTGGTAAAGGGTAGGCATAGGTCTGAGGCAGTGAGTCTGGTAAAGGGTAGGCATAGGTCTGAGGCAGTGAGTCTGGTAAAGTGTAGGCATAGGTCTGAGGCAGTGAGTCTGGTAAAGTGTAGGCATAGGTCTGAGGCAGTGAGTCTGGTAAAGGGTAGGCATAGGTCTGAGGCAGTGAGTCTGGTAAAGTGAAGGCATAGGTCTGAGGCAGTGAGTCTGGTAAAGTGTAGGCATAGGTCTGAGGCAGTGAGTCTGGTAAAGGGTAGGCATAGGTCTGAGGCAGTGAGTCTGGTAAAGTGTAGGCATAGGTCTGAGGCAGTGAGTCTGGTAAAGGGTAGGCATAGGTCTGATAGAGTGTGGCTCAGTGTAGGCATCGATCTGAGGCAGTGAGTCTGGTAAAGTGAAGGCATAGGTCTGAGGCAGTGAGTCTGGTAAAGGGTAGGCATAGGTCTGAGGCAGTGAGTCTGGTAAAGTGTAGGCATAGGTCTGAGGCAGTGAGTCTGGTAAAGGGCAGGCATAGGTCTGAGGCAGTGAGTCTGGTAAAGTGTAGGCATAGGTCTGAGGCAGTGAGTCTGGTAAAGTGTAGGCATAGGTCTGAGGCAGTGAGTCTGGTAAAGTGTAGGCATAGGTCTGAGGCAGTGAGTCTGGTAAAGTGAAGGCATAGGTCTGAGGCAGTGAGTCTGGTAATGTGAAGGCATAGGTCTGAGGCAGTGAGTCTGGTAAAGTGTAGGCATAGGTCTGAGGCAGTGAGTCTGGTAAAGTGTAGGCATAGGTCTGAGGCAGTGAGTCTGGTAAAGGGTAGGCATAGGTCTGAGGCAGTGAGTCTGGTAAAGTGTAGGCATAGGTCTGAGGCAGTGAGTCTGGTAAAGGGTAGGCATAGGTCTGAGGCAGTGAGTCTGGTAAAGGGTAGGCATAGGTCTGAGGCAGTGAGTCTGGTAAAGTGAAGGCATAGGTCTGAGGCAGTGAGTTTGGTAAAGGGTAGGCATAGGTCTGAGGCAGTGAGTCTGGTAAAGGGTAGGCATAGGTCTGAGGCAGTGAGTCTGGTAAAGTGTAGGCATAGGTCTGAAGCAGTGAGTCTGGTAAAGTGTAGGCATAGGTCTGATAGAGTGTGGCTCAGTGTAGGCATAGATCTGAGGCAGTGAGTCTGGTAAAGTGTAGGCATAGGTCTGAGGCAGTGAGTCTGGTAAAGTGTAGGCATAGGTCTGAGGCAGTGAGTCTGGTAAAGTGTAGGCATAGGTCTGATAGAGTGTGGCTCAGTGAAGGCATAGGTCTGAGGCAGGCAGTGAGTGTAGGCATGGGTCTGAGGCAGGCAGTAAGTGCAGGCATGGGTCTGAGGCAGTGAGTGCAGGCATGGGTCTGAGGCAGTGAGTGCAGGCATGGGTCTGAGGCAGTCAGTGCAGGCATGGGTCTGAGGCAGTCAGTGCAGGCCTAGGTCTGAGGCAGTGAGTGCAGGCATGGGTCTGAGGCAGTGCCGCTAATGGCTCCCCGTGTTAATGAAGAGCGGCCATGGGCGTCGCTTGACCAGTCAGTGCAGCAGCCCGCATGGAATGCACACGGCTACAAAATGAAGTCTGTAACAACGGGCGTGTGGTGTAATTAATGTTGTTGGAGGAGCCACAGTAAAAACGGCGAGGGAAAGAAAGCAACAGATGGTAGAATGGTAGACAAGGATGAACGACAATTACTAATGCGTGCAGAGAAGAATTTTGCCAATCAGTTTTTCGCCGGGAGCCGACTAACTCCAAGCCTAGCGTATGGTTGTTCGTATAGCCGTACACACCTGGATAGTGATTAATGCGAATGATAATATAAGAGTTGAATTCGAACACATCGTAAATTTAATGTTAATTAGAAATGTGAAGTGTGTGTGTGCGATTGTGGGGTCGGGCCTATAGATCCGTCGGACTTGCTGCGAACGATATCCCATGTGGAGTGAACTACGGGACAGTAGCTTCGGTCAAGATCGCATTTCACAACATTCGCGTTACCTGTCTTTATATCGGGTTATAACTTAGATGCTTTATGAAATTGCGTGTGAATGGTTTGAGTGAGATTTAAAAATCTGTCAATATTTTAGTTTAGGTGGTTACTAATTTCTAGGATAATTTCTTAAATTAATTGTGCGTGATTATTTGGGTATTCGTAGGTCTACAAATCTGGCAACATTTAAGTTCACATTCAAACGTGTGTTTAGATTGGTTTCAGTTGAAACTATTATTTGTCTATTCAGCTATTTAAAAATATTAAACCTGATCGTTTCTTTTTCTTTATTCCAGTTCTTCTTTATGTTAATCTTTCGTGTTAATTTTGACGTTTATTTACTTGACACTTAACGTGATTACTTTCAATGCTCGAATAACAAAATGTTCACGACGTATCACGTCCAGATATCAAACAGCTGTTTCCTTCGTAACTGCTGTTCATTCCAATCTGTAAGTCCAAGCGCAGCCAAGTTGTTGCGAGCTCTCAAACGAGATACCTCCACACAACAACTCAACGTGTTCATTCCAATCTGTAAGTCCAAGCGCAGCCAAGTTGTTGCGAGCTCTCAAACGAGATACCTCCACACAACAACTCAACGTGTTCATTCCAATCTGTAAGTCCAAGCGCAGTCAAGTTGTTGAGAGCTCTCAAACGAGATACCTCCACACAACAACTCAATGTGTTCATTCCAATCTGTAAGTCCAAGCGCAGTCAAGTTGTTGCGAGCTCTCAAACGAGATACCTTCCCACAACAACTCAACGTGTTGATTCCAATCTGTAAGTCCAAGCGCATCCAAGTTGTTGCGAGCTCTCAAACGAGATACTTTACCACAGCAACTCAACGTGTTAATTCCAATCTGTAAGTCCAAGCGCAGCATACTTCGCAGAAAACTAATATAGATTGACACCTAAAGGTGATAAAACCTATAGTATAGATTGGAACAGTGGATTGGAGGCACGTTGCGCGTTTATTTATGTACAGTGCTGACACTAATTGGCCAGTAGCTATATAAACATAACTTTACTTGCTATCCTCGTAAAGAGTTTGGTTTTGCTAATACGCAGTTTAGTGTAATGCTTTTGTCGAAAATAGACTTTGAGCGTAGTTTAACTTCGTGAATGTTTCACCAGCGCTGAATGAAGTTGTGCCGTTAAATGTTACAATAAGTGGTAATAGTTTTAGTCGTCGCTTGTGAATGGTTCAATTATGTAATGCCTACCGTACAAGGATACAGTAATATAACCACGCGACCAATACAATTAAAGATTTTAAATAACTTGTGAACCTTCTAAAATAACAAAAACATTACTATTTATCATTTAAAATGTATTTAATTAGTAGATAATTAAACAAATAGTAATATTCTTAGTATTATTAAATATTTAACTCCAGGTGAGACAGTCCATAAATATAATGGACAAAAACATAAACAAACAACATTGGATAACATTGAATATTTTTAATACGAGTTCTTTGCTACATTTTCTCCATTATGTTTTCTATTATCTGGAAGCTCACCTGAAAAATGTGAAGCATAATTATTTACTAATATTTAAAAACACCAAGTATCAAGGTCAGATCATCAGAAGGCACTAAGTTTGAGTCTCAGCCGTCTAACTGGCCAACTTTCACCATATGAGATTTGGTGTAGGTGTCGTGTAATTTATCCCGCCTGATTACTTAACTTTGCTGCAGGTTTGGTGGAGGTGCCGTGTAATATATCCTGCCTGATTACTTAACCTTGCTGCAGGTTTGGTGTAGGTGCCGTGTAATATATCCCGCCTGATCACTTAACCTTGCTGCAGGTTTGGTGTAGGTGCCGTGTAATATATCCCGCCAGATCACTTAACCTTGCTGCAGGTTTGGTGTAGGTGCCGTGTAATATATCCCGCCTGATCACTTAACCTTGCTGCAGGTTTGGTGTAGGTGCCGTGTAATATATCCCGCCTGATCACTTAACCTTGCTGCAGGTTTGGTGTAGGTGCCGTGTAATATATCCCGCCTGATCACTTAACCTTGCTGCAGGTTTGGTGTAGGTGCCGTGTAATATATCCCGCCTGATCACTAAACCTTGCTGCAGGTTTGGTGTAGGTGTCGTGTAATATATCCCGCCTGATCACTTAACCTTGCTGCAGGTTTGGTGTAGGTGCCGTGTAATATATCCCGCCTGATCACTTAACCTTGCTGCAGGTTTGGTGTAGGTGCCGTGTAATATATCCCGCCTGATCACTTAACCTTGCTGCAGGTTTGGTGTAGGTGTCGTGTAATATATCCCGCCTGATTACTTGTTGTTGAGAGTTACTGCTTATAAGGGTGTTTCAATACAACAGTTGATAATGGGTCCAGGCTGAAGGTGTAATATTGTGTTGAACACACTGAGGGAGTCGACTTGAGTATCCAAACAACAGGTTTTTAACAAATGAAGCACAGTGATTTGCATTCTTTTTCCCGTACATTGTACACAAAGGATTTGTACTTTTTTTTACCATTACAAGATTGCATTGAATAAATTAGTTAATTATAATAGAGATGTAACTATAAGTTCTTTTAAACAATATTTTCAAATTTTTAAGTCCACTTCAAGCGCTACCGTACCTTGTTTGTTGCCGTAGGCATTTTACTGAGTTCTTGATTCCTTTGAATTAAAAGAAATCCCACCTCAAATACACATACAGGCTCTATCCCCCCCCCCCCTCTGACGCTCCTTGCTTTTCCATAGTTTGACAGCATCCTTTTTATCTCGATCCACTACATCAGCGTGTAGCTGATGTTCTTTTAAACAAGCGCAAAGTAAATAGGCCTATAACTTTGACGCCAACCGTAATTTTAGATTTATGTTATTTAAATTAGTTATATTTTATCTCAGAAGGGTTGACATGCAGTTACAAATTTCTGACCTGCTTATAACATAATGACATTCCGTATTAGTATAGCCCGCTAGACATACGACGCACTAGCACTACCTAGTACCTATACTACCTAGCATACCTAGTACACTTATCGTTCGTTGGTAGAGTGTAGTTCTTATGGTAAATGTTATATTTCACGCGTTGATATTTTATTGCATACAACAAAATTCATTTAGGCCCGGTATTATCAACTGCTGCTATAAACATCTTTAGTATAGGTTGCCTACAAAATATTTAACAATTTCATTATACAAGGCATTAAAATATTAGGGAGGCGTCAGCATTAATTGTAAAATAATTGAAGTAAGGCTTGGATAAAAAAGTTTACGTAGCGCTGTTTTAAAGAGTAAATTCTACATCTCCTATATACGAGACAACCGCGTGCGTAGACTGGCCACACAGCGTCTTGTCTAATGCAGACGAAGGGAGCTAGGCGACATGCTAATAGAGCTGCGAGGCGTAACAGATCGCCTGGACACGCGGGCTCTGATGGGCCTAGTCCTGCCATGTCGCGTAGACTGGCCACACAGCGTCTTGACTAATGCAGACGAAGGGAGCTAGGCGACATGCTAATAGAGCTGCGAGGCGTAACAGATCGCCTGGACGCGCGGGCTCTGATGGGCCTAGTCCTGCCATGTCGCGTAGACTGGCCACACAGCGTCTTGACTAATGCAGACGAAGGGAGCTAGGCGACATGCTAATAGAGCTGCGAGGCGTAACAGATCGCCTGGACGCTCTGATGGGCCTAGTCCTGCCATGTCGCGTAGACTGGCCTCACAGCGTCTTGACTAATGCAGACGAAGGGAGCTAGGCGACATGCTAATAGAGCTGCGAGGCGTAACAGATCGCCTGGACGCTCTGATGGGCCTAGTCCTGCCATGTCGCGTAGACTGGCCTCACAGCGTCTTGACTAATGCAGACGAAGGGAGCTAGGCGACATGCTAATAGAGCTGCGAGGCGTAACAGATCGCCTGGACGCTCTGATGGGCCTAGTCCTGCCATGTCGCGTAGACTGGCCACACAGCGTCTTGACTAATGCAGACGAAGGGAGCTAGGCAACATGCTAATAGAGCTGCGAGGCGTAACAGATCGCCTGGACGCTCTGATGGGCCTAGTCCTGCCATGTCGCGTAGACTGGCCACACAGCGTCTTGACTAATGCAGACGAAGGGAGCTAGGCGACATGCTAATAGAGCTGCGAGGCGTAACAGATCGCCTGGACGCTCTGATGGGCCTAGTCCTGCCATGTCGCGTAGACTGGCCACACAGCGTCTTGACTAATGCAGACGAAGGGAGCTAGGCGACATGCTAATAGAGCTGCGAGGCGTAACAGATCGCCTGGACGCGCGGGCTCTGATGGGCCTAGTCCTGCCATGTCGCGTAGACTGGCCACACAGCGTCTTGACTAATGCAGACGAAGGGAGCTAGGCGACATGCTAATAGAGCTGCGAGGCGTAACAGATCGCCTGGACGCTCTGATGGGCCTAGTCCTGCCATGTCGCGTAGACTGGCCACACAGCGTCTTGACTAATGCAGACGAAGGGAGCTAGGCGACATGCTAATAGAGCTGCGAGGCGTAACAGATCGCCTGGACGCTCTGATGGGCCTAGTCCTGCCATGTCGCGTAGACTGGCCTCACAGCGTCTTGACTAATGCAGACGAAGGGAGCTAGGCGACATGCTAATAGAGCTGCGAGGCGTAACAGATCGCCTGGACGCTCTGATGGGCCTAGTCCTGCCATGTCGCGTAGACTGGCCACACAGCGTCTTGACTAATGCAGACGAAGGGAGCTAGGCGACATGCTAATAGAGCTGCGAGGCGTAACAGATCGCCTGGACGCGCGGGCTCTGATGGGCCTAGTCCTGCCATGTCGCGTAGACTGGCCACACAGCGTCTTGACTAATGCAGACGAAGGGAGCTAGGCGACATGCTAATAGAGCTGCGAGGCGTAACAGATCGCCTGGACGCTCTGATGGGCCTAGTCCTGCCATGTCGCGTAGACTGGCCACACAGCGTCTTGACTAATGCAGACGAAGGGAGCTAGGCGACATGCTAATAGAGCTGCGAGGCGTAACAGATCGCCTGGACGCGCGGGCTCTGATGGGCCTAGTCCTGCCATGTCGCGTAGACTGGCCACACAGCGTCTTGACTAATGCAGACGAAGGGAGCTAGGCGACATGCTAATAGAGCTGCGAGGCGTAACAGATCGCCTGGACGCTCTGATGGGCCTAGTCCTGCCATGTCGCGTAGACTGGCCACACAGCGTCTTGACTAATGCAGACGAAGGGAGCTAGGCGACATGCTAATAGAGCTGTGAGGCGTAACAGATCGCCTGGACGCTCTGATGGGCCTAGTCCTGCCATGTCGCGTAGACTGGCCACACAGCGTCTTGACTAATGCAGACGAAGGGAGCTAGGCGACATGCTAATAGAGCTGCGAGGCGTAACAGATCGCCTGGACGCTCTGATGGGCCTAGTCCTGCCATGTCGCGTAGACTGGCCACACAGCGTCTTGACTAATGCAGACGAAGGGAGCTAGGCGACATGCTAATAGAGCTGCGAGGCGTAACAGATCGCCTGGACGCGCGGGCTCTGATGGGCCTAGTCCTGCCATGTCGCGTAGACTGGCCACACAGCGTCTTGACTAATGCAGACGAAGGGAGCTAGGCGACATGCTAATAGAGCTGCGAGGCGTAACAGATCGCCTGGACGCTCTGATGGGCCTAGTCCTGCCATGTCGCGTAGACTGGCCACACAGCGTCTTGACTAATGCAGACGAAGGGAGCTAGGCGACATGCTAATAGAGCTGCGAGGCGTAACAGATCGCCTGGACGCTCTGATGGGCCTAGTCCTGCCATGTCGCGTAGACTGGCCACACAGCGTCTTGACTAATGCAGACGAAGGGAGCTAGGCGACATGCTAATAGAGCTGCGAGGCGTAACAGATCGCCTGGACGCGCGGGCTCTGATGGGCCTAGTCCTGCCATGTCGCGTAGACTGGCCAAACAGCGTCTTGACTAATGCAGACGAAGGGAGCTAGGCGACATGCTAATAGAGCTGCGAGGCGTAACAGATCGCCTGGACGCGTGGGCTCTGATGGGCCTAGTCCTGCCATGTCGCGTAGACTGGCCACACAGCGTCTTGACTAATGCAGACGAAGGGAGCTAGGCGACATGCTAATAGAGCTGCGAGGCGTAACAGATCGCCTGGACGCTCTGATGGGCCTAGTCCTGCCATGTCGCGTAGACTGGCCACACAGCGTCTTGACTAATGCAGACGAAGGGAGCTGGCGACATGCTAATAGAGCTGCGAGGCGTAACAGATCGCCTGGACGCTCTGATGGGCCTAGTCCTGCCATGTCGCGTAGACTGGCCACACAGCGTCTTGACTAATGCAGACGAAGCTAGCTAGGCGACATGCTAATAGAGCTGCGAGGCGTAACAGATCGCCTGGACGCTCTGATGGGCCTAGTCCTGCCATGTCGCGTAGACTGGCCACACAGCGTCTTGACTAATGCAGACGAAGGGAGCTAGGCGACATGCTAATAGAGCTGCGAGGCATAACAGATCGCCTGGAAGCGCGGGCTCTGATGGGCCTAGTCCTGCCATGTCGCGTAGACTGGCCACACAGCGTCTTGACTAATGCAGACGAAGGGAGCTAGGCGACATGCTAATAGAGCTGCGAGGCGTAACAGATCGCCTGGACGCGCGGGCTCTGATGGGCCTAGTCCTGCCATGTCGCGTAGACTGGCCACACAGCGTCTTGACTAATGCAGACGGAGGGAGCTAGGCGACATGCTAATAGAGCTGCGAGGCGTAACAGATCGCCTGGACGCGCGGGCTCTGATGGGCCTAGTCCTGCCATGTCGCGTAGACTGGCCACACAGCGTCTTGACTAATGCAGACGAAGGGAGCAAGGCGACATGCTAATAGAGCTGCGAGGCGTAACAGATCGCCTGGACGCTCTGATGGGCCTAGTCCTGCCATGTCGCGTAGACTGGCCTCACAGCGTCTTGACTAATGCAGACGAAGGGAGCAAGGCGACATGCTAATAGAGCTGCGAGGCGTAACAGATCGCCTGGACGCTCTGATGGGCCTAGTCCTGCCATGTCGCGTAGACTGGCCACACAGCGTCTTGACTAATGCAGACGAAGGGAGCTAGGCGACATGCTAATAGAGCTGCGAGGCATAACAGATCGCCTGGAAGCGCGGGCTCTGATGGGCCTAGTCCTGCCATGTCGCGTAGACTGGCCACACAGCGTCTTGACTAATGCAGACGAAGGGAGCTAGGCGACATGCTAATAGAGCTGCGAGGCGTAACAGATCGCCTGGACGCGCGGGCTCTGATGGGCCTAGTCCTGCCATGTCGCGTAGACTGGCCACACAGCGTCTTGACTAATGCAGACGGAGGGAGCTAGGCGACATGCTAATAGAGCTGCGAGGCGTAACAGATCGCCTGGACGCGCGGGCTCTGATGGGCCTAGTCCTGCCATGTCGCGTAGACTGGCCACACAGCGTCTTGACTAATGCAGACGAAGGGAGCAAGGCGACATGCTAATAGAGCTGCGAGGCGTAACAGATCGCCTGGACGCTCTGATGGGCCTAGTCCTGCCATGTCGCGTAGACTGGCCACACAGCGTCTTGACTAATGCAGACGAAGGGAGCTAGGCGACATGCTAATAGAGCTGCGAGGCGTAACAGATCGCCTGGACGCTCTGATGGGCCTAGTCCTGCCATGTCGCGTAGACTGGCCTCACAGCGTCTTGACTAATGCAGACGAAGGGAGCAAGGCGACATGCTAATAGAGCTGCGAGGCGTAACAGATCGCCTGGACGCTCTGATGGGCCTAGTCCTGCCATGTCGCGTAGACTGGCCACACAGCGTCTTGACTAATGCAGACGGAGGGAGCTAGGCGACATGCTAATAGAGCTGCGAGGCGTAACAGATCGCCTGGACGCGCGGGCTCTGATGGGCCTAGTCCTGCCATGTCGCGTAGACTGGCCACACAGCGTCTTGACTAATGCAGACGAAGGGAGCTAGGCGACATGCTAATAGAGCTGCGAGGCGTAACAGATCGCCTGGACGCTCTGATGGGCCTAGTCCTGCCATGTCGCGTAGACTGGCCACACAGCGTCTTGACTAATGCAGACGAAGGGAGCTAGGCGTCATGCTAATATAGCTGCGAGGCGTAACAGATCGCCTGGACGCTCTGATGGGCCTAGTCCTGCCATGTCGCGTAGACTGGCCACACAGCGTCTTGACTAATGCAGACGAAGGGAGCTAGGCGACATGCTAATAGAGCTGCGAGGCGTAACAGATCGCCTGGACGCTCTGATGGGCCTAGTCCTGCCATGTCGCGTAGACTGGCCACACAGCGTCTTGACTAATGCAGACGAAGGGAGCTAGGCGACATGCTTATAGAGCTGCGAGGCGTAACAGATCGCCTGGACGCTCTGATGGGCCTAGTCCTGCTATGTCGCGTAGACTGGCGTCACAGCGTCTTGACTAATGCAGACGAAGGGAGCTAGGCGACACGCTAATAGAGCTGCGAGGCGTAACAGATCGCCTGGACGCGCGGGCTCTGATGGGCCTAGTCCTGCCATGTCGCGTAGACTGGCCACACAGCGTCTTGACTAATGCAGACGAAGGGAGCTAGGCGACATGCGAATAGAGCTGCGAGGCGTAACAGATCGCCTGGACGCGCGGGCTCTGATGGGCCGTGCCGGCGCTGATTGGAGGGGCTGTCCTGCCCTGGCGTGGTGACAAATAGACGCTTGTCACTGCGCCAAGCACGCATACGGCGTGACTGCCTTGGCGCGATAGCAGTATCATTAGAACCTGTTCAAAGTAATCTGTACAACTAAGGGTTGCCAAAAACATTGAGATTTCGATAAGTTATACATGTGTACATTACAGTTTAGACATCGACAATTTACTTGAATTTTGAAATCGAAAGAAGAGGGTAAATATTGAGAAAAAATTAGACAACACAAGGAAGCCTCTGTGATAGCATTATTATAAGATTAGTACACATTTAAAATAATCTTAATAAAGCATTACCACTAAACAATATGTGAAAAGCATAACCACTAAATAATATGTGATATTGGATGGAACTTACTTGAAAATTAGTGAATTTGGTAATGACACGTACACATTATGCGTATTGCCACGAGGTGGTAGCAAATATCTGATGTCTAATTATCAATGTTATTGTTGTTATTGTTACATTATATTTTACGCTTTCGAAATTACGATATAATAGTAAAATATTAGATTTTGATTCCCTTTGTCAATATCCCGTCAAATTTCTATCTTGACGAGATTTAAAATAATTAATGAAGTATCAAATATTACAAAATGCGAATGGACTATAGACCTGTTACCCAAAGTTGTTTCCCGATTTCTAGTAAATAGTAATACCAAAACTGAATTTTGTTAAGTGAATGGAGTTTGGTATATAGTCGTTGAACGAAGATGGGATTTAGTTTATGTAAGATCATAACCGAATTTAAAAATAGTGTCGGGCTGGATGTGAACTGTAAGTATAGATGAGGTGTAAATAGATGTATATCTATAAAGGTTTGTTTTATTACCTCCACTTTATTTAATATAATGTTAATGTTATTGCTAAAAATATTGTTAAGTTGTTTTACTTATTTCCATGGAGATTACTCAGCTTTTATAGCTAAACATAAAAAAGTGAAAATTGCAGAAAAGTACATGATGAGTTTCTTATTTACTTAGGTGTAATTGTAAGTACGATATTAACTAAGATTTCATATTCATACGGCAATTGTGATGCTGCATATAGCGCACTTCCGAAGAATTTCATATTATTAAGTGTTCAGGAAAGGTGAAAAATCACGACTGGTCATATCCATTCATGCGTAAGTTTATTTGAAAAAAAAATATAAATGTGTGAGAAATGAGGAAGAAGATGCTTAATAAGAGAATTGATGGCCGAATGACAAATAGGAATCGATGTGACGTGGATGACACATATTATGTTCTAAGTGCATATCCTACGCAGATGTAAAACTGATTTACAAAGGAGGTAATAAATAGAACTCAACAATTAATAGTGATACAGTAAACACACTGAACAAAAAAAAGGTAAAGATCAGTCTACAGCAAAACAAATTAGTATAGAAAAAGAGAACATGAACAACAACATTCTATTGAAAACATTTTATTGTAAAAACATAAAAAATTATGTTAATGAAAAAATTAGATACAACATTGACATACAGCAGAAATACACACAAGTGTGAAAAGGAAACTAGGATGATTACACACAACAATAACAACAACAATAAACAAAAAATGAAAGAGAAACACTAATTAAATTATTATTGCCTACTTACAAAGTAGGGAGAGGGAGAAAAAACGTATAATACAAGACATGGGACGTAGCAAGGATGACAGTATGTGCAAGCAAGTCATTGCGTGCTGTGATCGCAGTATCTTCCACAACAACAGGTGATGATCATTGCCACAGACAAGCCCGTCACGTCTTACAAGCGTGTCTGACTTACACCTTCGTCAATCTCTGACCTACATGATGGTCACCCTCAGACCTCGACGAGATCCCTTTGTTAGGGTGGTGGCGCCAAACTTTAAAAAATGCAAGTCCTCCAGCGGCCCTTTTGTCCTTTTGTTCGTCGAGCGCGGCAGACTGTACCCGCGTGGGGGCGTGGCGGTATGGGGGGGGGGGGGGTGAGTTGCGAAACTGGGCCCCTGCTGGGAGACCCGAACCACCCCCTTTGGACAACAGTTGCCAAAAACCAAAGCCGCTTTGATCCTCGGCGCGACAAACTGTTTTAAAAACCCCGACGGCAGAAAAATAATGTTCGGCAGACCACATTAACTTTTGGCAAAACTAGTGTGCTTTTCAAACTTTACGGTTGGGGTCATTGAATTTCTCTCCCTTTGCTCTGGTCTGCGTCGGTGACGCAACGCGATGCTATGCAAGGAGTATACTGTATAGGCCTACGACCCTATAGCAAGTACAGCCCGTCACACATGTTGCGATCCATGCAGGTCGGAGTAGGACTGAAATACGTGTTGGTTTGAACACATAGATAACGCTGCTAAGCAACGTCTTTATAGCGCCTATGCTGATTTATCAATAAAACAACGATGGACAATTGTCAGCTTAACTCATCCTAATAATAGTTGGTTTTGTTGCCACCAGCATGGATCTAATATATAGTATATTGTGAGCGATCAATGCTTGACCCGAAACTACCTTACCGATCGTACAAGACAAGTGACTCGTGTGACCTATTAGCGATCGGTATTTGAGATTGAGGCTCTCTGGTTGGCCACTAATCACTCGTGTATATAACATAATCATCTATAAGTGTTCTGTTTTGGGACTAGTATGCATGGCTTGAAACTGGCATCGTGGTCGGGTAAGATTGGATTTGTCCGTCTTATCTATTCTAATTCTAACAAGATATGCATAATTATCGTGTGTTGAAGTTTCAGAAAATATACGAGATTCAGGTATAAAACTTCAATGCTAGGACACAACGACTAAATCAATAATTTAAAATAATAATTAATATTTATGTATATTGTACACTGTGGGCTCTTTATGGTTAAAACGCGTTTCAATTTGCTTATTTATGAAAATCTAAACGAATCATCGCACATGACTGGCTTCTTCGTGTGTTTGTTGCTGTTGTATTAAGTGAGTGGGAAGTATGTTTTCCGAGTGGCCTCAACGTATAGTTTAGTCTCATAGCCAACTCCTTTAATAGTAGGTTCCAACTTAATTTTCTACTTTAATTTTTCCTATACCATCTACTCGAAACAGGTCCATTAAGGGTAATTTTTTACTTTGGGTTGTATATCTGTAAATTACTAACACAGTGGGTGTGACTAATAAGGCTTGAGCACTCTACTAAGCGGAACACTGCCTTTACGAATGTGTGAAATACCATAAATCTGTTAATGTTCGTTGAAACAGCGTGCTTGATAGGGACAGTATATAGGGGTACAACCCCAAGAATGGTCGCACAGCGTCACTCGTCACTGCTGCCCAACCCTGACCCGACCGTGCGTGGTGACCTCGGGTCAACTGTGCAGCTCATGCAGCAGTGCATGGTCACCTCATTATATGCAATTACAGGGCAATTAGCAGAAGCCTAATTGCAAATTATTAATGTGCAGTCCTCGGTATTTAGGTTCGTTTCGATAAAGATAGCTAGGCCTATGGAATATATAAATGTTGCTTGTGCGTCGTACGATTCGCTGGTATTTATTAACCTGCTTTGTAGATGTAATCAGCGGGTATCGGGTGGTTTTATGTTTCACAAGTAATCCACACTTAACACAATCGTCCAAAACCGTTTCGATTAGCCTCGCTTGGCTTTGTGCACAACAATATACGTAGTATCTCGGCTTTATATGGCCCATGTTTTACCAGCTTGTGTATTTGGTAATAGGGTTCGTACAAATAAATGAACGACATCGATGTAAATGCCAAAATGAGGATTCTGTCAGATGGGTCGTGTTCCTGACAATGTATGTAGATTGTAGTGTATGATTTCCCCGCTTGCAGGAATGGAAAGTTTCTCCCAACGTAACTCTAGTCCCAAGTTTTAGAAATAGCCGAGTCAACCCACCTACTTGAAACATGTTCATCAGGGATATTTTACGACATTGTGTGACACAGCAAGCCGTGTTGTTATATGTTTGATCTAACCGTGTCTCCCACACCGGCGACACAGCGGGCTAACTGATGTTGTGCACATACTTTGTTATCCTGTATCTACGGGTAATGTATAGCGTTACTATAAAAACGGTGCGAAATCAGCGTTGTTTTTAGTAATATCTTGTATCTTGAGAACTTTACACAATATTGAAATAGTGATGTTACCAATTTGTGGTTTTTGTAAGAAACTGGATTCCAAATGTTTCAAATAATTTAATGTTTCAATTTCTTATTGCCATTGGTAATTTGAAATTGAAGTAGGTCTATAAGTACTTATTTAAGCTGTAGTTTAAAATTTTGAATTCATTTTTTAGTACTTACACAACTACATCATACTAATAATTAATAAAATACACAATAAGTATTGGGGTTAAAGAAGGTTTTGTCCTACTTTTGATTAATATGTCGGCGGGTGTACCGTACGGCCATATGTTTCAGCAATGCGACGAAGAAGGACGACTGACAGGCTATGTAGATGTTGTAATGTGTACTGTATAGGTTACGTCCCCAGCTAATCCAGGCCGCGTGTGTCAGGTGTGGTTTCAGAACAAGCGGTCGAAGGAGCGGAGGCTGAAGCAGCTCACCTCAATGGGTCGCGGCCCCTTCTTCGGCTCTTCTCGGAAGATGCGAGGGTTCCCGATGAACCTGAGTCCAGGCGCGCTGGATGAACCACCTCCCGGCTTCCCCTACTTCGCCACGGCAGACGGGAAGTTCGAGTTTGGCTACGGCGGACCCGGCCCTGGGTTCCACCACGAGTTCTTCCCCGGTCATCATCCCCACCAGGGCCAGCCGCTGCCCTTCAACCCCCCAAGTAAGCAGAGCCCACCATACTGTCACTTTTGCATTCTACTTGGTGATAAGTAGGCAATTCTAAATTAAGATTGAAGATTCTACCGTCCGCGTCATGCTGGTGTCATAGTTGTTTTTACTGTTTGTCTCATTATCTATAATATTTCCAATGTAGCGTACACGCGAGTAGAGTAGCGCTTGATAACTATAGAAACAGTTATATATCCAACCAAGTCAAAATACCAATTTCAACATGTAATAACATAGATAAAATCTTACATGTAATCTCTTGTAAAGTACCATGAATGTATAAGGAAAAGTAGGCATAAATCTATTAACATATCGGAGCTGTAGACACTTCGACAAAAAATGGGTTTTTCGTGCATTCGAACTTCAATACATATAATTATTTCAGTTTCCATAGAAATTTACCATTAATAGCCCAAATTTCGAAGAAAATCATGGAAAACAAAAGAATCTATATGCATAGTAATACTGAAAAAAAATACTGTATAGGGCACTAGCAACACCGAAAGACAACAATGGATCAAATGAATTGAACTGATGGACAAACCATCAGCTGTCAACATTAATAAAATTGCAACCATAGAAATAAAAACAAGTGTAGCAATAGTAACTGCTCACCATTTAAAACTTTTAATGATAGACAACGACTAAGTGAAAGTTTTGTATGTGCATTTGTTTGTTTTTTGTTTTGTTTTCCAAAATCAAACGAAATTATTTTTTGACAGCTTGTTGTTTGTCCATTGATTCAATTCATTTGTTTCATTGTTGTCTTTTGGTGTTGCTAGTGCCCAATTGAGAAAGCATTCAGTTGCAGAATTTGAACAGTCAACAAGAAAAATGTCTGCTGATTTTATGCCCACCTTTTCGAAACCATTAGTTACTGGACAACATACTGTTGTGTTCAATTATACCTAAGTAGAGAGATTCTTCTAGTCACCGTCCAACTAGAGAATCAGTAGATACCGTTGTGGGCACTTATGGTTGCAGCTTGCAAGAAATCTCTCCTAAAGTAATAGTCCTCGAAATGAAATGTTTTATTTACACTGACGTTAACTTTGACATGACCATGCACTCAGTCTCAGTCATGCACCATCCTACTCAGTCTCAGTCATGCACCATCCTACTCAGTCTCAGTCATGCACCATCCTACTCAGTCTCAGTCATGCACCATCCTACTCAGTCTCAGTCATGCACCATCCTACTTAGTCTCAGTCATGCACCATCCTACTCAGTCTCAGTCATGCACCATCCTACTCAGTCTCAGTCATGCACCATCCTACTCAGTCTCAGTCATGCACCATCCTACTTAGCCTCAGTCATGCACCATCCTACTCAGTCTCAGTCATGCACCATCCTACTCAGTCTCAGTCATGCACCATCCTACTCAGTCTCAGTCATGCACCATCCTACTCAGTCTCAGTCATGCACCATCCTACTCAGTCTCAGTCATGCACCATCCTACTCAGTCTCAGTCATGCACCATCCTACTCAGTCTCAGTCATGCACCATCCTACTCAGTCTCAGTCATGCACCATCCTACTCAGTCTCAGTCACGCACCATCCTACTCAGTCTCAGTCATGCACCATCCTACTCAGTCTCAGTCATGCACCATCCTACTCAGTCTCAGTCATGCACCATCCTACTCAGTCTCAGTCATGCACCATCCTACTTAGTCTCAGTCATGCACCATCCTACTCAGTCTCAGTCATGCACCGTCCTACTCAGTCTCCGTCATGCACCATCCAACTCAGTCTCAGTCATGCACCATCCAACTCAGTCTCAGTCATGCACCATCCTACTCAGTCTCAGTCATGCACCATCCTACTCAGTCTCAGTCATGCACCATCCAACTCAGTCTCAGTCATGCACCATCCTACTCAGTCTCAGTCATGCACCATCCTACTCAGTCTCAGTCATGCACCATCCTACTCAGTCTCAGTCATGCACCATCCTACTCAGTCTCAGTCATGCACCATCCTACTCAGTCTCAGTCATGCACCATCCTACTCAGTCTCAGTCATGCACCATCCTACTCAGTCTCAGTCATGCACCATCCAACTCAGTCTCAGTCATGCACCATCCTACTCAGTCTCAGTCATGCACCATCCTACTCAGTCTCAGTCATGCACCATCCTACTTAGTCTCAGTCATGCACCGTCCTACTCAGTCTCAGTATTGCACCATCCTACTCAGTCTCAGTCATGCACCATCCTACTCAGTCTCAGTCATGCACCATCCTACTCAGTCTCAGTCATGCACCATCCTACTCAGTCTCAGTCATGCACCATCCTACTCAGTTTCAGTCATGCACCATCCTACTCAGTCTCAGTCATGCACCATCCTACTCAGTCTCAGTCATGCACCATCCTACTAAGTCTCAGTCATGCACCGTCCTACTCAGTCTCAGTCATGCACCATCCTACTCAGTCTCAGTCATGCACCACCCTACTCAGTCTCAGTCATGCACCATCCTACTCAGTCTCAGTCATGCACCGTCCTACTCAGTCTCAGTCATGCACCATCCTACTCAGTCTCCGTCATGCACCATCCTACTCAGTCTCAGTCATGCACCCTCCTACTCAGTCTCAGTCATGCACCATCCTACTCAGTCTCAGTCATGCACCATCCTACTCAGTCTCAGTCATGCACCATCCTACTCAGTCTCAGTCACGCACCATCCTACTCAGTCTCAGTCACGCACCATCCTACTCAGTCTCAGTCATGCACCGTCCTACTCAGTCTCCGTCATGCACCATCGTACTCAGTCTCAGTCACGCACCATCCTACTCAGTCTCAGTCACGCACCATCCTACTCAGTCTCAGTCACGCACCATCCTACTCAGTCTCCGTCATGCACCATCCTACTCAGTCTCAGTCATGCACCGCCCTACTCAGTCTCAGTCATGCACCATCCTACTCAGTCTCAGTCATGCACCATCCTACTCAGTCTCAGTCATGCACCATACTACTCAATCTCAGTCATGCACCATCCT
Source organism: Isoperla grammatica (assembly GCA_945910005.1). Lineage (NCBI taxonomy): Eukaryota > Metazoa > Arthropoda > Insecta > Plecoptera > Perlodidae > Isoperla > Isoperla grammatica. Next base: position 20,922,149 of record OX246740.1, read on the forward strand.
ACTCTGTCTCAGTCATGCACCATCCTACTCAGTCTCAGTCATGCACCATCCTACTCAGTCTCAGTCAAACACCATCCTACTCAGTCTCAGTCACGCACCATCCTACTCAGTGTCAGTCATGTACCATCCTACTCTGTCTCAGTCATGCACCATCCTAATCAGTCTCAGTCATGCACCATCCTACTCAGTCTCAGTCATGCACCATCCTACTCAGTCTCAGTCATGCACCATCCTACTCAGTCTCAGTCATGCACCATCTCAGTCATGCACCATCCTACTCAGTCTCAGTCATGCACCATCCTACTCAGTCTCAGTCAAACACCATCCAACTCTGTCTCAGTCATGCACCATCCTACTCTGTCTCAGTCATGCACCATCCTACTCAGTCTCAGCCATGCACCATCCTACTCAGTCTCAGTCATGCACCATCCTACTCAGTCTCCGTCATGCACCATCCTACTCAGTCTCAGTCATGCACCGTCCTACTCAGTCTCAGTCATGCAACATCCTACTCAGTCTCCGTCATGCACCATCCTACTCAGTCTCAGTCATGCACCATCCTACTCAGTCTCAGTCATGCACCATCCTACTCAGTCTCAGTCATGCACCATCCTACTCAGTCTCAGTCATGCACCATCCTACTCAGTCTCAGTCATGCACCATCCTTCTCAGTCTCAGTCATGCACCATCCTACTCAGTCTCAGTCATGCACCATCCTACTCAGTCTCAGTCATGCACCATCCTACTCAGTCTCAGTCATGCACCATCCTACTCAGTCTCAGTCATGCACCATTCTACTCAGTCTCAGTCATGCACCATCCTACTCAGTCTCAGCCATGCACCATCCTACTCAGTCTCAGTCATGCACCACCCTACTCAGTCTCAGTCATGCACCATCCTACTCAGTCTCAGTCATGCACCATTCTACTCAGTCTCAGTCATGCACCATCCTACTCAGTCTCAGTCACGCACCATCCTACTCAGTCTCAGTCATGCACCATCCTACTCAGTCTCAGTCATGCACCATCCTACTCAGTCTCAGTCATGCACCATCCTACTCAGTCTCAGTCATGCACCATCCTTCTCAGTCTCAGTCATGCACCATCCTACTCAGTCTCAGTCATGCACCATCCTACTCAGTCTCAGTCACGCACCATCCTACTCAGTCTCAGTCATGCACCATCCTACTCAGTCTCAGTCACGCACCATCCTACTCAGTCTCAGTCATGCACCATCCTACTCAGTCTCAGTCATGCACCATCCTACTCAGTCTCAGTCATGTACCATCCTTCTCAGTCTCAGTCATGTACCATACTTCTCAGTCTCAGTCATGCACCATCCTACTCAGTCTCAGTCATGCACCATCCTTCTCAGTCTCAGTCATGCACCATCCTTCTCAGTCTCAGTCATGCACCATCCTACTCAGTCTCAGTCATGCACCATCCTACTCAGTCTCAGTCATTCACCATCCTACTCAGTCTCAGTCATGCACCATCCTACTCAGTCTCAGTCACGCACCATCCTACTCAGTCTCATTCATGCACCATCCTACTCAGTCTCAGTCTTTCACCATCCTACTCAGTCTCAGTCATGCACCATCCTACTCAGTCTCAGTCATGCACCATCCTACTCAGTCTCAGTCATGTACCATCCTTCTCAGTCTCAGTCATGTACCATACTTCTCAGTCTCAGTCATACACCATCCTACTCAGTCCAAGTCATGCACCATCCTACTCAGTCTCAGTCATGCACCATCCTTCTCAGTCTCAGTCATGCACCATCCTACTCAGTCTCAGTCATGCACCATCCTACTCAGTCTCAGTCATTCACCATCCTACTCAGTCTCAGTCATGCACCATCCTACTCAGTCTCAGTCATTCACCATCCTACTCAGTCTCATTCATGCACCATCCTACTCAGTCTCAGTCATTCACCATCCTACTCAGTCTCAGTCATGCACCATCCTACTCAGTCTCAGTCATGCACCATCCTACTCAATCCCGCAACTGTTCTTGTCATGCGTACAGCCTATGGTTGGCCCTAGTTCAATGCAGGCCCTTATAGCTGCCCTTACTCCTCATGTCCATACAGACTTGCCTTGTGTAGCCTAATGCGGTGTGTTCTGTTGTCTTGTGCTAATAGTCGGCGTGTTTGTGCGTGCAGGCGGCCCTATGGACGGCCCTGGTTCGATGGGCCCGATGGGCGGCGAGTATGGGGGCCTGACACCCGAACCACCCCCCGGCTTCCTCCCCCAACCGCCCCCCAACGAGCAGCTACTCTCACAACGTTCTAGCCCCGAGTTCATTGGATCACAAGGTAGGTTACAGTTCACCGTCACTTCGTGGCGCCATTTTGCTCCGGAGTTAATTACGCGAAGGTGAAGATGACGATGCATGTTATGTTGGTTGGACAAAGATGGCGGGCGCCCCATTATCCGACGTTGTATCGCGACGCAAGCAAACTCTTGTCACGTGACATCAACGTTGTTCTCGCGGGAGTGCGTGGTACAGTCTGCGTAGAAAGTGTTGGCTGAATGTTCCCAGGAAGTTGTACACGTAGACGGTAAACATTTACTGTGTGGACAAGAGGCCGTTCCATTTTTGTGTATAACTAAATTTGAAACTCTAGACCGTTTCCCTGTAGTTGTCAGCTTTCCTTAATATAAAAATATCAAATAATTAAATTTTATACTACTGTTTGAAACTGTGTAGAGTAACATTTAGTCAACATTGAATTTCAATTTTGATATTACTTTGTGCATTTGAATATTTGTTTTGTAACTGATTTCTAAATGTAAAGGAAATATCTGGGAGACAATAAGATTGTTAATATTTGAGATTTTTCCGTCGTCTATACACTCATATAGCCGAGTCAACAACGTTAAAATCAAAATAATGCGTTAAATGACGATTCATAGTAGAATTCTGTACCTACATTTGCTATGTACCGCTAAAAATGGTTTTAAGTGATTATATTGACTTATAAATGTAAAAAAATATATTAGAAACATCTCAACATCTCAATCAACATGAATTAATTATGACTAGTTAATGGAAACATCTCGAGAAGGTTCTTATCTTCATCACAGATGTATCTGGTGAATTTACCGAATACTATTTACATTTAAAATTTATACTGTGTTCTTAGTTCACTAACAAATGTCGGCTATAAGATAATATACGTATTTTAAATTTGTCTTTTGTGAGACATGAAAAATTGCAGGCCAGTTATCCTCCCCAAACACGAGTACATGTGGTAATTAGTGGCCTTTATTTGTTACTAAGTGGAGACAGATAAAATATTAACGATTATATCAATCGAGTTAAATCTGGTTATGCCTACAATGTTATACACCTAATCGCTTATATTGGGGTTCACAGCTCTTCCTGTCGTGCGAGGCGACAGAGCCGCTGCTGTTGTGTATACTTATAGAGAGGGATGGATATTCGTATACAATTCTCGCAAAATTTGGGATTTTACTTTTAAGCCATATGTTTGCCACACAACATTGAAAAAGTGAAAATGAAAAATGTGCGCAATTTACTTTTGTAAGAACTCAATAGAATACACAAAATTTTGTGTGTAGTAATTTAAGATGATATGTTTAATTAACTAACTTCGAAAGTTATGAACAATGCCAGTTATAATTACTACATATTAAAAAATGTTCTTCATAAAGTATTGAGTTCTTATCAATCCTAATAGAGCATGTATGTCATATTTTCAATGTTGTCTGGCGTACTTAATATATGATCAAAACACGCTTATTTCACACTGCTTTTATACTTGGAGTATCTCTCCCATAAGTGCGTTGTCAAAGAGCAATAATCACTACTAATCTGTGACGTCAGGTCTCGACCTCGTGGAGGAATATGTGACGTCAGGTCAAATAACCTCACACAATGACAACGCTATTGCGATACCCAAGTATATAAACAAAATAACCATTTGCAGAGTTATCGTGAATTAAAAATGATTGAATTGCATACCATTGTTTTATTTTGTTTTCCTTTCATCGTGGCTATAAAAATGTTTAGCTTCCATTAGTGATGCATTTTAGTTTATTATTATATTTTAGTTGTAAAGTGATAGTTATTGGATAAGTGGCTATAACATCAGTTTAATGTTTTCCTTCTCATTGCAGGCGGCTTTTCCGAGCCCCAACAGATGCAGAACGAAGGACTTGTCTGGTGATAGCTCATGACGTCAACGAATGACGCAATCAGAGAGACTTTCTGTCGTCTTTTGTTGAATCAGAACCCTTACGAGTTGCAAAAATGAGATAAATATTAACAAGTCTCGACAAAAGAACTTCAACATATTTAAGTGAAATAATAAAATGTACAGAAGGAAAATACGAAGAAGAAGAAGAAGACGGATGGGTGAAGTGGTCACTTGTGAAACGTGTGGGTTAGGAAGTGAAGTTGTGAAACAAAACAGTATTTTACTATTATTATATTTGGGAGGTCTAACCCCCCTGCATTGACATCAATAAGCGTGAACGCTGCTTGTTCTCAACAAACACCAGCAAACAGAACTGAAAGCAGGAAGAAATATCAACGTTGAGTTCAGTTTTACAATGGCTTTTAGGTAAAGTGCACGGGGAAAAGATATGATGATATTATTTTAAAACGTCAACGATATATTATTGTTATGGAGATTGTTTCTGTTGTAACAAGGCCTCGTGATTTGCTTCTACGCTGAAGACTATTGTTTCTGTGCACCACCATAGGCCTAGGCCTATAGTGATTTCACACAAGGCATCACCATATTATTATTTAATTTCAGTTGTACATTCATGTGTATATAATGAGGGGTAGAGCTATGGTTTTCTGTAAATACACTCTTTCTCTACAAACTAAGATACGAAAGAAGACACTTTTAGTTTAAGTGTACCGGCCATACCAGTGTTTGTTGCTGTTAAGTTGTGTGAATGTTAGTAGGAATGCTTGTTTTCAGTTGTGTTAAATCAACGAGTGATGCTGGCAACTATGTAGGCTGCTACGAGGACGTGTTTAGCATTAAACCATAATAAATCACTTGAATCATCGGGGGTGGATCATCAGATCACGGTAACTCATTTAGAATTTGTTTCCTTTTCGACGTTTGAAGTAAACATCGAAATATCTCAATATTGAATCACTCACTAGCAATTCAGTTAACATATAAGTGAGCTTACATCAGTGTATTGCCGTTTCATTAGAGTTGAGTCATTTCATATAGTTCATGTTGTGGAGAGGTGATAAGTCGAATGTGGATTTGTATTGATAAGCTGGCTTAAATTTAGTGTGACATATCGATATATATCGAGAACGAGTTATCGTCGACCACTCGGAATCCCGCCGAGCACTGCAAACGGGGGAACCGCAAAGCCACAGTAATTGTTCTACGATTTGTCATGAGGGAAAATAAAAAAAACAATGCTGAAGGGAAAATCAAACAAATTTAAATTAACTAGGTTAGTTATTTATTGCTGTCATTGTCGGTATTACTTAGCGAGACTGAAACCGACAAAAAGTATGGGTTTTGTGCAATCTCAACAATATGTGTGTCGTTAAAATCCCGTTGAAACCCGAGCTCTTTGCTGATGTGACACCATGTGGCTATGGGGAGAGATAGGGTGGGCTGCTTTTCAGGGCGGGTTAACACACATAAAATATTATTATACAAATTAAAGCAAACTTTTGGTTCAAATAACTGTAAAACAAATGTGTATAATAACTACTGATGTTTTAATGCGGAACTCTCGTTTTCAATGATAAACTGATGAACACTATATTTAGAATGGAATGTCTCAGCAAAGGCTAAAGGGCAAGTAAAGATTCTGTTAATTGATGAACCTATCGCTAAAAATTATTTATTTCTAAGTCATGGACTACTTTTCTGAAAAAAGGAGTGGAGGAAAGTTTGAACTAATTTGGTGAGACTAGGTATGACTATATACCCATTCAATTATTTTAAGTATTACTTCAGGGTACATTCGAGATGTTGAAAGGTATGGTTTCACAATACAGTCTGAAATTTTATTGTATAACATTGTTCCTCAATTATTTATTTTACACGACAAACAAGGGGGTATTGAGATATTTGTCAAAAGCCTTATCAAGCCTGACTGGGGGAGTCTTACTGACTGGTTTGTGTGACTGTTTTATCCAGGGCTTTGAACAAATGTTGTGCATTCCAGGTTTCACGCTTGTTGACAAAGACTCAAGCAATTGTGATACCAGAAATTATGTCGTATTTCTTTTTGTGTTCATAGCAATGTTAACACACCGTATAACCTTAAAATCCCTTCAACATATCGAGGCAATATTACATTACAGTTTGGTATATTATAATGGCTATTTAATGATTTCGGTCGCAAGTGAATAACGAAATTTTAAACTCACGTGATTGGTGTGCTTCAGTTTCACGTGTTTTATTTTAATAACATACCACGCGTGGGTTTCTTCAAATCATTTTAAAAGTATATTTGAAATTTAATACATAATTTTATCATTGTCGAAATTAATATATTTATTTGAAACTACAATTAAAAAATATTTGCGCAATGTTTTGAACTGTGGTTCATCATGTTTGGTCGTGTACGCATTCATTGATATGGACAGAGGTCTCATCTTTAGTGATGTGGTTACTAACTATGTTTCTGGGACTTTACAAGCACATTGATTTACTAAGTGAGTAAATTTTTTTTATTTATTCTAAACAATTTTCTTGTCTACTTTTGTTTATTTAGAAGCAATATGTGCTGATTTCTGATCCACCCCTCCGCCATTTTGTTTTAAACTGCTTGATATTTGTTTTGCTGAAGAGTGCTCAGCCTCTTCTTTCTCGGTATGAATGAGCTACGTGTGTCTGTTTCTATAACTAATACCAAGCCAAAACAACTATTAGCTTGAACATTAAAAATAACATTGAAAACTATTGATATTATTACATTCTTGTTCAAAAATTGCAAGTGGGTTATTGTCTATCTCACTCACTTCAATTCCATTATTTGATGTGTCATAATAAAATATTATAAATTGATTCAACTGATCGATACGTGAATATCGATTCAAACTGAATGTTGAATAAAACAATTTATTTCCGTACCTCAAAATGCTGTGTTTGTCATTGAACTAAATCCCTATAACCCCATGTGTTTATGTTGCACTGATAGATGTTCCATTAGCTCTAAATCTAAATGATGTTCGGTCATTCCGCCAAGCACGCATGCGTTGGCCTACTCTGTGATAGCTCCATGGCAACAGCTGAGCGGCCTCAACCAAGGGGTTGTCTTTGAGTGTGTTGGCCTACTCTGTGATAGCTCCATGGCAACAGCTGAGCGGCCTCAACCAAGGGTTTGTCTTTGAGTGTGTTGGCCTACTCTGTGATAGCTCCATGGCATCAGCTGAGCCGCCTCAACCAAGGGTTTGTCTTTGAGTGTGTTGGCCTACTCTGTGATAGCTCCATGGCATCAGCTGAGCGGCCTCAACCAAGGGTTTGTCTTTGAGTGTGTTGGCCTACTCTGTGATAGCTCCATGGCAACAGCTGAGCGGCCTCAACCAAGGGTTTGTCTTTGAGTGTGTTGGCCTACTCTGTGATAGCTCCATGGCATCAGCTGAGCGGTCTCAACCAAGGGTTTGTCTTTGAGTGTGTTGGCCTACTCTGTGATAGCTCCATGGCATCAGCTGAGCGGCCTCAACCAAGGGTTTGTGTTGAGTGTGTTGGCCTACTCTGTGATAGCTCCATGGCATCAGCTGAGCGGCCTCAACCAAGGGTTTGTCTTTGAGTGTGTTGGCCTACTCTGTGATAGCTCCATGGCAACAGCTGAGCGGCCTCAACCAAGGGTTTGTCTTTGAGTGTGTTGGCCTACTCTGTGATAGCTCCATGGCAACAGCTGAGCGGCCTCAACCAAGGGTTTGTCTTTGAGTGTGTTGGCCTACTCTGTGATAGCTCCATGGCAACAGCTGAGCGGCCTCAACCAAGGGTTTGTCTTTGAGTGTGTTGGCCTACTCTGTGATAGCTCCATGGCAACAGCTGAGCGACCTCAACCAAGGGTTTGTCTTTGAGTGTGTTGGCCTACTCTGTGATAGCTCCATGGCATCAGCTGAGCGGCCTCTACCAAGGGTTTGTCTTTGAGTGTGTTGGCCTACTCTGTGATAGCTCCATGGCAACAGCTGAGCGGCCTCAACCAAGGGTTTGTCTTTGAGTGTGTTGGCCTACTCTGTGATAGCTCCATGGCAACAGCTGAGCGGCCTCAACCAAGGGTTTGTCTTTGAGTGTGTTGGCCTACTCTGTGATAGCTCCATGGCAACAGCTGAGCGGCCTCAACCAAGGGTTTGTCTTTGAGTGTGTTGGCCTACTCTGTGATAGCTCCATGGCATCAGCTGAGCGGCCTCAACCAAGGGGTTCACTCACGTTGTAACAATAAGAAGCAATGATAATTCAATTGACAATACTATCCACAAAGATTTGCTTTTAATTATACCACCAAGAGACAACCTGTACTCTACTGAGCCTGAGCTGATTAGCTGAAGACTGCCTTTACGAATATGCGGAAGGATACCAAGAATGTATGATTTTCTTTGAAACAGCGTCAATGAATGGGGCAGTAAATAAGTATTTGAGGTCAGTATTAGCCGTCATGTTTGATAATGTTTACACTTAGATACATTATCAATTTTAAATACTAATAAGAACATTTGGATACCGGTATAGAACAATAAAACTAGGTTCCTGAAACATGGCTATGCGTAACAACACGGCTCTCGCTTAAACGCGACGTTCCTGGGTTTCAGAGCCAATCATGAAAATTAACTGCAAGAAAAAATGTACAATTGAGAATAATAAAATCTGAGTGTAATTTGTCAATGTAATGGAATAGTATTATGCTTATCAAAAAACAACTTAACAGGGCTACGTAATTATTGCTTTAAAAATGCATTTTGTGATAACAGTAGTTAGAAAACAGTGATAAGGCGGAATTATACGTCTCCCCATGAATACTGACTAGCCGGGATAACCTTATCTTGTACAGTTGGCTTTAATGTTATTCAAGTAATATATCGTAATTACTAACATTAGTTTCATTCAGAAGAATGAGAATATACTGTGAATGCCCATGAAAGGTACCATGAAAGGTGTACAACATGCGTCCGGGGACCCTGTGGTCCATGAACATGGCTCGGGGATCCGCGAAATTCGATAAAAATAAATGCATAAATGCATAAATAACGATTTACATAGATAGGTCTATTATACAAATGTTTAGTTTTATGAGGTTTTCTTCATAATCAGTATTGTTAAAAATATCATACTAGTAAAGTAAATGGTGTTACTGTCAGCTAGGGTAATTGGAAGGGGGGTGCAATATAACGTTATTATGCGGCTGCTGTTCGTTACTATATAACGGCTAATAATAAACAATAATACAACACTGCAAGATGCTATGACCATTTGGTCGCTCGCACTAGTGTTAGGTCTACTGTGTACGAATGTACGTGATACTGACTGGACGTACTGTGAGTCCCCCACGTCCCCACCAGGCGGCGCGTCAGTCGAATGTACGTGATACTGACTGGACGTACTGTGAGTCTCCCACGTCCCCACCAGGCGGCGCGTCAGTCGAACACGCCCCTTGCGGCAGCACAGGAGACTAAAGTGCAGCTTGTTGTTAAAAAAACGATGAGCGGTAATGATAGAGGGACGAGATACTTTTCTGAGCGTCATTGCCGCTGCTAAAATGTGGAAGCTTTGCAGACGGCTGTAGTACCTGCAAGGATTACATAAGCGTTGCGTTGCAGTCATCCCTCTAATAATCATGTCCAATCCAATCTTGCGGGACTTGCAATTATTTTTATAGTGTAGATAATAATAAAAATAATTTATTTTAGGACCAAATCATACATCATAAGAAACGTGATACTATCATCATTATAAACAAGATATAATATTGTAATTTATGTATTTATGTTTCTGTCTGACTCTGCCACAAGGTAGAGAATATTTTATGCATACAAAAGTAACAAATATAAAAGAGTTTTCTAGTCTGATAAAGAGGACAACATGTTGTTTTATTGTACGATAGCTCCAAGTAATATTTACATTTCCTATCGGGCAATCGCTGTGATGTGTAAAAAGATGTAATACTGAACACTTTTAGAACTTGAAGTTATAATACAGAACTCAACTATTCTGATGAAAGTGTTTGCATCACCACACACAGAATAAATGTTATCATAATTATGAGAATCAGTTCGACCGTGTTCATATTTTTAATATAACCAATGATAATTATACAACTATATAATTAATAATTTATTATTGCTGAAATGGAAACTCTGTGCGCCAAATTGGTAACCTATTAGCCATAGGCGCATTACATAAAGTGTTATCATAGTAAAATATGGAAATACTCAACATTTATGTCCGTCAATACGTTACCAATTGCTTTGACCAAGTTACTATAAATAATAATATATCAATAAAATAAAAATAATACAAATTATGACCATGTTTACGCCAAGGCCATGGTCGCTATGCAATATGCACTTCCTTATCCGACAACTGTGTTTGACATTCTATTTTATAGTGAATGTATAGTGAGATGATAGTTCGCATAGATATATTATTATACCAATTAACCTATTTATTTTTTTAATTATTGTTTTCTTTCCGTATTTCTTTCTTTTTTTCTTTCTTTCTATTTTAAATAACTTCCAATCACGAAACACAAGACACATTGGTAATGTACAGTTGTACACCATGAGCTACGGCTCGTGACTCGTAACGAGGTTAGAACACACAGACGGAGTGTTGTAAAATACGTAGGCCTACAGTGTAGACATTTCAACAACAAATGCACGAAACTGAACTAAAATGCACTACTACTACTGCACTCTGCGTCTGTACTGTTACTAAAATGTTTCAACTAAAATGTATGAACTGCAATGAAAGCTATAAACACGACAAATATACATTAACAATTTCTAAAAAATATAGAACTCATCTAAAGTAAACGAAATCAAACAAAATGACAATGAATGAAGGTGATTTCATGGGATGTAATAAAAATCACATTAAATTGCTTGGTTCAATATTTTTTATTTAATATAACAAAAAATACCGCAATTAAATAAATACAATTACCGCGTGATGAGATATTAAAACCTGCGCCCCAACAGCGTGAGCCACCACGCATAGGACCTGCGCCCCAACAGCGTGAGCCACCACGCTTAGATCCTGCGCCCCAACAGCGTGAGCCACCACGCTTAGATCCTGCGCCCCAACAGCGTGAGCCACCACGCTTAGGACCTGCGCCCCAACAGCGTGAGCCACCACGCTTAGGACCTGCGCTTCAACAGCGTGAGCCACCACGCTTGGGACCTGCGCCCCAACAGCGTGAGCCACCACGCTTAGAACCTGCGCCCCAACAGCGTGAGCCACCACACTTAAGACCTGCGCCCCAACAGCGTGAGCCACCACGCTTAGGACCTGCGCCCCAACAGCGTGAGCCACCACGCTTAGGACCTGCGCCGCAACAGCGTGAGCCACCACGCTTAGGACCTGCGCCCCAACAGCGTGAGCCACCACGCTTAGAACCTGCGCCCCAACAGCGTGAGCCACCACACTTAAGACCTGCGCCCCAACAGCGTGAGCCACCACGCTTAGGACCTGCGCGCCAACAGCGTGAGCCACCACGCTTAGGACCTGCGCCCCAACAGCGTGAGCCACCACGCTTAGGACCTGCGCCCAACAGCGTGAGCCACCACGCTTAGGACCTGCGCCCCAACAGCGTGAGCCACCTCGCTTAGGACCTGCGCCCAACAGCGTGAGCCACCACGCTTAGGACCTGCGCCCCAGCAGCGTGAGCCACCACGCTTAGGACCTGCGCCCCAACAGCGTGAGCCACCACGCTTAGGACCTGCGCCCAACAGCGTGAGCCACCACGCTTAGGACCTGCGCCCCAACAGCGTGAGCCACCTCGCTTAGGACCTGCGCCCCAACAGCGTGAGCCACCACGCTTAGGACCTGTGCCCCAACAGCGTGGGCCACCACGCTTAGGACCTGCGCCCAACAGCGTGAGCCACCACGCTTAGGACCTGCGCCCAACAGCGTGAGCCACCACGCTTAGGACCTGCGCCCCAACAGCGTGAGCCACCTCGCTTAGGACCTGCGCCCCAACAGCGTGAGCCACCACGCTAGGACCATCTTTTATTTATGGTTCAACGATTCGACAAATATTCAAGGGGGAAAAGTATGTGTTGTACATTTCATCCGCCATCGCGCACATTAACACGGCTCCGTATGCCTACTCAGTGAAACTTCAACCTTATCTTCTCTTGAGAGCCAGTTAGAAATAGCATCGCATTTCATTCATTTTAAATCTATTAACACGATCGTTTTGCTGGTCAAGTTTTTGAAAACAAACCAAAAAATGAAGCGGAAAAATAATTTAAAACCTCGCCTACCGGAATGTTTCCAAAAAGAATATAACAAAATAAATTAGTTTTTAATGTAAATTGGGAGTAAAACATGGGACATGTGTCAATCTTGTACTGCACGAGCAAAGCGTTCAACCCCGGGCGATGGATTTCAAATTAATTTCAAGTATTGGGTGATTGACGTTGTGTTTACTAGGGCAGGCATAGGCGTATGTTTCTACCCATGGCTCAAGGTGCTACGCATTAAAATACATATAGGTTTTCATACCTCCGGGCAGGAGCAACTAACAGGCCCTTTACACTAGCAATGCATCGAGTACAGTTGGCCAAACGTAAATATTTCTCATGCTTACGATATCGCCTAGTCAACTGGTACCAACTTAATTTTCTACTTCACTAGTTAGTTATACCATCTTATTGAAACAGGTCCATTAAGGATAATTTACGACCTTCTATTGGTTACTTGGAACGGTGGGCGTGGCCAAACATGCGTGTCCACTTCTCAGAGAAAGATTGTATTTAAAAATGTGATAAAAATGCCAGGAATCTGTCGAGTTTCCTTGAATTAGCGCCCATAAAGGGGCAGTTGAAAAGGATCTAAGGTCGGTATGCGAATACTTACGTTAATAGTTAATAATAATTTTCAATTTTTCGTAGGAATACCCCTTATAGGGTGCACACCAGCTTTACCTGATGTGCCCCTCTTCAGGTGTCTAACTAGGTTATTGGGGTGTTATAGTTGGGAAGGAATGTCCGAGGGATATTAATATGAGTCAATCCCAGCATTTGCCTTTACGACTGAGAAAAACCTCGGAAAAAAACCTTCAGTCATGACTGCCAGTTGCCGGGTCCGAACCGGCGACCTCCCGAATTAGAGTATCGCGTCTTACCGCTGAGCCACCTCTATCGGTACTTATTTTGGAATAGTATAGCAATGCACTGCCGCAATACCGGTAAAGGTAGCTCAGCGGTAAGACGAGAGACTCTAGTTCGGGAGGTCGCCCGTTGATTCCGCCCACCGGCAATCCTGAATTATGTTTTTACCTTTTTCCTATGTTTTCATCAGTGGTAAAGGCGGCTGAGATTGAGTCCTACTAACAGCCCTCGGACTTTTCTTTCCCAACTATCCAAACACCCTAACATACCTAGTTACTTACCAACGCTTGTATGCACCCTATAAAAGGTATTCCTACGGAAAATTGGTATTATTTTTCCCGCAATACATATATTGCTGGTATGTTGAATACACACGTTTCCCGTGGCACGTTTAGTTTAGAGAACTTCAACAAATTGACATTGATGCTCGCAATATTGCTGAAAGCAGGAAGCGTCTCTACTTTAAGCGATACTGCCCGCAGTCGATCAATGAGTGAACGGCTTTATCATTATGTCACATGGACATTATCTACCAATAGAAACTAGGATCATGCCATTGAAATTCAAGAAATTGCTCACCAAACATTGCTATTGCTGGCAGTAAAGAGTGTTCTTGTATAGGTATGCATAGCTCGCCAAACATTGCTATTGCTGGCAGTAAAGAGTGTTCTTGTATAGGTACATGCATAGCTCGCCAAACATTGCTATTGCTGGCAGTAAAGAGTGTTCTTGTATAGGTACATGCATAGCTCACCAAACATTGCTATTGCTGGCAGTAAAGAGTGTTCTTGTATAGGTACATGCATAGCTCACCAAACATTGCTATTGCTGGCAGTAAAGAGTGTTCTTGTATAGGTACATGCATAGCTCACCAAACATTGCTATATCTGGCAGTAAAGAGCGTTCTTGTATAGGTACATGCATAGCTCACCAAACATTGCTATTGCTGGCAGTAAAGAGTGTTCTTGTATAGGTACATGCATAGCTCACCAAACATTGCTATTGCTGGCAGTAAAGAGTGTTCTTGTATAGGTACATGCATAGCTCGCCAAACATTGCTATTGCTGGCAGTAAAGAGTGTTCTTGTATAGGTACATGCATAGCTCGCCAAACATTGCTATTGCTGGCAGTAAAGAGTGTTCTTGTATAAGTACATGCATAGCTCGGTAAGTTGTATTGATATATTTCGAACGCTTCAAGCTATTGAAGACGTGATATTGCCGCCATTTGGTTTAGTATCAACTTATGCATTAAAAAGCTTTTAAATATTGTACTTGTTATTATTGTTGTTTTTCGGTTTTCTGTAGTGAACTAATTTTAAATTATTGAATTAATTACATAAATAACAATCGTAAAAATTACAATATTTAAAAGTTTTTAAATTCATTGTTAAGCTAATGCTAAACCAAATCGTGTGTCAGATCATTTTTTCAATACTTCGCTAGATATCAATAATTCGCCGTGAATTTTGCCTGGTCTAATATTGCAGGCTACCCATGGCGGATCCCCCTAAATCGATCGCCAGAGAAATAAACCAAAGGACACAATAGCGTAGCAGGTTGTCGAGAACCCATTGTTGCTGACATGGCCTTGCTGACAGTTTTGACAAACGAGGTCTTCAAACTGTGGACAATCACGTTAGTCGATGCATGCATGTCTAATGTGGCAAAGTCAAATTAGGGTGGTTGTGGTGGAGTAAATTAGTACTTAGCAGTAAGGGCTGTCACAGGGTCAATAAGGGTGAGGGGAGGCTTTTGTTCACTAAAGTTCACGGCAGAGAGTAACACATGTTGAAGTTTCATAGTTAAACTGATAATCAATAGGGAGATCGTATGAAGTGGGTTCAAAGAAGCAATAGGTCTAACATGACTGGGTGGAATGACGACTTGATCGATGCACTCATTTGTCACTTTGAGCTACTCTGCGTCCATGCAGTAAACAGTAAACACAGCAACAAACGGGTTTGTGTACTCCTTTCATATATTTGCATTGCTGCGGAAAAGCGATTATTTTAAAATAACTATATCATTATTATGTTTTTTAATGTTTTTTTTTTATTTTCTTGATTAGGTTCTCTTTTCTCAACAGTAGTTTGTTTTATTGTTTAGCGAAATTTTGGTCTTTTATTTCCTGGAGTATTTTTTATTGTTGCACAGTAAATTAGTAAGTTTTGTTCATTGTCCTCCTTTGTAAATCAATTTTATAATTAAACTATTGAATAAATAAATAAAGGCATCATTTAGACGGCAAAACGAGCTAGTAAAATGTCATATTCGTATTGCAATTATAACAACAAAATTACAGGATGGTTTTTGTAACTTTTGTTGTTCTGGTAATACGTTTTGTTTTACTAGTGAATATTTATTAAAGATTTGTCGTCTTACTAAATAGACCTCAAGTTTTCTCCTCCTTCAAAAGTGTAATACATGACATCTGTCATGTACAGCGCCTGTTACACCATTTACGGGAGACACCAGACATTTCACAATGTCTCAACCGCTTTACCCTCCTAACTAGCCACAACATCATCTCAGTTATGCCACTGGACAGCGGAACTACAGAAAGCAGGATGGTGCCTTTATCTGCTTAAAAAATACGACGTACGCCTCATTGTAGCGGTTGTTCATAGCACCCATAGCAGGACTTCGGCGTATTAGAGTGAATTAGCTACAGCATAGGTGTGCGCAGAACTTGATGAATGGGGGGGGGGGGGGGGGGGGGGTAGCAAATATTACTTGAAGGCAGTAGCAATGACGAGGGGATGAAAGAAATCAAAGATGAAATCCGAAGAAATCAATGAATATTGAGTTCTAAATCAGGAATATTTGCTGTAACGTTAATATTTTGAGCTAGAGATATGTTTGGGCTACTTCAACAAAATACTGGTAAAATAAAATAAGTTTTGGCTGAACAATGATGGGTAAATTCCAAGTTCGTTTTGGTTCCAAATAAAGTTTGCTTGTAAACTGCCTTTTTATTTTATGGACAAGGAAATATGATTCAAAGTGCTACAAAAGCTAAATATGGACAAAAAGTAAAATAAAAGTGGTATATTTTTACATAACTCATGATTATTGATTATCCTTCAGTAATCGAATATAAACATAATGATTGACACCTTGACTGTTTTCACATGTACATGCGAACAGAACTGGGAATTGAAGAAAGGTTGAATGTTTCTTTACTCTTATAAATAAATACGCTAACTCCTATAGTCTATGTTTGGCAACTAAAGAGTGCAGTTCTTGCAGGCAAGGAGCCTTCATAAAACCAAATTATAACTAGGCCTACCATGGCAATAGCAGCAGCAGCTATTTTATTAGCATAACAATTATTTCTAATACATTCAATAATGTAGTCTAATGCAGTCTATATAATAATCATATTAATATCGAATATAATCTAATCTAATGCTTATCTAAAATACAATGATACTAATTAAAATATGCTATTACAATGCATTACAATATGGTACTTAGTATCCATGTTAATTGGTAACTATCATTAATAATAATATTGAAATGTAAAATTGAAAGCAATAATAACTGAAAGTGCATCAATTAAAATATTAAGGAATTAATCATAGTCCTCAATATCGTCTCGTCAGCCCACAAAAATCTTACTAGTTATTTACAATTGTAAATTAAATGCATAGTTAAAGTCTAGTTTTTAAGTTAATACTTAGTTATATATATTACATTATTCAGTACTGCGCAGTCCGCACACCAGATATTATACCTACTGACTCACAAGACTAACTTCTGTCAGTAGGTATTGATCAACGTAAAAAACAAATGTATTGTAATTTATATTGATTTGTAATATGTGGTAACTGAATAAAACAATTGAATTGAATGTGTGGAACATACACAATACTATAGTACAACATACATAACAATTAACTTTCATTCATCTATTATCTATATTTATAAAATACACATACATTATTTTACACAATACAATACAAGCTTCATTGTTGATGTGCTCCCCCCCCCCCCCCCCCCCCCCGCCCCAATCTCCATTTTGGCGCCCTAGGCTCCAGCCTTGTGTGCCCCAATACGGCACTGAAAATTTTCTTATAATAAGCTCAAGTATCAATCAACTACCGAATATTATTAAACTGGGAAACAAGCCTAGAAGAAACTTTGTCGTTTTCTTTTCCCGCAAGTGTGACAAAGAAAACAAACAAGGTGACATCAGTCTTGTCGCGGGTCCCTGTTTGTTTGTGTTCCATCTACTAGTGTTGCCAAGCTGCATCGTGTAATGTGGGCCGCAATAATTGAACGTAAATATTGAAGAGTGCTAAAATAAACGGGATCGGTGATAAAACTGCGACGTTGCCACGTCTGAGCCAAGTGCGGGGTTGCCGCGTCTTCACATATGTGTCGCAGTGGTATAAATAGTCCGCCACCGCGCTTGGGGGTGGGATGGAAAAATTAAATTCAAACAAAAATGTTGCTTATATTTTTTAAAGTTGGATGGCTATTTTAATTTTAAAAACACATTCAAAATAAACATGCTGGTTATGTATTATTATAATTTGTGCTTGCCGTTGGGTATGCATGTACTTGCCACAAGAACCAGTCTACTGAAATAACTTCTGCAGTTGGCAGACAATACAATGGAAATGGGTGATCATAAGTAATTTTACAACGCTTATGTGTTTGTCTGAACAGAATATTATAATCAATATTTCACCCACTTCTCAATGTCCAATCGAGCTGAAATTTTTCTCACAATGCGTATTCTTGATGACAATAGATGAATCAATTAACAGATTTACTAATTAATCAATTAGTTCATTATAATTAATTAATCAAAGTTTATATGGGAATCGATATTTCATCCACTTCCCAATGTCCGATCGAGCTGACATTTTTCACACAGACGTATATTCTTGATGACAATACATGAATCAATTAACAGATTCACTAATTAATCAATTAATTCATCATAACTAGTTAATCAAACAAAGCTTCATATGGGAAATTGGTGACAGCTAGTGAGGATGGGCCAACCAGATGGAGGCATCGGAATTACCGCTGGTTGTTCGGGACTCAAATATCCGCAACGAAAGCATCGGAAATGATGCAACTGTATTTGTATTTTTTTTTGCTATGCGGCGAAAACGCTCAACGATCTCCACTTGCAAGTTCAACCCCGTGCGACGTGTCGTTCACCATGTAGGCCTACGCATAGTTGCGTTCCCCTCGCGTGGTTCAACCTCACAGTTGATCGGATGGAGTTGGTGCCAGCGCAACTACTGTTACAACATTACAACATTCGTTAAGACTTAAAAGTATAAAATAATATTACAAGAAAAAATTACTTTTTTAAATCAACGCTTACATTTAAATGTACTAAAAAGTAAAAAATAAATTTAGGAAATACAAGATAAAAATAAAGAATAAAGAATGTATATATAATAAATAAAGAATGAACAAGAATTCGCCTATTGATTAATGAAAGCTTTGAAGAAACATTCAGTCAATATGGTCGGTACTCGGTATCGAACCAGTGACCTCCCGTAAAAGAGTCGGGCGTTTTACTGTTGAGCTATCTACCTCTGTAGATTATAATAGTCTTAATTTACCTCTGTAGATAATTATAATGTTACATTATGAATAATTTGTGGATATAGGCGTATTTCAAAAGAAACGTTTTGGTAACCCAGGCAAAAAGTAGCAATACGGAATAAAACTATCCTTGAGTGAGTAATCAGCAGACCTCAGACCCCAGACGAAACGTAGCAACACGGCATAAAACTATCCTTGAGTGAGTAATCATCAGACCCCAGACTCCAGACGAAAAGAAGCAACACGGAATGAAGCTATCCTTGAGTGAGTAATCATCAGACCTCAGACTCCATCCGAAAAGTAGCAACACGGAATAAAACTATCCTTGAGTGAGTAATCATCAGACCTCAGACTCAAGACGAAAAGAAGCAACACGGAATAAAACTATCCTTGAGTGAGTAATCAGCAGACCTCAGACCCCAGACGAAACGTAGCAACACGGCATAAAACTATCCTTGAGTGAGTAATCATCAGACCCCAGACTCCAGACGAAAAGAAGCAACACGGAATGAAGCTATCCTTGAGTGAGTAATCATCAGACCTCAGACTCCATCCGAAAAGTAGCAACACGGAATAAAACTATCCTTGAGTGAGTAATCAGCAGACCTCAGATTCCAGACGAAAAGTAGCAACACGGAATAAAACTATCCTTGAGTGAGTAATCATCAGACCTCAGACCCCAGACGAAAAGAAGCAACACGGAATGAAGCTATCCTTGAGTGAGTAATCATCAGACCTCAGACTCCATCCGAAAAGTAGCAACACGGAATAAAACTATCCTTGAGTGAGTAATCATCAGACCTCAGACTCAAGACGAAAAGAAGCAACGCGGAATAAAACTGTCCTTGAGTGAGTAATCATCAGACCTCAGACTCAAGACGAAAAGAAGCAACGCGGAATAAAACTATCCTTGAGTGAGTAATCATCAGACCTCAGACTCAAGACGAAAAGAAGCAACACGGAATAAAACTATCCTTGAGTGAGTAATCATCAGACCTCAGACCCCAGACGAAAAGAAGCAACACGGAATGAAGCTATCCTTGAGTGAGTAATCATCAGACCTCAGACTCCATCCGAAAAGTAGCAACACGGAATAAAACTATCCTTGAGTGAGTAATCATCAGACCTCAGACTCAAGACGAAAAGAAGCAACGCGGAATAAAACTGTCCTTGAGTGAGTAATCATCAGACCTCAGACTCAAGACGAAAAGAAGCAACGCGGAATAAAACTATCCTTGAGTGAGTAATCATCAGACCCCAGACGCCAGACGAAAAGAAGCAACACGGAATAAAACTATCCTTGAGTGAGTAATCATCAGACCCCAGACTCAAGACGAAAAGAAGCAACACGGAATAAAACTATCCTTGAGTGAGTAATCATCAGACCCCAGACTCAAGACGAAAAGAAGCAACACGGAATAAAACTATCCTTGAGTGAGTAATCATCAGACCTCAGACACCAGATGAGAAGAAGCAACACGGAATAAAGCTATCCTTGAGTGAGTAATCATCAGACATCAGACTTCAGACGAAAAGAAGCAACACGGAATAAAACTATCCTTGAGTGAGTAATTATCAGACATCAGACTTCAGACGAAAAGTAGCAACACGGAATAAAACTATCCTTGAGTGAGTAATTATCAGACATCAGACTTCAGACGAAAAGAAGCAACACGGAATAAAACTATCCTTGAGTGAGTAATCATCAGACCTCAGACACCAGACGAAAAGAAGCAACACTGAATAAAACTATCCTTGAGTGAGTAATCATCATACATCAGACTTCAGACGAAAAGAAGCAACACGGAATAAAACTATCCTTGAGTGAGTAATCATCAGACATCAGACTTCAGACGAAAAGTAGCAACACGGAATAAAACTATCCTTGAGTGAGTAATCATCAGACATCAGACTTCAGACGAAAAGAAGCAACACGGAATAAAACTATCCTTGAGTGAGTAATTATCAGACATCAGACTTCAGACGAAAAGAAGCAACACGGAATAAAACTATCCTTGAGTGAGTAATCATCAGACCTCAGACACCAGACGAAAAGAAGCAACACTGAATAAAACTATCCTTGAGTGAGTAATCATCATACATCAGACTTCAGACGAAAAGAAGCAACACGGAATAAAACTATCCTTGAGTGAGTAATCATCAGACCTCAGACTCCAGACGAAAAGTAGCGACACGGAATAAAACTATCCTTGAGTGAGTAATCATCAGACCTCAGACTCCAGACGAAAAGTAGCAACACGGAATAAAACTATCCTTGAGTGAGTAATCATCGGACCTCAGACTCCAGACGAAAAGTAGCAACACGGAATAAAACTATCCTTGAGTGAGTAATCATCAGACCTCAGACTCCAGACGAAAAGAAGCAACACGGAATAAAACTATCCTTGAGTGAGTAATCATCAGACCTCAGACTCCAGACGAAAAGTAGCAACACGGAATACAACTATCCTTGAGTGAGTAATCATCAGACCTCAGACTCCAGACGAAAAGTAGCAACACGGAATAAAACTATCCTTGAGTGAGTAATCATCAGACCTCAGACTCCAGACGAAAAGAAGCAACACGGAATAAAACTATCCTTGAGTGAGTAATCATCAAGAAACCGACAGGAAAGTAAATAACTTACATTACGTATTTATATAACATAAAGTTTCATAATTGAACATGATAGACTTTTTAAATTTAAATAAATATCGAACATTAATATTGCATCATTATATTCTTTTATCGAACATACGTTTTTGCAAAGTATTCGGAAAACCCTTGAATAAAACTTAGCTAGGAGTAGACTGCAGGTGGAGAAATTTTCGACTGTTTACATTGCTTATAATTATGTTATGACAATAAATCATAATAAATAATATATTCGTCTTCATTGAGTTGAGGTTGTGTGAGTACAATAATTGAACCCGGAAATCCGGTTACCTATCAAACGTAGGTAGCTAATTGGTCCACTGAACTGATTCATTGGTGTAACTCAAGAGCTACGCTACGTGATACGATTATGTGGGTGAGTCTGTGTACTGGCCGTCTCCCACCGTTCCCCAACCGAAGATCTTACAGATGTGGCAATTAGTATTTAGATTCACAATTCAAAAAAAGGAAATCAGATTTTACATGTTTCTAAAATCAAATTAAGGTGGGTGAAGGAATGAAAGGAGGGGGTGAATTGTTTATTTCAAAAACTGAAATTTATTGAAGTGAAACTCGGCAATTAGATTCTAGACCATTTTCTGGAAATCCAGTTGAGGGGGGGGGGGGGGGGGAGGGGGAATTGGTGGTGAACTTTATTATGAGTACACCTGAACCTAGAAAACAGAAGATTTACACACGTGATAACTTATACTTATATTCTCAACATGTGTTCTACCGTTTACCAAAAGGATCGGGGGTGATTTTTTTTATGAGTATACATATATATCTAAACAACCGAACCACAATCCGTTATCTGTGACCGAACATATTACAGACTTGAAAATTGGTATTTAAACTATTAAAGAACAAAGAAATACGTGTTTAACCATTTTGTTTACCACAATTAATTTCTACACAATCCTGAAATCTACGTGAGCGAAGCCACGGCGGGCAACAGCTAATCATCAATAAGTGAAATATCCTTGTGCAATTATTTAAAGAGAACAGAACAGCCCTTTATCAGTATTGTCATAAAGTATGCAAACGCTCTGCATTATATAAACGCACGTGATACGCCTGTAAAGGTCATCTTGAGGGGGAGGAGGGGGGGGGGGGGGAACACGTGCATGTTCAGGTAACATTTGCGTGCTTGTCGACAATATTCCTTCTTGTGGTTCAACCCATCTCGTTTTCTAAGCACCCACGACATCCCCGAGACACAGCGGCGGACTGGGACTATTAGGGGGGGGTAAATCAGTTCACGACATCCCCGAGACACAGCGGCGGACTGGGACTATAGCAAGGGGTAAATCAGTTCACGACATCCCCGAGACACAGCGGCGGACTGGGACTATAGGAAGGGGTAAATCAGTTCACAACATCCCCGAGACACAGCGGCGGACTGGGACTATAGGAAGGGGTAAATCAGTTCACAACATCCCCGAGACACAGCGGCGGACTGGGACTATAGGAAGGGGTAAATCAGTTCACGACATCCCCGAGACACAGCGGCGGACTGGGACTATAGGAAGGGGTAACGTAAATCAGTTCACAACATCCCCGAGACACAGCGGCGGACTGGGACTATAGGAAGGGGTAAATCAGTTCACGACATCCCCGAGACACAGCGGCGGACTGGGACTATAGGAAGGGGTAAATCAGTTCACGACATCCCCGAGACACAGCGGCGGACTGGGACTATAGGAAGGGGTAAATCAGTTCACGACATCCCCGAGACACAGCGGCGGACTGGGACTATAGGAAGGGGTAAAACAGTTCACAACATCCCCGAGACACAGCGGCGGACTGAGGCTATAGGAAGGGTTAAATCAGTTCACAACATCCCCGAGACACAGCGGCGGACTGGGACTATAGGAAGGGGTAAGTCAGTTCACAACATCCCCGAGATGCAGCGGCGGACTGGGACTATAGGAAGGGGTAAATCAGTTCACAACAACCCCGAGACACAGCGGCGGACTGGGACTATAGGAAGGGGTAAATCAGTTCACAACATCCCCGAGACACAGCGGCGGACTGGGACTATAGGAAGGGGTAAGTCAGTTCACAACATCCCCGAGATGCAGCGGCGGACTGGGACTATAGGAAGGGGTAAATCAGTTCACGACATCCCCGAGACACAGCGGCGGACTGGGACTATAGGAAGGGGTAAATCAGTTCACGACATCCCCGAGACACAGCGGCGGACTGGGACTATAGGAAGGGGTAAATCAGTTCACAACATCCCCGAGACACAGCAACGGACTGGGACTATAGGAAGGGGTAAATCAGTTCACGACATCCCCGAGACACAGCGGCGGACTGGGACTATAGGAAGGGGTAAATCAGTTCACAACATCCCCGAGACACAGCGGTGGACTGGGACTATAGGAAGGGGTAAATCAGTTCACAACATCCCCGAGACACAGCGGCGGACTGGGACTATAGGAAGGGGTAAATCAGTTCACAACAACCCCGAGACACAGCGGCGGACTGGGACTATAGGAAGGGGTAAATCAGTTCACAACATCCCCGAGATGCAGCGGCGGACTGGGACTATAGGAAGGGGTAAATCAATTCACAACAACCCCGAGATGCAGCGGCGGACTTGGACTATTAGGAGGGGGGGGGGGGGGTAAATCAGTTCACGATGTCGTCAACACAGTGGCGGACTGGGACTATAGGAAGGGGTAAATCAGTTCACAACAACCCCGAGACACAGCGGCGGACTGGGACTATAGGAAGGGGTAAATCAGTTCACAACATCCCCGAGACACAGCGGCGGACTGGGACTATAGGAAGGGGTAAATCAGTTCACAACAACCCCGAGACACAGCGGCGGACTGGGACTATAGGAAGGGGTAAATCAGTTCACAACATCCCCGAGATGCAGCGGCGGACTGGGACTATAGGAAGGGGTAAATCAATTCACAACAACCCCGAGATGCAGCGGCGGACTTGGACTATTAGGAGGGGGGGGGGTAAATCAGTTCACGATGTCGTCAACACAGTGGCGGACCAGTGCTAGTAGGGAGAATGTGGTATGGGG
Organism: Isoperla grammatica; assembly: GCA_945910005.1. Taxonomy (NCBI): domain Eukaryota; kingdom Metazoa; phylum Arthropoda; class Insecta; order Plecoptera; family Perlodidae; genus Isoperla; species Isoperla grammatica. The sequence continues at coordinate 20,946,730 of OX246740.1, forward strand.
GGAATTCACGGTCTCAATACAGTGACGGGCTGGAACTAGGGGTGGGAGATTTAATAACTACACTAAGGACGCTTACAACACCTTGATGAACTCAGGACGAGGGAGGACAAGGAAAAAGGAGGAAGGGAACTAACTTTTCTTAACACAGTGGCGGAACTGTATTAGGGGTTCGATACCCTGTCTTTAATTGAAAATGTCAGTTTTTCATTACGATATTCTACAACCCTATTTGACATATACTTAATTACTAATGGAATTCTATGCGCTTAGTACAGGAAGTAAGCTGGGCAAATTATTGCTTCTTATTTTACACATACACACCTTGGTTCAACAACGGGACAGCTTGGCAAGAACACGTCTTGGCTACAAAATCGGCTGCCTAATATCTTGTTAGAAGTTCAAGTGAAATTACACGATTAAAAAAAAATATTGATTTTATTCTGATAGGCCTATATGTAACCGTACTTGAAGGTTGTTGTTGTTGTTGTTGTTGTTGTTGTTGTTGTTGTTGTTGTTTCGTTGTTGTTGTTTTACGTCTATATTGCAATCATAATGATGAGAGTGATACTGATTTGAAGGACAAAAAAGTTATTAATAAAGCTTACCGCATGAGGCACCGTGTTTAAAAAATGTAAGTTTCGTATTGTAAATTTTTCTAAATGTTGGTACGGTGGTACCATAGTTATAGCGGTTTGTGGTTGCGGATTGTATCTTGCGGCCTGCGGGTCCACGTTGTTTCAATTCCGCGGTTGCAAAGTTGTTGCAGATTAATATAGACCTATTGTCACACGCGAACATATGCTACTATTTAGACCTGCAGCCAGACCATGTTCGGGCCGACCTTCCGAGCTGTTATCAGATGCGTGGAGGGGGGGGGGGGGGGGGGGAGGGGGGGGGGGGGGAGGGCGAATGTGTCGGATGTGTCCTGAATAATCCAGACATCACGGATATTCAATTCACCTGTATGAAGGAAATTAACCCATTCGCTTTACGAAACTTGACCTCGGTAGAATTTGAAAAATGACCTTTCGATGCGAGATCCGTCATCTCCATACATACATGACATTATCATGCAATGTTCAATACAATCACGGGTTATAAAATATCACTTTTCATCGCCCGCAGCGTGGGTACTCCTTTTACATGCAATCGTACACACGGTACATTCAATGATATGATTCGTTTTTTTTTTACGTTTGTTGAAATTCAATTATTTTTCAATCCCATACCTAATGAACAATAGTTGAATAAATGTACAATGGGAGGGGCTAAAGATAGGAGATTGGTATTCGTGGTGGCCGTGGAGAGACTGAGGGCAAAGAGGGTATCAAGCAAGGTCCTCTTGATCTCCGCCTAGCGGAGGCTCGTCGAACTCCCAAGTTAGGTCGTCGCAGTCCGTTCCACAATGTTAAAAATCACATGTTATTCAAATGGGAGAAATGTGAAAGAAAACAAATGAAGTGATCTGTCAAATAGAATTACCTCCAAAAAAGGAAAAATCATCATATTTTATAATCTTCAATCATTATATTCTATCAAAATTTCTCTTTTAGGTGTTTTAAATATTGTGTTACATGATCTACAACGGATTTTTAATTATTATAACAGTTTTTTAGTGGGACCCAAAATGGCAATTTTGATTCCCTTGCGACGACCTAGAGGTGGTTTCATACATTTGTAAAGGCAGTCTTCCACCTGCAATAATACACCCAAACAAGCCTCATTCAGTAGTCACTCCCGCTGTGTTGGGACTTTCCAGGTATCGAACCCAAGGTTGTAAATTATCCCTAATGAAGCTGCTTGATAAAATGTTAAGGGCCGTTTACATAGATGACTAGTGATTAGTGACTAGCACATGTGATTAAGCCACGGCTTCTCTCATTGGCTATGAGTGAGAATACTGCGCTCTGATTGGCTGTGACTAGGGTTAGTCTTGACTTGACCAAGGAATTGAAATATGTTCAATTCCTCAGGGCCGGTTGTACAATCTCGGGATAGGGTTCTAGATTCAGTTATCCCTGGGTTGACCAACAAATTGCGTTGTTTATACCTAGGTTTATACCACACATAACTTATACCATCGATCAGGTACCGTACATGCAGATATCTAAAGGGATAACCCTGCAATGAGAAAATGGCTGACGACAGAAATGACGAGAACTTCGAAGAACAGTTCATAATTTTATTGATATTAAAGTAAAATTAGACCTTAGACCTAATGATTTCATGTCTGAGTGAAAAATAATGTTCGTCAGGTTTCGGCCGTTAAATGCACATTGGCGGCCAAAATCTTTCCCTTCCCGCAAATTGACAGTTCCTTGGCTGACAGACTCCGCATATTTTCGAAAACTTGTTTAAGCCTAGGCCTACGCCATTCCTACGCCTTATGACAACTGATGCCAATAGGACCGTCATATTACTAGGCCATTACAAAATAAGATACAGGCGTAGGTCTAGACTTTACCTTGTAGGCCTAGATTGCCCTAGGGCAATGGGCCTAGGGGCAATCTAGGCCTAGGCTATGTTTCTTGTGTTTTTAATACGCAAAGTTCTGGATTGACACGGTTTGCTTGGGTAGTAATTTTTGGGATTCAATAACTTTACTCACTAGTCTCCAACAGCCCTCTGGAGGAAAATACCTAACAAGGTTTTTATTAACAGGATTCTCAAAGATTTCGACATATTATTTCAACCTCGACGTGCATTTGTTAGTTTTGATTTTAGAGTGTTCAGTGGTGTTCAGCGACCACACCTATAGCGGAAGATCGGCGAACTTTGTGTTCATTACCGCGCTACCATCTGGTGCGCTCAAATATAACTAGATTATGGTATTATTACCAGATTCTGGTAACATTTGTTTGCCATCTTATGAACATAAATCCACATATGCAACTTATCCTTGGGATGCCCATTCTCCGCCTAACTTTTGATTGTATACAACGCGGTGCGAACTTCATCCTTGGGATGGGCCATCCGGGGGATTCGGATCTAGGACTTTTATACTGAGATTGTACAACTGGCCCTTAGTCAAGTCAAGACAAACCTTTGTCACAGCCAATCAGAGCGCAGTATTCTCCCTCCCAGCCAATGAAAGAAGCCGGTGGCTTAATCACAGGAGTTAGTCAATAATCACTAGTCATTTGTGTAAGCCCCGCTTTAGGAACTAAAGAAGTAGAAAAGTTAGTTGCTATATTATTGGACTCGCTATTTCGTGTAAGCATGAGACTAGTTACGTTGGGGCAACTTTACTTACTTGACTTAGTAATAGTTCGGCCGAGTTTCACTTCCACTCTCAGGCTTACCCCGGAACTAGCCTGGATGGAGTCATCCAAATTACAATAAGTGCAAATAAAAATTTGGATTTGGTTAAAACTTGTTTTATTCATTTTTGAATAGGGAACACAATTATTTTCTGTCCCACAAATATATCCTTCATTAATATAACTTCAAAATCGAAGGAAGATACGCAATAACTTAATTGAGCAACAAGAGACAAAACATTCACATATTGTGTACAGGTTCGATCTGCACTGAATTAGTAACCATCCTCAAACACAAACAGGTTCACGGAGTTAGACAAATTTGAGAAAAAAGAAACTGAACGCCCGACCACATGTGTCAATTTATACAATAATCCCCATGAAGCCTCCTACATTTTACATTTTATTCCATCGAGTCACATTTGTTCAATTCACCCCAACCAACCTTCCAAACACGCATTTCTCTCTGCTAAATATTTAAATTCCGTTCAGTGCCTATGCCACGCCCCCTTTGATTGTGACGTCATCACTCCCTTGTATCATCACTCCCCAGGAGATGATCAAGGACCCTGCACAAACACAGATGCTCCGAAACGGCGCCCCTCTCCTCGCACCACCTGCTGCGCACCACCCCTAGAGCCAGCGCGCACATACATGCAGCAGACAGGGGGGGCAATCACTTGTGTATGTAACGAGGCTAATCTAGACGCTGATGTTAGGTTCCATGCCATATGATCTGATGCGCATACAACAACAGCAATGCGAATTTACTCGTTAGGGGTGAGTGTGTGTTGTCTCGTTGGCCTAAAAAAAAAAGGATGGGGATTTTTTACTTGTATAGTTAGAGTATTACATTTGTAAAATCATACATTTTTTGTCAATTATATTTTAATGTTCTGGTTCTCTTTTCTCAGTAGTTTATTTTGTTGTGTTGGGTTATCGTTGCTATTTTGTTTGGTTTTACCTATTGTTTCCTTATAACTGTAGTTCTGTTTAGTGCTCTTCTTTTGTAAATCAGTTTTAAAACTGAAAAGGAGGGACATTAAATTAATACAAATTGTAAGAACCATCATGAAAATGCAAATCAGTAAGGAGATCTCAAAAGGTGATTTCCTTAATTTGAGAACCGCGAAACCGCTCAGATGAAAGGCAGCTTTGGAGGGAGCTTGCAATAACGTAATTTCCGCTATCGCACGGTAGCCATACTGAGGTACTCTGTAAACATTTGTTTACGTTCTTCCGACACTGCATTGTTGCAATATTGCAGATGTCCTTTGACTGACACATCAACTGTTTTCAAACAAAGGTTCCGTATTATGACTGAAAAACAAAATAAGAACGCGTAAACTCTGTTTGAAGACGATCATTTGCATGTGATATCATTTTCTTGAACTTTTACCTGTACACATCAATCTATACGACTTGAAACTGTGATATTTCTTGGATAACCTATGTGTCTTCTATTGACAGAACAAATGTAAACGAGCAATGTGTACCTCATAATGGCCGCCACGTGACGTCTATTGAAAGCTACCTCATAGGTAGGGTAACCATTCGTAAGTAAAAATTAAAATTAACTTGTACAAAATGAACACTTGAAAGGAATATTTATATGGAATGAAATTGTAGTCATGTCTTTTCTGGTTCATACAAATAAATTCACTCGCCCCCCTCCCCCCCCCCAGCCAATGCCTCATCCCTTTCCATATCCAGTCCAATTAGGGTTGCCAGATGACAATTATAAAAAATCGGGACATTAGGCGGTCCGCGGTACAGCTGGGGGGTTTGGGGGTCGTGCCCCCCAACAACAGCGCCGCAGGTGAAAAATTTTGAAATCAGAGTTTTTAGAGCGTTTTCTGAGCGTTTCAGAAAAAATACCGGAGTGAATGCAATACTGAATCACTGTCGTTTGTGTAGTGCAAAAACCAGAAAGCCTAAAAAAAATGGAACACTGACGAGAAATAAGTATTAATTTTTGGGGCTTGGAAAGTTGGGAGTAAGTAAGGGATTTTACAAGACGATAATTCAATAACAGTTTGTTATTCTTTACCCTGCATACTAATCGTAGATCTGCCTATCTTATATGTATGGATGAGGTAAGGTTACTAGGTACATAAAAACAAATGGTTTTTAATCAATTTTTATTCTCACAAAAAAGTTGTTAATTTGTATACAAAAAGGTAGGCCTATATTTGGTTCGTAATATTTTAAGTTTTGATTATATATTGTTTGAATTTAGGCTAAACCCAAAGTTTTGGGTTTAGCCCAACCCTACGTAGTATAATCTGTGGTAACGTGACTCAGTCAGTCAGTGTTGTGTAGTGCCGTGATTGGTTGTTACGCGTGGATGGGACTGGCGCGCGTGAGTCATAGTCGTAGGTGGAGTGCGGGAGGTGAAAGAGGGGTAGTGAATTGCAGACGACTGACGAGACCACAAAAATGTTATTGTCTTCGCGAGTGGCCGGACATTTTTACTAAGTGGCGAGCCGAGAGAGACCGAAACGCTGAGTTTATAGTGAAGTTGCTACATTTTTTAAAATCGGGACAGCATATGGTCCCGATACAAAACGAATCGGGACGCGGGACACAACACCTAAAATCGGGACGGTCCCGATTTTATCGGGACGTCTGGCAACCCTAAGTCCAATACCCACCCCAGTCACTTGCTATCGTTGCTGACGCAGAGATTTCCAGTGCATGCAGACAATCTTCTTCTTCTTCTTCTTCTTCTTCTTCTTCTTCTTCTTCTTCTTCTTCTTCTTCTTCTTCTTCTTCTTCTTCTTCTTCTTCTTCTTCTTCTTCTTCTTCTTCTTCTTCTTCTTCTTCTTCTTCTTCTTCTTCTTCTTCTTCTTCTTCTTCTTCTTCTTCTTCTTCTTCTTACAGCTGACTGTGGAATCCCATCGACTTTACGGTCCTTTGCTTTAACATAAAGTAGTTTCACTTGAAGGAGAACTATCAGGTTCAACTTCATGCCACGTTTTGTTACAACAATAGTAGAAAGAAACATCGTCAAAACTGCATCGTAGAAAGCTATGCAGTAGCTGAAGAACTAGAACACACTAACATATCACCAGGAAACAATTAATAGTGACGTGTACCTCTTTCGCCATCACTATTCGTTATATTGTTATCTTTTGTCAAAGTCGAGACACACACCTGTTTGAATCCGAAATAGAGCATCGATTTCCAGAGTTGGAGAATCTGGGTTCGAACCCCAGTCCGGGAAAACTTGTATTACAATTGCTGTATCTTAAAACATAATCCATAAACCTGGTTTAGCGTAACACCCGTATAGTTATAAATAAATAGTATGTAGTGTATACACTAATACACTATAGTTAATAGCTGAAATAACGATGTACTGCATATTATGCTTGCTCCACCTGAGCTCCATTTATTCAGTGTGTCTTCATATGTTTTAAAATTTCAGTTCAGAGTCATTTTGTTGGGTTAATTTGTGTTTTGTTTTTGCTTTGTATTTTATAATTGACTTTGGCTGTTTCTGTAACAATTTTGTGTTATGTACTTGTATTATTCTGTTCTGTGTATATGTATTGCTTTGCCTGTTTTACTTTTTTATTATACATCACTTGTGAGGTTTGCCCTGTTGATGGTTATTGATGAATTAAAGAATATATGTCTGATTTAGCACTTTGTAGCTTTTTCAATAATATACATATTTTATTGATTTAGCATATATTGCGGAAAACGCTAAATTTACACATATTATCTAGAAATAATAAATTTTCAACAACATGACTTTCTAATAAATAGTTGAAAGAATATGGTGTTAACAGATCAGTTTGTGTTGTATTTTGTTATTCAGTATTTGCACACAACATACTTTAAGATATTCAACTGTGATTCCTACGCGGAATTTGTTTTTGTATCAGCTAAATATTGAATTTAAAACTTCCAAATTTGGTTATTGTAATTAATTAATTGATTAATTTATTTATTAAATAATTAAGAATTCATTAATTATTGATATCACAATCGTAACTATTACAAAACTAAGCAGTTTTTAAATTCATTGTATAGCTGATACAAATTCCAATTCGCATAGAAATCACTTTTTCAATATCTTGAAACGCTCTGAAGTTATTACTAAAAAAAAACTTGAACTTGGGTAATAATATGCAAATAAAAACAATAATTTCGTTCAGCCGGTTTGTGTACTGCTGCCTAAAATGTTCCCTGTTGTATTGTCGCGATGAATGTTCTGATAAAATATGATGTCACAATGGGCGTTACTACTAACTGCAGTAGGTAGTCTGTAGTCTTTCAGCTCAAGTAGACCTCGCCTTGCAGTATTCGCTCGCGTCCTCAACTATGTGTGCGCCATGGACGCCTCAGGCTGCGGGATGTACTCGGTGTACTTTTGTGTTTCCCCACCCCCACCCCACAACCCCACCCCACCCATGAAAGTCCCCGAAAGCCCCAGGCTCCTGGTAACGTTATTTGCACTTCATTTTCCGACGAAATGGAAAACGGGCCGGAGAGCCATGCAGGGATGGGGGCGGGGGGCGGCAGGGTATGGAGGGTGACGGGGGGTGGGGGTGGAGGATAAAGGTTTGAGGACATCGGCGTACTACGGAGAGAGCTACAAAAGGTTCTTCCTTCTGACTCTTTCCAATTTCATTCGATTTTGTATCGTTGGAAAAAACAATCATATCGCCTTTCGATTGCCCCCTCGCCCCCTCACAACCCTCGCCCCCCTCCACAACCCTTTCTTTCAGTAGTGCCCTCGTGCAATACGTATATGAAACATGGCTGTATTCATATTTTGTAAAATGGATTCAAGAGAACACGGAGGGATGCGTACACGTAGCTATATCTTCACCTCGGCTCTGGCAACCTCCGCCTTACTTCCTGTTGCCACGTCAGCACTGTGATAGTAAGACAACCCTCTCTATTGTTACACACTCAGTGCGCAGTACACGAGGCTCTAATTATGGAGGTCGCCGGTTCGATATCAGCTACCGGCAATCTTGACTATAGCTTTTTCAGAGATTTTCTTCAGTCACAATGCGATTGCTGGGATTGAGTCGTACTAATACCATAACACCCCTCGGACATTCCTTTCCAACTGTTTCAAATAACGCAATACCAGTGTCACATGGGCTCTCATTCCAAAACAGTTTTAGACGGTTGTAGCCGGTTATAAAGTTGCGCCCCTTATTCCATAACCCGGGTGCAAGTTATTATTATTATAATTATTATTATTGTAATTATTATTAATATTATTATTATTATTATTATTATTATTATTATTATTATTATTATTATTTACCAAATACGTATTAACCAGAGATCTACTCACTTATAACTTGGTAAGTAAAACCACCGTCCGGCAATATCACAGAATGATGATTAGTAAGCGTTACGTGTCTATGATTGCCATCATACTGCTCAAGGCGATGAGGGCCGATAGATAAACGCCATGATAAACAAGAGAAACATCCCTTGTCACGTCCGTAGATGATGTGCGACAAACAGAAGACAGGGCCCGGTTTCACAAGAGGTCCTAAGTCTTATTTTAGTGTTATCTCTAAGACCGGCCTAACTTTGAACATCTTGTAAAACCAGATCCAGGTCACATAAAAAGTTACGAATTTCTGGTGAGAACAAGGACATAATGAACATTCTAATTATATATTTTAAAATCTGTTCCAAGATATTTTTCTGGTTTTATAAGAGGCTCAAAGCTAGGCCGGTTTTAGAAATGAGCCCAAAAAAGACTTAGGACCTCATGTGAATCCAGGCCCAAGACTCTAACCTAGAACCCTCTCAAGAGAGGATAGAGATATCCGTTACATTCTATGTGATAGATGAATCCCAACACGGAGATCCATCACTCACTATAGAGTGTATTCACATAATGAACGTATAGCATCCATGTAGATGACCTTAACAGCATGTTTGTTTACTTTAGACTGGCATTTTATCATTTAAATGGCGTTTGGTCAAAGTTCTATTGTTCTTCAACATTACTTTGCTATACGGCTACTGTTATAGACAAAAAACACTCTCTTGTTTCAGCCACTGCACAAAAGTAAAAAAATAACGATTTTTGAAAAACTTTGTTGGAGGATATACAATTGTTAAAACTCGTATTTCGCGATAAGCTTATTCACTTCTATTGAGAGCTTAACAAATATTTTGGCCTTTATTATGGCTGTAATGACGTCACGTGAATACGGCAACTCGCGAGGAGGGGTTGTTACATTCATCGACACTAAACACTGTGGCCTAAACGACTAATTTACCCAATCTTTTATGAATTAGCTGGACACGAGAAGGCCCTGTCAAAAGACGTTGTTGCACGCACGCACGCACGCACGCACGCACGCACGCACGCACGCACGCAAGATCAAACACAACTAAATAGCCGAGGGATATTTCCGAGTGCAGACGTAAAGCGTCCGCCGAGGTCTGGAAGTTAACATTGTTTTGAATAAGAGTGTTCGAAGAGTGAGCGAGCGAAGCAAGCGTCGCAATTCTTCTTTACGGCATTTACCTATTTGTTAACTTGTTTGTTTGTTTGTTTGTTGGTTTGTTTGTTTGTTTTGTTTCTGAGAATATTACCATCTCCATGAAACCACAAAATATTGTTTCTTTGCCAACCATCCATAGCAGGCTACACGCACCCTGAAAGTATCGCTACTCTGCAGGTTGCAAGTAAACGCCGTGGACAGTCATCTATGTCGTCAGCAAAGGGCAAGTTAGTGTGGGGAACATGTACAAAGGTGTATGTCTCCACAAAGCAAAGCTAATATCTTCTCCCTATATCAGCCCAGTAGGGAATGTCATTGTTTATTAACCCACACATATGGACAGCCAGTCAACTATGTCGTCAGCAAAGGGCAAGTTAGTGTGGATAACATATACAAAGGTGTATGTCTCCACAAAGCAAAGCTACTATCATCTCCAGAAAGCCCTGGAGGGAATGGCATTGTTTATTAACACACATGTGGACAGAAAGTCATCTATATCGTCAGCAAAGGGCAAGTAAGTGTGGATAACATATACAAAGGTGTATGTCTCCACAAAGCAAAGCTACTATCATCTCCAGAAAGCCCAGTAGGGAATGTCATTGTTTATTAACACACATATGGACAGCCAGTCAACTATGTCGTCAGCAAAGGGCAAGTTAGTGTGGATAACATATACAAAGGTGTAAGTCTCCACAAAGCAAAGCTACTATCATCTCCAGAAAGCCCAGTATGGAATGTCATTGTTTATTAACACACATGTGGACAGACAGTCATCTATGTCGTCAGCAAAGGGCAAGCTAGTGTGGGGAACATGTACAAAGGTGTATGTCACCACAAAGCAAAGCAACTATCATCTCCAGAAAGCCCAGTAGGGAATGTCATTGTTTATTAACTAACACACGACCCAGGGGCCTCTGAAACGTCACAGGACGTACTTGGAAGCGTTTTTATGGTGCAACCTCAAAGAGCCTTTCGTCATTCACTATACATGTCTAGATGAATGAAGTCTACATACCAACAGCCTTGCAAAACATGTAAGGCACAGTGAAGATCCAAACACTATATCTCACTAATCTTTTTATGTAATTTTTGTACCTACTTTTCCCTCTTCTTACTGCCATTACTTACTTATTACCCATTTTACGTTTATCTTATCATTTACTTGTATTTCTGTTACTCAAGCTTTTATGTTCCTTTTTTGTGGGTAGCAATCTTATTTTCCTTTTCACTTTTGTGTGTACCGGTATCTATATCTATGTTACGAGAATTTACTTTGTTTCCATTACATACTTTTATTTTATTCTTGTTAAATGTATATAACAGTTTTAGATCAATCAATTGGTATTGTTTATGTTTTTTCTTCTATTGTAGACATAATTTTTGTTTGTTGTTGTGTTTTTTGCTGGCTACTTTATTTTGTTTAGTTATACTTCTATTGTTTCTATGTAATTGTACAGATATTTTATTGTCCTCCTTTGTAAATACTTATTTTTAAACAGTGAATGGAGAACGACCAACAAAACTGTGTACAATTTTCAAGGACGTCACTGTACCACATATGTTTATTTCAAATGCGTTAGTCTACTTCTAACATAATCTAAAAAAATATATCTGACAAGCGGTGACAACTGAATCAATCAGCCTCCTCTCTGATTAAGGTCCAATATTATAATAGGTCGCTAAATAGTTGGCCCCCACTACCTTAATTTCTCAGAGGCATCTGCGACGGATAGAACAATCTTGTTGCGTACTAAATATTTAGCGGCCTGTTATAATGCCAGCCTTTACATGTCTACTTCTGCATGCATAATGTTTACCTTTACTAAGAATACCATGAAAAAACATGATTAATATGTAAGACAATCCGTCAAACACCATAACACGTATCCTTTGTAAATTCAACATCTATAAAGTAGAGCCCAAGTTGTTATAATTTGTTTATAGTTACCGTTCAAGGTCTAAAATGTATAACTAGACTTGGATTAAGCAACTGGAAGAATATCTTTCAGGCTTGTTTTTATAGTCTCCATACTACTTTGATTTTCAATGACGACATAGAACTGCGAACTACGCTACGAAACAAGAACTACTCAACGAAAGTACACTCACGTAGTAAGTAAGTATCCTATGACGGCAAGTATGAAAACTGAGAGCCCAGTGCACTCACGTAGTAAGTAAGTATCCTATGACAGCAAGTATGAAAACTGAGAGCCCAGTGCACTCACGTAGTAAGTAAGTATCCTATGACAGCAAGTATGAACACTGAGAGCCCAGTGCACTCACGTAGTAAGTAAGTATACTATGACGGCAAGTATGAAAACTGAGACATCAGTTAACTTTCGTATAGTAAGTACCCTATGAATGAAAACTGAACCCTCAGTAACTCTCGCTGTAAGTATAAGTACAGTACCCTATGGCGGCAAGTATGAAAACTGAAACCTCAGTACACTCTCGCTGTAAGTATAAGTACCGTACCCTATGGCGGCAAGTATGAAAACTGAAACCTCAGTACACTCTCGCTGTAAGTATAAGTACAGTACCCTATGGCGGCAAGTATGAAAACTGAAACCTCAGTACACTCTCGCTGTAAGTATAAGTACAGTACCCTATGACGGCAAGTATGAAAACTGAAACCTCAGTACACTCTCGCTGTAAGTATAAGTACCGTACCCTATGGCGGCAAGTATGAAAACTGAAACCTCAGTACACTCTCGCTGTAAGTATAAGTACAGTACCCTATGGCGGCAAGTATGAAAACTGAAACCTCAGTACACTCTCGCTGTAAGTATAAGTACCGTACCCTATGGCGGCAAGTATGAAAACTGAAACCTCAGTACACTCTCGCTGTAAGTATAAGTACAGTACCCTATGGCGGCAAGTATGAAAACTGAAACCTCAGTACACTCTCGCTGTAAGTATAAGTACCGTACCCTATGACGGCAAGTATGAAAACTGAAACCTCAGTACACTCTCGCTGTAAGGTACGCTATAGCGGCAAGTATGAAAACTGAAACCTCAGTACACTCTCGCTGTAAGGTACGCTATAGCGGCAAGTATGAAAACTGAAACCTCAATACACTCTCTTTGTAAGGTACCCTATGACGGCAAGTATGAAAATGGAAACCTCAGTTAACTTTCGTAGTAATACCCTATGACGGCAAGTATGAAAATTGAGACAATCTCGTGGTAAATTCCCTGTGACGGCAAGTATGTAAACTGCAACCTCAGAACACTAACGAATTTATAGTGGATTATTTTCAGTTATGTGTAATTATTGTGAACAATTCAGGTCAACATCAGTTAATCATTTTTAGTTGGAATTTATGCTTTACATTGTTTCAAAAGCCGTTCCGACACAACCTCACCGACGAGTTTGTCAAGGGCTAGTTGCTCGGATCAATCAGAGATCGATATTTAAAATTCGGGGCTCGCTAGTTGGCCACGGTCACTCGTCTATGACAAAACATCTGTAATGTTGGCTCGGGAGAAGTAAGTGCATGAATTCCAAAACTGTAGACGTTAGAAAAAGAAGAAGACGTTACTCAAAAAGAAAAAGACGACATACAAACGAAGAACGTTTAATTTTTATAACTTCAATCTGCCTGTGTTGGAGTTGCTCTGGAGATAGGCCCCAGCGGCAACAGCCAATAGCCAACAGCCAACAGGCAACAGACAACAGGCAACAGACAACAGGCAACAGGCCACCCCTGACGCCTTCCGTTCGCAATACTAACACCCTTGAAAACTCGGCGCGCAAAACAATGATTCAATTATCCAAGTTCCAGTGTTGAAATAGCTTCAACAAGATGTATTTCCCTACGAAGGGGGTGGGGGGGGGGGAGGGGGAGCGGGCAACGCTTCAATCTCAAGTGCGTTACTTCGACAAGTGTTTGCCGGGCGCGAGTAATCGATTAACACGTACTAAAGCCACGGGTGTTCGAGTGCCACGGGGAGACAACCCTCTCTGTTTGGAATCAAATCATAGGAATTGCTCTTCAAATAAGATCAGAAAATATTTGAATAGAAATGAAGTGTCCTCGCTTGATGTGAGGCGCGTATGTGCGTAAACCATGATCGATGGGCCTACTCTACTGCAAACAAAGTGGGTTGATTCCAGACAAAGAGTCACAGATCTAGAGGGAAATGTGCCGGGGTAAAGTTGTTGGATATAGATTTACTGTTTTAGGGAAATGTAAATGGATACATAAACGTTTTGTTTTATGTGTCTTGTAAAAAAATTACACCGCACCGGTGTCCCCCCTCTCCCTTACAAAACCTCCTCTACAGTGGCTTAATCGGAAAGTTTTTTTTTTTTTGGTGGGAGGGGGAGGATGTCTGAAGTAGATTTCTGATTTAAATTAAATTAAAATCAAATGTTGAACAGCTTTTATTATTATTATTATTATTATTATTATTATTATTATTATTATTATTATTATTATTATTATTATTATTATTATTATTATTATTATTATTATTATTATTATTATTATTATTATTATTATTATTATTATTACTATTATTATTATTATTATTATTATTTTTATTATTATTATTATTATTATTATTATTATTATTATTATTATTATTATTATTATTATTATTATTTGCATTATTTGAGGGTATTTTTCTTGTTAATGCCACAGATAAGCCCTTTCAAGGGGTTTGTGGATTTTATAAAGATGTAAAAATGTTCTGTGCTTTTGTTCAAATGATAAAAAAATAAAAAAAATAAAAAAAAAAATGAAAAAAAATAATAATAATAATAATAATTATTATTATTTCTCTTTATTTTTTCAAATGTCACAGGCACATTTTATTCCCTGGTACAACAACAAGACGAGGTGAGACCCCTGGCTAAAAATTACTATTATTTAAACAGAATTCTATTGTACGTTCTGTATTGCTTATACATAATTTGAGAATGAACTATCATTCAGCTGACTTTACAAATATTGCAACATTTCATCAATCCAGAAAATCATTATTATTATATTTTAAAACATTTATTCTCAAGCTTGCACAAAACGCTATATCAAAATTCATACGATATACGCGTACCTAGTGGAATGGAGTATGTTTTTTCGGTTCCTAAAGTGCTAACAACTAAACAACTGTCTGACTAACTGTAAACAACTATGGTAACAGATGCCGACGGTTCGTTATCTCACCTGCCAGTTGACTTAAAGAACATAGATACATTGTTCCATTTAAAGAATTGTTGGCACAATAACAGAACAACCTTGCCTATATTTCGCTCATATGAGTCCGACTT
Source organism: Isoperla grammatica (assembly GCA_945910005.1). Lineage (NCBI taxonomy): Eukaryota > Metazoa > Arthropoda > Insecta > Plecoptera > Perlodidae > Isoperla > Isoperla grammatica. Next base: position 20,961,762 of record OX246740.1, read on the forward strand.
TTTCAGATTTTGTTGACGCTACAAAGTGTGGTGGGTTTGATTTGGTATTATATAATTTCATTGTTTATTATTGTGTTGTTATTTATATGTATCATGTAAATTATGTGTTTCTATGGTTTCTTTGTTTGTTTGTTTGAATAACATCTTGTTTCGTCGTTTTTTAAATGTTGCCAGTTATATTACCTTCTTCATTTGCATTGTTTTTGTGATTTTGATGTACAAACACTCGGGAATTCAAGGGATTTATTTATTATATCATATGCATTTATAATAATGATGGCTGAACCTGCAGATAAGCTGCAATGTAGCTTTTCGGGACGCCCAAATGCTGTAGTTATGTAAAATCTATAAAGAATTGTAACACTGGAAAAAATTATTATTATTGTAATTATTATTATTATTATTATTATTATTATTATTATTATTATTATTATTATTATTATTATTATTATTATTATTATTATTATTATTATTATTATTATTTTTATCTTTATTTATCACATCACCTGATGGCAGGTACATTATTAGTCTACAGCACCAAAGGTGATCCTCACCTCTTAGGTGCTGCAACCACACAGTATAAAAAATGACATTACAAAGATTTTACACATTACAAAAATAATTACATTTTAAAAAGATTTTACATATCACAAAGATTATTATATTACACATAAATCAAATATAGTTGAATTCATGACATCGCGTGGCCCTGCGGTGCGACGCAGTACGAACCCGGGCCAACCCAAAACACCCGCACCGCATCGCAGGACCACGCAATGTCATAAATTCTACATAAAACAATTATATAAACATAAAATAAAGACTTCAATATAAAAACTGATATCAAAATATTATAGAACCTTTCTCAAAATGCGAGCAGTACCCAGAATGGCTGTCTTCTGTAGTTCCCTTGTGTTATGTTGTCCTGGTATATCTTCTAAATAATTTTGAAATGTTTTGCTGATGGCACCTGTCGCTCCAATTATGATCGGGATTACCTTTGTCCGCATCCCCCACATTCTCTGGGTTTCAATTTGTAAGTCTTTGTATTTGTATTATTATTATTATTATTATTATTATTATTATTATTATTATTATTATTATTATTATTATTATTATTATTATTATTATTATTATTATTATTATAAGTATTATATTATTATTATTTTATAGTTGCAATACATACAAACTCGGTCAAAACCGGCATAAACATGTTGTATGGACATTAATGTCAAGTATTTCCATGTGTTTACCTTATCAAAATCTACTTAAAACTAATTAAATATATCATTGTCAATATTATTTTTTCCAAACCAAACTGTGGATGCTATGTACGGTCGTGGCCGATTTGTACTCATCCTAGCATTCGCTCTTCGTATGGTGGAAAATTTGAAATTACAAATGCAAAAGGAAGGAATTCTTTGTAACCGTCCGCGGGCCACTTCGACAGCTTTATACAACTCTTGATGTATAATATTTGCACCTTGGTCATGTCTATGAATATTGTACTAGTACTAATCTGTTTGGCTAAGCATTTTGCATCTGGATACAACATGTTCAGTTGTTGCACTTCTCCCATCACAATGCAATTTCTACACATATCATCCACCGTGACGTCTTTCATTATGTATTTTTTGAAATTGTTATTCCTGATTACTTTATCTTAATAGCGATCATAAATCCCTCTGTTTCGCTGAAAATGTTCCTGGACGTTAACAATTTGTTTGGTGCTACCGTATTGACGTGTTCTCTATGTACTTCGTTGTAATGTCTTCCGTGTAAAATTTTTTTCTGGTTTTCTTTCGTCCTTTGCTGTATTTGAATTGATTTTTTCTTGTAAGTTTGAATTTGCTTCACGTAAATTGAGGGGAGACAGCGATTTGTCTGCCGACACTATACCTTTTTGCAATTGTGCTCACACTATAGCTCTGTGCAATTGTGCCCACACTATAGCTCTGTGAAGTTGTGCCGACACTATAGCTCTGTGCAATTGTGCCGACACTATATCTCTGTGAAGTTGTGCCGACACTATAGCTCTGTGAAGTTGTGCCGAAACTATAGCTCTGTGAAGTTGTGCTCACACTATAGCTCTGTGAAGTTGTGCCGACACTATAGCTCTGTGAAGTTGTGCCGACGTTATAGCTCTGTGAAGTTGTGCCGACACTATAGCTCTGTGAAGTTGTGCCGAAACTATAGCTCTGTGAAGTTGTGCTCACACTATAGCTCTGTGAAGTTGTGCCGACACTATAGCTCTGTGAAGTTGTGCCGACACTATAGCTCTGTATAGTTGTGAATATGGACATCTTGTGTAAAAGTATTTTCTTTGAATTTCAAGCTGTTTATAATATTATGTTTTTGTTTAATCAAATCATTTAAAATGGTTTAATCATTGTTTAATCAAATCAGTTTAGCCCCTTCCCCGTTTTCTCTAGGAGGCAGAGTTACTTTTTCAGTTTTTTCTACTGCTGATTTAGGATGATGCATTCTGTACTTGGTGAATGTTATTCGAGTAAGTAGTTCATAGTTCAACATTTTTACATCTTTATTAAATCCACAATAATAATAATAATAATAATAATAATAATAATAATAATAATAATAATAATAATAATAATAATAATAATAATAATAATAATAATAATAATAATAATAATAATAATAATAATAATAATAATAATAATAATAATTATAAATATTATTATATTATTTTTATTATTGTTATTACTTACAAAACAAGAACTATTATTATAATCCACGGGGCGGGGTAGACCCTTCTTGTGAACCGTTTCTGAAATGCGCATGTTCTGGTAATATGCGTATTATCATGGTATTGTTAACTCAATCTATTGAAGTAATTAAAATGAAACGCATGCTAATCTGAGATAATTGAGCTCAAGATATACTTCATCTTCCCTTGTACAGGCATCGCGACGGTTCCAGTCTTCGAAATAGGTATATTAACATACATGTTATGACAAGTGGCTTTTTGTGTGGAAGGGAATGGTGATGGCAGTTTTACCTCTCAGGGGGGTTGGACAGAATTCTTTATAGGGGGATGTTTAAACCAATTAATTTATTTTAAGGGGATGGCATCCCTCCTCATCCCCCCATCCCCCCACAATTCGATCACTGCTCCGCTACATTCGCGTGTTCCGTGCGCTCTGCGGTGGGGTTGTTTGGTACCAACTGCTCGACGGACCCGTCTAACTCAAGTGTTATTGATTTGGCAGCAACACACGAGTGAACGGCGAAGGTGAATACCTAACGATTGGTTCTCACATTAATATTAACAATAATGAAAATAGGGTGTCAATTCACTTTAAAATATACATATATTTTTTAAATTTCATCTGACTGATCCGTCATTTCACTAGAACTTTCACACAGAATTCATTTTTGTTGTTAACACATTTTTTTTTTTTTAAATTATGAATATTTTAATTACTTGCGGAGTAAAAACTGTTCACTTTTAATGCGATGCTATAAAAGTTATTAAACGCGACTCTCCCGTTTTGTAGACTATAGGTATAAACAAATTAGTGTTGAAAATGTTCTACAAATGCCGAATGTCTAGGCAGCCAAAATACCATTTCGGACAGAGGATGTATAAAGTATTAAATTATTATTAAAACGAATCCACGTTCTATTTTAACTGTCTGTGTCTCATATTTTTATAATATAGAAGACTAGAAAAAACTAGTTTTAGGCTAAACATAGACGAGCTTGACATATTAGGAATAATTCTGTGTCCCAGTACCATAATTCGAGATACGTTATTTGAGCGTTTTAGGTTTTAGTTGCTAAATCGGTGAACATTGTATTATTGAAAATGCTACAAAATGCTAATTTTAAAAACAATAATGTGTTCCCATTTCTATTGAGAATCAGTTTCGAACTACGTAGTTCGAAACATTATAAACCTCTAAGTACATACATAATTGAATTGTTTTTTTTATATCCACATAGCATTTTCCATTACAATTGCAAGAAACCCCCTCATATTTAAGGTTTTGATGAAAAAAAAAATAGATATTACAAAATGCTAATTTAAAATAATTATCGTTAAATTTAGAGAAAATAAATGCTAAAAAATACATATCCCTATCAATAATATGCGCACGCGGAATTGTTATAACTAGAGATAGGCCTACGTCTTTATGGCATTTTTTTTTTCTAAATTGAGCATTAATTTAGTAATTTTAAATTAATCAGTTTGTAGTATCCATTTCTTATTTTCATCAAAACTTGGAATATGAGGAGGTTTCTTGGGCTTCTAATGGAAAATTGTGTGCATATATTTAAAATCAATCCAATTTGTTGTTGATATATTTCTTTATCAATTATCAAGTGATGTAAACATTTAAATATTTGTTTATTTTATTATAATTACTATATTTATATATTGTCTTCACCGTTTAGGGCTTGGCCTCTATTTATTTATTTATTTGTTTATTTATTTATTTATTTATTTATTTATTTATTTATTTATTTATTTATTTATTTATTTATTTATTTATTTATTTATTTATTTATTTATTTATTTATTTATTTATTTATTTATTTATTTATTTATTTATTTATTTATTTATTTATTTATTTATTTATTTATTTATTTATTTATTTATTTATTTATTTATTTATTTATTTATTTATTTATTTATTTATTTATTTATTTATTTATTTATTTATTTATTTATTTATTTATTTATTTATTTATTTATTTATTTATTTATTTATTTATTTATTTATTTATTTATTTATTTATTTATTTATTTATTTATTTATTTATTTATTTATTTATTTATTTATTTATTTATTTATTTATTTATTTATTTATTTATTTATTTATTTATTTATTTATTTATTTATTTATTTATTTATTTATTTATTTATTTATTTATTTATTTATTTATTTATTTATTTATTTATTTATTTATTTATTTATTTATTTATTTATTTATTTATTTATTTATTTATTTATTTATTTATTTATTTATTTATTTATTTATTTATTTATTTATTTATTTATTTATTTATTTATTTATTTATTTATTTATTTATTTAAGGTAGAGTGTAACAATCGACTCCCTAATGCCAGTGAGCAACATTATCTGCTATACAGTTTCTTCTGTAGAATATAATCAAAAGCACCATTAACTATCTATCAACTAGTTCCTTGAGAACGAAGCAATGGCGATATTCAAGATACGGTCCAATTGATTTCCAGATAGATTTATCTCGAATGTGCGGCCGTGAATTAGAGGTCTGGGAGAATGAGATTCAACTGCGAAGTGAAGCGCTATTAGGGCGTGGACCGCCCTTGGGCCCCCCACAAAAACACTGATGATGATTGAATGTTCCCACTGCCACTGAGTCGCGTGATAAATCGACTCACATTTAATTGTCTATATTTAAAAGTAAAATAATACTCTTTATTTACAAATTGCTAGTTGTGGTATTTAGATGTTGTGGGTCGGTGTTGAAAGGTGTAAGTAAGGATGAGGTATGGTTTTGTTCTCGGCTATTCAAAGCATGTTGTTTCTACCAATGTTCTCAACGCATTCATGTTCAGGTTTCATACCAACATTCACCTCACTAGTAATCTCGATTACCTGCCGTGACGTCATGATGGGATGACACAACATTGAAGAGACACTTTTAGGATTTGTTTTGATTGATAAAATGGAAGGAAATTTGCATTTGTAGTTTACATTCGTAGAAAAGCTTTCCTATTTGTCAGAATCATCGTCTTGTCATTATGTTGGTGGACAAAATTGTTAATTTTATAACACCGTTTTGCAATATGAGCAATCAAACATACAATCATTTAATAAAAAATTCATCAATTCAAACTTGCGTCACAAAAAAACATGTTATAAAGTAAATCTCGTTAAAAATAGTTTAGAAGGATGAGAGTGGGATTAGCTTGGGATTGATTCTGGAACATAAGAATTCAATCCAGTTTGAATATTGGTTGGATTTCTCTTGGCTGGTAAGATTAGTAGTGATCCGATGAAATACGGAATGCAGCACCTACCTCGCTAAACCCACAACACATCTTGACAATGTTCCCGTTTCTTTTGATTAGGCTTACATCATTATATATTCCTTATTACTGTTGTATTTGCATCATCACTGCTCTTTTTTGCTGATAATTCTCGTTTATTTTATTGTATATTTTAAGATACATTCGACAGCAAGTTCATACACAATGACACCGGCTATATTGGTTGCCGCGTATGACTTATAACAGCATGGATCGATTACAATCGGGACCCTGCCTCTGCTTTGGCTCTCTTCTTTTATTTTTATATAAACTGATTTCCATGCATTTTATTTCCAAAGCGAACTTGCATATTAGTATTTTCTTTCTCTCTTTCCTTTTTTTTCACTCCATTCAAGTCTTTTCTTTCACTTCTAGAGTGATTTTTCTTTAAATTGTCTTGCACAATATAAAAGCGAAATTCAATACAGGTGTATATTTAAAAAAAAAAATATTTTTAAGAAACTGTATTAAAATGCACAAAATTAACCCACGAATTGTGTCAATCAAATTGAAACATTATTTTCGATGCAAAATTATTTACAAAATTAGTTAATGTTTTTTTGTTTAAAATAAATAATTACTCCCTTCTTACATTTTGAACACATTATTTTTGTTTCTTGATCGACATCAGCTTGCAATTACATCCTGGCATATTGACCAACCCCACTATTATTACTATACTAGACTACAATTACAATCTAGATTATGATCCTATGTCTACAGGATGATTTTTGATTAAATAATGTCACTTGTTTTCAGCGTGGACATACACGTGTCAAGGACGTGGCGAAGACCCAATCGATTTTTTACTTTATTAAGATAAGATATATGATCGACGTGGCATAATGTAACCCGAAAAGTGATTTTTTTAAACATTGACTCGGTTTACGAAAGACTACGTGTTTTATATGTGTATTGTGTATTATATTGGAGTAAATTTTCGTGGTCCATATTTTGATTATATTCACTTTTTACGGTAAAATACCACGTTATGTAAATTACAAATATTTATTTAAAGCTCCCTACGTTTCGAAAAGATTGCACCTCTCGAAACGTTTTTTTTTTTAAATAACCTAAACGATTGGTTTATCCGCAAAAATGTTTTCTTATAATATATATTATATAACATTTCAAGTTTTCGAGGATATATGTTAGATTGTGGTTATAATATAATTATATGTGGGTATTTTTGCATTTACCACCCTACCCAACGATTGCGAAGTTTCATAATTGTTAAATTTATAATATTGATTAATATAATTTTCTGGCACAATGAGAGAAATACGTATTTTCATCATTTCTTAGTTAGTTTTAGTGTAGGTGTAAAAGGAATACAATTTAAAGATTTATAATATATTTAATTTATGATTTATAATTTATGATTAAATCATAAATTAATGCCAGTGCAAGTACGTTGAATTTCTTACTACCATATTACTGTCTATGAGATATACTACAAATAAACAAGTTCGTTCGTTTCGTTTCCGTGTCCGGAACACCGTTCTAGACAACTAATTTCCAAAAATCCGCCACTTTTATGGCTTCGTCATTTGCTAAGATTAGATCCTCTATTGTACAAGTCTGCTCTAGATTTGGGCAGACTAGCAGGTGCTGGGGATCCTGAATCTGTCTGCATTCACATGGTTCGTGATCCTCCAGAAATCCCCATTTCCTCATGTTTTCTTTGCATCTCGACACTCCTGTCCGCAATCTGTGAAATCATTGATTTTATCTAAGTGTAAATTAATAATTGGTGTTTTCTTGTAACTGGTTCCTGTGCGTCGTGTCATTTTAGGTCGAGATTTAAATCAATATAATAATCTCTGAATGAACATGCGTTTCGTCATCGTTCATCGTGCATCGTCAGATCAGCATCATAGTCTAAATTTACTACTCGCAAAGGATAATCCTCGGCTTGGCTGTAAACTTCAGATGAATACAAATCTGAACCTGATCCATTATTCAATATATCTCGGGGCAAACTCACGGTAATTATTGTATTTTACATAAACCCCGGTAGGGATCAATGCGAAATACAGTAGCCGCTGTATGTTGATCTTCAACTCAACTGTAATTATAGTTTACCTTAAAGAACAGGTTAATGCTTTACTAAATGCTATTCGGATGTGCTTTACAGAGGTTCAGACGAACTCTAGCCTCCAGGGACGGAGTAATCAATGGTTAGCTAAATCATTTAAAGGATCTGATAACTATAGGGTGTGTATCAACCAATGATTTGTATGTCACACGCGCAATTATCGTATTGAACCTGTGAGGGGTGGCAAAAGTGAAGGACTCCTAACCATTACATGTTTATTGGTGTGGTTGTGTCCCTGGAGACGAAGTGCATTATGGGTGCCACACACATCTATCATGAATTGATGCATTTTGAACTCCAAATGTAGGCGTGAATGTGAAGAGTTATTTTACTTACTTTAAATTGTTAAAGACAGTTGTATTTTTGTCTACCCACTCACTTACAAGAACTGATTTTCAGTGGGAGACATTATAGGCCTACAATGTATTATGTGTCTCACTCGTTACTATGATGGCTCTGATACACCCTTATCATACCGATAGATAACAATCGATGTTCAAAGTAAAAAGACACAGCTCTAACCAGAAAATTGAACACCGGACCTTCTGAATTGAGCAAGAATAAACAAACTAGACCAACGAACCACTCAAAGTACTAAAATTGATTTCACGGTACATAATGATGATCACCAATATGATCACCAACATTTTGAAGTGCAGAGATCCGTACCTTAATACAAGTCAATTAATATATACTCTAGTGATAGATATAGAAAGTATAACATAGAATTTAATAAATATGATATAATTTAAATGCAGTGTTTGATATCCATAAGTGAAATAATTCTTCAAGCTAAATAACTGATACAGGTAATGATTGCTCTGCTTACTTAAGAATGATGTTATTAATATTTGCACCGGCTTAATAAATACCGCTTTTAATAGGGCCTACGGCTAGCTTAACCTTTTAGCTATATTGCCCACAAAGAGAATTACACCGAACTCAAAGGCAGTTATTTGTAGCGCAAGAAATAATCTCAACCACTTTTCAACGATTTACTGAAAACCGAAAATAAACGGTCTTTTGAAATAACTGTAAATTTGTTCACAAAGCTTCTAAAATTTCTAGCAACAATTTTCAATAAATGGCCTTTGCCCCGAAGACAGTGTTTTCGAATTAATGTTTCATCCCTACCATTTGAGCCAATAAATCTGCCAATGATGTTTTCCCAGCAAACAACACTGTTTAAAACCGTTCATGGGAGTTGATTAGCTCGGAGGCAAAGAATTGGGGCAACAGCAACGCTATATTACGCGTATTTTGCTTTATTTTGAAGTACTTCGTGTGAGTGAATCTGAACGGGTTCGTTAGTGAGAACACGTGTAAATAAGTAGGCCTACTTTGCGTTGATTGCCTTAAGAAAAAAAGTCACTGACATTTAATTGCCTCCTATTTATCAAGAGCAGTGGACGAATTGGAAATCTTTCTTTTGGGAATGGTTTTAACTCTAAACACAGAAGTCATATTACGAACAACTATTGGGGGGGGGGGGGGGGGGGGCACTGATAAAAAGTGTGAAAGGCTACTTTCATTTTTGATGATAAGTGTAAAAGCTCTATTTATTTAAGACAAACGAGTAAAAATGTAAGGTTATTGGGCCCAGTGTCTACTTGCGGCGTGCACAAGCGCCGAGGCACTTCAAGCTTTTGAAATGGGAAAATTAACAAGTTATTTTTACGTTTTATGACGTGGTTAATTGTATTGTATGCACGCAGGAGGTGAACGTTAAGTTTTTAAGCGAGCGAAGCGAGCGTCTCCATTAGACCTTATTGCACTTCGTTCTGTTTTTTTTGTTTTTTCTGTCGATAGCGGTCGAACGGAATGTCCGATCAACTTGAAATTTGGACCATCCACAAGCCTAGATAAGGATTGAACGTGTATAGGTTTAAGGCAAAATCGTTCGAAAAGTTACAAAGTTACACCATAGTTACTGCAAAATATTTTTCTGAAACAAAATGGCAACAAAATGTGAGATAGCCAAACATTTTTTCAAATTTTTTCGGATCCGAATATGTTCGTTTTATGGCGATTTGATAAGTATTGGGAAAGTTACACAAAAGTTACTCGAAAATATTTTTCTCAAATGCAGTAACGGCAAAATGTGAGGTGGCAATATTATAGTAAATGTTTGTCCGGTCACGAATACACTAATATAAACGCGATCAAACACGTATAAGAGACAGAAATTACATTTCTATTGATGTCAGTAAGTGTTAGTAACGGTGGCGGACCGCGGTGAAAACACTAGACAGGGTGACAACAAAAAATCTTAGCAACGCACACTGAGCGACGTCCAACAATGTGGGGAAGTATAATAGGTATGGAAATTAGAAAAATATTTGCAATGCGCATTCTAGTATTATTGTTAATTGTTGTTTTTATTATCTTTGAAAACTTTTCGCCATAAAGTTCGTAGATATTGACGCGCTCGCTTATCAACGGGTCAAACAGAGCGTTTTCCTAGTTTAGGATAAATGGTTATAGTGCGTTGAAAGTGGAAGAAGATGATTGTGCTAATTGCCTTAGATAACATCTATGTCATTATACCATTTGAGATATTGTTGAATTTTTCTGGTTTCATCCGAACGAATTACATTTTGCATATTATTTTAATTTTGTTTTAGGATTACGAATTAATCTTCACTACAGATAACCTCACAATCATTCGAAGTTAATTTTAAGTCGGGGTTTAAGCGAACGAAAAGAAAAGTTTCAATTCTTGTATTTGTATACTGCATGTGATAGCCACTGCACTAAACTAGATATAGCGAAACGTGTCGCTTTGAATAGGATAATGGAGTACCTCGAAGGGTTAACCTAACCTTGTTTTATACATTTCTCAGTATAAGAAAGTAGCTCCGTATTAAAACAAGTTCTCTCATCATCCAGTCTAAACATTTACTAGAAGTTCGTTCCCGCATAATGCCCTACATGTCATATCGTATTGGCAACTGCTATAGTTTGGTAGCTAGGGAAGACAATAAGGTCTATGTTGGTGCATTATTTTGAATTTGATTAGTCTAGACGTCTACTTTAAAAGACGGTAGAGGAAATGTTGTGGAAATCGCCGCACGAGGTTACAAATTAGTGACTACATTTTACAAGATCAGAATACGTGTTACTTCTCTCTAGGCATGAATACATTATATAGTAACTTATCTAGGTATAACGATATGTCTCACGTAAAGTAAGTGTTGTGTCAATAATGTATCACGTAAAGTAGGCCTAAGTGTTGTGTAATGAATGTCTCATGTACAGTAAGTGTTGTGTAAAGAATGCCTTATGTACAGTAAGTGTTGTGTAGAGAATGCCTCATGTACAGTAAGTGTTTTGTAAAGAATGCCTTATGTACAGTAAGTGTTGTGTGAAGAATGCCTCATGTACAGTACGTGTTGTGTAAAGAATGCCTTATGTACAGTAAGTGTTGTGTAGAGAATGCCTCATGTACAGTAAGTGTTTTGTAAAGAATGCCTTATGTACAGTTCGTTTTTCTAAAGAATATCGTATATACAGTCAGTGTTATGTAAATAATGTCTCATGAACAGTCAGTGTTGTGTGAAGAATGCCTCATGTACAGTACGTGTTGTGCAAAGAATGCCTTATGTACAGTAAGTGTTGTGTAAAGAATGCCTTATGTACAGTAAGTGTTGTGTAAATAATGCCTTATGTACAGTAAGTGTTGTGCAAAGAATGCCTTATGTACAGTAAGTGTTGTGTAAAGAATGCCTCATGTACAGTAAGTGTTTTGAAAAGAATGCCTTATGTACAGTTAGTTTTTCTAAAGAATATCGTATTTACAGTCAGTGTTGTGTAAAGAATGCCTTATGTGCAGTAAGTTTGTGTAAAGAATGCCTCATGTATCAGTGTTGTGTAAAGATTATCTCATGAAAAGTAAGTGTTGTGTAAAGAATGCCTCATGTACAGTAAGTGTTGTGTAAAGAATGCCTCATATGTACAGTAAGTGTTATGTAAATAATGCCTCATGAACAGTAAGTGTTGTGTAAAGATTATCTCATGTACAGTAAGTGTTGTGTAAAGAATACCTCATGTACAGTAAGTGTTGTGTAAAGAATACTTCATGTACAGTAAGTGTTGTGTAAAGAATGCCTCATATGTACAGTAAGTGTTATGTAAATAATGCCTCATGAACAGTAAGTGTTGTGTAAAGATTGTTTGGTGTACAGTAAGTGTTGTGCAAATAAGGATATCTCCTCACCCACTCTGACACCGGCACCTCCACCATTGAATATTTGATATACTAGGAAAACGCTCTTGTGTGACGCGTTGATAAGCGAGCGCGTACATATCTACAAACTTTCTGGCAAAAAGTTCTCAAAGTTTTTTAAAACAACAATTACCAACAATAGAAGAAGGCGAATTGCAAAAATGTTTGTAATTGCAATAGCTATTATACTTTCTGACATTTTTGAATGCAGTGCAATGTGCGTTGCTAAGATTTTTCTTCGTCATGCTTTCAACACGGTCCGCCACCGGCACTAGCACTTGCCGAATCAAAGAAGGTGTTGTCGTCACGGATTATGTAATAGCAAGTGACGTCACACGCTGTAGTACCAACTTAAATGTAGACTACTACTCACTGCCTTACCAGAAGTAAACATGTATTGCTACTTCATATAGGTTGGTGGACGTGGGCCCTGGTTTCAATGCTATTTTTCTTCCTCTTGGTATGTGTTTGTGGTTAAATTATGCAGGCATAAACTTTAGTTTCTTACTATCTAATTTATGATATTCACTTATAAATTAACAACTACTTCATTATATTTGTGAAAATTTAAAGTAGTACGTCCCATCATGCTAGGTATGAAGGTGCCGAAGAAGGAACAGCTACGGACGACCTACCCTTGTCCGTCTGCATATGGACAACAGACCATCAAATGACAAAGAAATACATCAAGTATCCTAGCAACACACAGAAGTCAAAGCTTCCTTGATGTTAGTATTGTTAAGTCACAGCCTACCAAAGCCAGTATTTTCTAACACCGCCTTGCCGATCAGTGTATTTTCACTCTGACAGGTAGACCGCATTTTTTGGTGCTGAGCTCTATTGGTTGAGCGTTAAAAGATCCCCATTACTTGAGTATGGAGGAACCTTCCCGTAGACACCGGACTAGAAATAATATGTTCACTGTTCAGTGGTATCATAATTACAATATTTTTGTGTGTGGGTGGATAAACAGATGGCTGTATATTGTAATGCATTTAAATTTAATCCGTTGGAAATCTTGATGTTGGATAAATATACAATACAAAATGTAAATAACGTAACAATAATGTTACAATATAATATGCAATGTGTAATGTAAATAATAATGGTCTTCCAATATGTTGAAACATCCAATACAGGATACTGAAAACATAGTTTAGAAAAGACAGTTACCGAAAACGTGATTCACGCACAGATACAGCCCTACTTTTTCTTACACGTCTTGTACAATCAATACATAAAGCTCCATCATACATGTGCATTCTGTATGTGCGCTCTGTTCTGAATGTTAAACATTTTTCATAAACATGTATGCTTGATAATGGGATGAAAACCCCCAATTTTACATAACATACTACTCAAAACTTTTACCTTTTTGTACATAATAATTATTATCAATAACACCCACTCTAATCTCAACAACGTATGTTCAGTTACATCTCCACGCGTTCAGCTTTTACCAAATACCCCTTGAATATAGATAGTATAAACATACCGCTTGCAATAAGCTCAAGACCAAAGTGCACGTTTATGACACTGCAATATTTTACCTTCTGAAAAAAGTAACAGGAATTAATGACTAACGTGCATGTTTATAATTATAACCATTAACTAGCGACGCGCTTTGTTTTTGTTTCGGCGGCAAGCGTAAATTTAAATGTACTCAAATTTGCTTAAATTTAAATGAAACTAGCACTCGTAACAACATAGAACTATTTAACTATGAATAGTGTTTCATTGAAACTTTACTGGATCACTTTCTCTCGCTCTGATCCATTTAATACTAGGTTGCTTTGCGGTCCATTCGTAGAGGGTATCCATGGTTTGAAATTGTGAGTGTATGGTAGTATTAGGAAGACGAAATCATGAAAATTATAGGTTAGCTGCGTTGGGCCGCGGTTGTGGAGAGCGATGTGTAGGCACAGATTGCAGGTTAGCTGTCATGCGCGGCCAACGCGGTAGTAGAGCCGTACTGCGCACCTCGTACTGCCAACCAGATACCCGCGCGGTCTGCCTCGCTCCTCGTACTGCCAACAAGAGATCATATACATGAGTGGTGAGCACAGTTGCCAACGCGGTAGTAGGGCCGCACTGCGCTCCTCGTACTGCCAACAAGAGATCATATACATGAGTGGTGAGCACAGTTGCCAACGCGGTAGTAGGGCCGCACTGCGCACCTAGTACTGCCAACCAGATACCCGCGCGGTCTGCCTCGCTCCTCGTACTGCCAACAAGAGATTATATACATGAGTGGTGAGCACAGCTGCCAACGCGGTAGTAGGGCCGCACTGCGCTCCTCGTACTGCCAACCAGATACCCGCGCGGTCTGCCTCGCTCCTCGTACTGCCAACAAGAGATTATATACATGAGTGGTGAGCACAGCTGCCAACGCGGTAGTAGGGCCGCACTGCGCACCTCGTACTGCCAACAAGAGATCATATACATGAGTGGTGAGCTGAGCACAGTTTAGATTCAACCGACTGTTTGGACAAATTCAACATGTTTGTACTCCAAATACAATTTACTTTGATTGTTATTATGAATAACTATAATAAACTGAATGTAACACACACAACTTACGAAAACAATTAGTATGTCTACATTATTTTAAAACTGGATGTAATTGATACTTTAATAATGGTCGAAAAGACTTGTGAGCCCGTTTATAAAAAAAAATTGTGGTTTTGCCATTTTAAATACGTAATCCAACTATATCAGATGACTAATCAAAAATCATTTCCAAATACCGCATCGAGAAAATTTTACACCAACTAACGTCTGTAATCGACAGTAAATGCCAAGGTAACAATTTCCTCCGCGTTTCGCCACAAATACGATAAAGGGCTTGAAGAACGATCATCAGTAAACAGCATTGGAACAAACAGCCTGTTATTAAAACCGCTCTGGTAGTTCCTTTACGAATGAAAAACTGCGCTAGGTATAATTTGAAATTATTCACTTTCAGCAGTACAAGATTTTCCAGTATAAAAATGTTGAAAGTCTTGAAGTAGCATCAAATAAATAACTAGTATAGTGTCAGTATTATTATTATTATCCAAGCTCTCTGGCAGCCGTACCCAGCAATTATCTAGGTGTAGTGGTCTCGGAGGAGGAGCAGGAGCACAGAAGGGTACCGGCGAGGGTACCAGGGGAGTGGAGGGCCTGCAGACATAATCTGCAATGCAGCTACCGTCTACGGCAGCCGTGCACAGCACACGGTTCCCATGCAACTTTACATGTCGTGCGTATGCAGATCTAAGTACTCATTACGGCACATTAGAGGAATGCACTTTCTACTGAATGCTCCCTATTAGTGTGTGTGGTTCGACCTGAGAGAGCACGCGATGTAAACCTAACGGGGTGCGCTGCTAAGGGTATTACCACATGGGGGAAGGTTAACTCGCTACGTTTACGACTTTTTATTGTTATCTTGATGAGATCGCTTCAGGTTATTGAAAATGTAATTCAAATCCAGGATTTGGTTTGGTTTCATCTAAACAATGAACTTAAAGCTTGCAAATATTGCATCAATTATAATAATTTGTCTTTTCTTTATTTAATTTTTTTCAAATTTCCATTACTACAGGAACAAAAATCGTAACAATTATAATATCTGAATGTCTATATTCATCGTTAGGCTGATACAAACCAAATTTCGCGGAATGAATCACTTTTCCATTATCTTGAAGTGTTATCAATGAATAAAGTGGGGTGTTTTAACATTACGAACTACTCGTTGTCCAATTGTGCTATAGTGTGCGGATCCCGATTTCTGTAAAATTGTCTTAAAACTTAAAAGTAAATCGAACTACGTCACCTCATAGAGATTGTGGTGCTCTTTCTTATCAACTGTTTTTTTGAACAAACATTTCCGTTTTTCAAGTGTTAATATACTTTATTGTGAAACTGAAAGGTGTGTTGTATAGCAACGCATTGAAAAAGGGAAGTAGCCAATTTATTGTAACTGGAACATCGAAACATCGAAGGCTGCACTTCATCCTCCAGGCCCCTAATGAATGACATATTTTTGTTTACTGTGTGACAATTTGAAAACAAATTTAACCGACAACCAATCGGAGGATCCGCAGAGTAAGTGTAAGGTGGTCGGGGGTCCTACAGTGTTAAATAAAAATATAGAGAAAACGAAAAGGTATTTTAATAAAATATAAGATAATTTTTTAATTTTTAAAACAATACCCTTACCTAAAATAAGCGTATTTTGAAATGCGTGCGGGCCAACAGCGACCACGAATACGCCCGCCGTACATTAAAGGTTTTTTTTACCTCTGTTTCACCGTACCTCAAAGCCTCCCCCAACTCTGATCAAGATATAATATAGTAAACCATAGATGGCCATGGGTGGGCGGGGCAGCGCTCGGACCATCTGACCATGATGTGACGATGTCAGTTTTTACTTTTTATTAATTGATTCCCTGTGTGTATATGCGAAGGAAATTGTCTCGCGGCACGTTTGACATTTTATAATATTCTATTTTGTATTAAGCTAAACTTGAGTTACATATTATTGTTATAGGGCATTCAAATAACAAGATCAGTCAAATAAGTACCGGTATGTAACGTCATGGCTGCCGTATTTCGACTAATATCAAATATGGCTACCGGCTTGGCTATATTCTAGGTCTTGGGTAGTGGGTACACACATTAGTACGCAAACGCATACTCCGTAGCCATTGGTTGATTCGTTCCTGTCATGTTATCAACTTATCAAAGGTACTGGTGTGTAGAGTGTAGCTATATAGACGGTCAGCTATCCCCCCAAATTCAACAGAATGGTCTCACTCGGCCGGACCAGTCGAGAGTAGGCTCAAAAAAATCGTTATTTTTAGCTGATTACAACAAAGGCAATCCGGAAAACGTAATCGGTAGCTTTTACTTTTTATAGCCAAAAAACGGCAAAAAATGGCAAAAAGTAATTATTTAAATACTACAAGACTAGTTGACTGATAACGCTGGGACAGGTGTCGAACAATTTGTTATTTCATATAAAATTAAGAATAAGTAATGCGAAAATGGAAATCGCTACCGTTTTGCCCTGGGAGAATAAAAACGGCAAAAATGGCACACATTTCATTTAGAAGACCAGTTAACCGATAACACTGGGAGAAGAGTCAAAAAACTCGGTATTTCAAACTAAATGTATCTAATAACAAATAATGTGAAGTTCGAAAACATAAACATGGCTTTTAAAAATCAAGAAACGGCAAAAAAAGGGCACCAATGTATCATAATATAGAAGACCTATCGACCGATTACACTGAGACTGGTGGCACGAACTCGATATTTAAAACTAATTCATAACAAATAAAGCGACTGTCGTAATCGATAGCACTTGGCCTTTAGAGGAATCAGAAATCGGTAAATAAACCGGTAACTATTACTTTGTATAGACAAAAAGACGGCAAACAAAATTACAATTTGTGAACTTCATTGCCAATTTCTGATAATGCTTGGAGAGATGTCAACTAATTTTATATCTTTTAAGGAAAGAGAAGAAAATGTAATTCGAAAATTTATAATCATAGAGTTGGGCATTAACCAAAAATAAAAGGGGGGGGAGGGGGGCATAAAAGGGCCATTTAGTATGTAGTATAAGTGACCGATAAACTTCAAGTAACCCCTCACATTTTATGGGAGAGATATATGACAACACATTTCATACTTAAAGCAAAATACCTAACAAAATATTGTGTGTGTTACACTAGGAAAACGCTCTGTTTGACGCGTTGATAAGCGAGCGCGTCAATATCTACGAACTTTCTGGCGAAAAGTTTTCAATGCTAATACGAACAACAATTAACAACAATTCAAGAATGCGCATTGCAAAAATTGTTCTTATTTCCATGGCTATTATACTTTCCGACATCGTTGTATGCAGTGCAATGTGCGTTGCTAAGAATTTTCGTGGTCATGTTTTCAATACGGTCCGCCACCGTTACTAACACTTATTGACAGCAATAGAAATGTAATTTCTGCCTCTAATACGTATTGGATCGCGTTTACATTAGTATATTCGTGACCGGACAAAAATTTACTATAAGATAGCCACCTCACATTTTGCCGTTACTGCGTTTTAGAAAAATATTTTCGAGTAACTTTCGTGTAACTTTGCCAATATTTATCAGATCGCAATTACATTAACATATTCGTGATCGGAAAAATCTGTAGAAAAATCTGGCTATCTCACATTTTGCCGCCATTTTGTTTCAGAAAAATATTTTGCAGTAACTATGGTGTAACTTTGTAACTGTTCAAACGATTTTGCCTCAAAACTATACACCTTCAATCCACATCGAGGCTTGTGGATGGTCCAAATTTCAAGTTGATCGGACTTTCCGTTCGACCGCTATCGACAGACATAAAAACAAAAAAAAAAACAAAAAAAAAACAAACAAACAAACAAAAAAAAAAAAAAACAGAACGAAGTGCCATAAGAGTCAAGTGGAAACGCTCGCTTCGCTCGCTTAACAACACTCATCATAAGTAATATAACAATAATTGAAATCAGTAGCTCTTTAGATTTGAGAGCAGAAAACGGCAGAGGGCAACTTGTCAGATGTGCGACCAATAAAAATGACAAATGCGGATGGGTAACGAATCAAAACAATGCTATTTGATAGTGTTTTAAGATAAACTAGGAAAACGCTCTGTTTGACGCGTTGATAAGCGAGCGCGTCAATATCTACGAACTTTCTGGCGAAAAGTTTTCAATGCTAATACGAACAACAATTAACAACAATTCAAGAATGCGCATTGCAAAAATTGTTCTTATTTCCATGGCTATTATACTTTCCGACATTGTTGTATGCAGTGCAATGTGCGTTGCTAAGAATTTTCGTGGTCATGTTTTCAATACGGTCCGCCACCGTTACTAACACTTATTGACAGCAATAGAAATGTAATTTCTGCCTCTAATACGTATTGGATCGCGTTTACATTAGTATATTCGTGACCGGACAAAAATTTACTATAAGATAGCCACCTCACATTTTGCCGTTACTGCGTTTTAGAAAAATATTTTCGAGTAACTTTTGTGTAACTTTGCCAATATTTATTGTATCGCCAAAAAATGAACATATTCGTGACCGGAAAAAAGTTTTAAAAAATATGGCTATCTCACATTTTGCCGCCATTTTGTTTCAAAAAAATATTTTGCAGTAACTATGGTGTAACTTTGTAACTTTTCAAACGATTTTGCCTCAAAACTATACACCTTCAATCCACATCGAGGCTTGTGGATGGTCCAAATTTCAAGTTGATCGGACTTTCCGTTCGACCGCTATCGACAGACATAAAAACAAAAAAACAAAAAACAAACAAACAAAAAAAAACAAAAACAGAACGAAGTGCCATAAGAGTCTCGTGGAAACGCTCGCTTCGCTCGCTTAATTATAAATCTTATATATATTTCATTTCTTTCTTAAACACAAAATTCACCAAGAAGGGTGTGTTTATCAAATCAAAGTTCAAACGCTCAAAATACGTTCAAAACAGTACATTGTGTTCTCAGACTTGTTAAAGTAACTGCACATTTTATTTAGATAGGTTTTATTTTGGTACCATTTGACATAACTGTACCTTTGATTGTTGCATTGCCTATAGGTCAACTCTGCTTAGATAAAATATTTGTCGATGATAAGCCACTGTTTTCTGACTAAGCAGGCGATTTAGACGGTCAGCTATGCACTTTTGTGGTCTCACTCGGCCGGACCAGCCGAGAGAAGGCTCAAAAAATTCGTAATTTTACCTGATTACAGCAAAGGCAATCCGGAAAACGAAATCGGTAGCTTTCACTTTTTATAGCCAAAATTATCAGACGTGAATGAGCTTCGATATCATATGTATGTACTGCACTCGGGGAGGTGCCGTCGACCCAGAAACCTTACCTCCATGTCGCTCAACACTCCGGTTGCACATTGACAGATCGAACTACCAAGCAGCTATCTGGAAAACATCTCTCCTCCAATTCCAAAGTATCCCACTCCCATTCGACCATGGCTGGTGCCTGGAAGATGGTTCTATTGCTATCCAATGGCTTGCAACGAAACCAGCCCCAGAAGAAGTATTAGAACTAATAGCATGCAAATGCAAGCACTGTTCTACAGCTAAGTGTCAGTGCAAGGAGCTAAAGCTTAGATGTACAGACTTGTGTTCCTGTCAAGAGCAATGCAAAGAGGTGGAAGAAGATACCTTGCTACCACTAATAGAGGAAAGCTATTGCAGTGAGGACAGTGACTGACCTGGATTTCTGAGGTATGTAGGCTATTACTAAGCCCTCATTATATACGTCTTAATATTTTAAAATCAAAATATAATTTTCGCGTTACCGATGCGACTATATATGTGAACGTGATGTTTCTGTTTTAGTGAGTCTCGAAGCATAGCAGATATGTACAACACGGTGACGAGGATGCACTATAGTTTTCATGTACTCCACATTAAAGTATATAGTTTGTAAGTGCTTTAAATTTAAACATCATCTCACATGTGTGTTTTAGTTGTATTTACATTAGTGCTCCATTTAATTGTATAATAATGTATAAAATCATGAGCTATCATCTACATAACTACATGTGACGGCCTGCTTGATGCTTCGCAGGTCTACAATGACTTTTTTTTTAAACAAGTTTACATATACATGGCAAAAAAAATGTATATGCCGAACATGCATTATTATTGTAGAGATGTATTATTATAGATAATATTTTAATCACACAACAAACCGTCTAGAATTTACGGAGTTGGAACACATGACTTCAATATGTATTTTTTCCTTGTATTTGATCTTTTATAAATAACTGGAGACAATATTGTGATGTTTTTCGTTTTCGTGTAAATAAATTACGAATAAATATTGAACAACGGGGTTCATTTATCTTTTCCAATTATACATTTTTCTTCCTACCCAATTATCTTTTCCTGCAAATCGTATGTCTTTGTTGCCGTTCTTCAAGCTCTTAAAATAATACCAACAATTTAAATGCGACTTACCTTTTATGACCGTTTCCAACTGCTTTTGTGTTTATTCTATTTTGGCGGAAATAATAACACTAATATTATAACCAACCCCCCCCCCCCCTCCCACTCCACCTTGTTTTTGGTACCGTTTTGGCCCTTAAGTATCTGAAGTATCTGAAAGGTAAAAGGTAATGTTTAGAAGTTTGCACGCTGCTTACAATCGCATTTGTTGCCATCCCTCCCAGTAAGTTTTGTCAGCCAATTAATCTAAAAGACGGCAATGCCCTTTTGGTGCCTTTTTTATCTATAGCCTAAAGGTACACATATTGAGTTTCACTTTATTTATTCTACATTATGCCTATAAAATATCAAATTAGTTTACCTCTCCCATTGTTACCGGTCAGTTGGTCGATAAAATAAATTGTGCCATTTTTTGCCGTTTTTAGGATCTCAACGCCAAATGGTACTGAATTCCATGTTCGCATTATGTTTTATTCATTTCTCACAAAATATCGAGTTTTTTGACACCTTGCCCAGCGCTATCACTCAATTGGTCTTGTAATCGATAAAATTCCCTTTTTTTTACCGTTTTTTGGCTATAAAAAGTGAAAGCTACCGATTTCGTTTTCCGGATTGCCTTTGCTGTAATCAGGTAAAAATTACGAATTTTTTGAGCCTACTCTCGGCTGGTCCGGCCGAGTGAGACCACAAAAGTGCATAGCTGACCGTCTAATAGCGATACCCACTAAACGCAATCTATACAGATAACAACAGTTTCCTTCATCTAAATCACGCCACGCACGTCATAATATCGCGGCCAGGAGCGTTATCACATTTGCGATAAGAAATCTCTTGTGTGTAAAGGAGCTCTCCTCTAAGTTTTCTAAACATCAATGTGTCTGTAACATGTACAATGTAATGAAGCGCGCGTAGCGAGCGTCTCCGTTGTTTTTCTGCGGTCGAACGGGAAGTCCGATCAAGTTGAAATTTGGATCATCCACAAGCCTCGATGTGGATTGAAAGCCATTAGTTTGGTGAAAAAAATCGTTCAATATACATTATTTTTCTAATACAAAATAGCGGCAAAACGTGAGATAGCCATTTTGTATTAAATTTTCTTCCGGTCACGAAAATGTTAAATTGTATCTTGATCCAATAAGTATAAGACTATTGCCTATTTTATAAGACCTTCTACAATCTGAAAGATATCACAGTAATGTATCTTATGATAGGTGCTAGGGGTACAATACCCGTGGTTTTCGATAAATTTCGGAACTCTTTCCAGTTATCATCAAGTCTCACCGATGAAATTGTTCTTTGCTTATTACGGTGGTCTATTTTTATGTTTAGCCACCATTTGGACTCAAAATTTTGTTTAGATTTTCGTTTTGATATAAGTTATTGTATGTTATTCTGTCATGTGGCAACTGCTTTAGCTGCAGAGACCGAATAAATGCTATTATTATTATTATTATTATTATTGTTATTATTATTATTACTAGGAAAACGCTCTGCGTTGACAGATGAGCGATTTTTTTCAATGTATCAAATCAAATAAATCATTTGCATATCATATTACTCTTTAAAAAAAAAATACCGCTATAATAAACATATGATTTTTTTACAAGATGGCGGATCAAGAAACAACATTATTACTTAAGTATATTATTTCTTGATATGTTGCTAATAAATGCACGAAATATTATTTAAATCCGTTAAAAAGTTTTCTTTAAAGAAATTAAAACCTTCAAGTTGATGGATTTCCGCATAATTTCATTCGACCGTGGTCTACTCAATAGGCTCTAATTCATAAACTATTAAACCTATCAGTGTATGGAAAGTTCCATAATGTAGATACAGACTATATCTAAAATGTAATATTAATTAACCATACAATAACCCGCTTTTAAATCATAATAAAAGCTTTTTAATTTGTCGACTAAGTTCGTTGTTAACATTTGCATGTTTGCCGTGAAGGTCATTAAATATAACACATCATTGTAGCCATTCTATGATAGCTATCAAAATTCCAAATACATAGTGAGAAAGGTCTGACTGCGTAAGCCATTTCGGCAGCATACTATGTGCATCTAACTTCAATGGTCCGCAAATGCGAATCATATCGGTGGAACACTGTAAAAACGGAGAAAATTACTGTCGTAAATAAACAATATTTGTTTATAACATGGCGGTTGAAGCTACAATTTTAAAACTGTTGTCGTGTGTTGGTACTATTGATTTGGACTTACAAATAAAAAATTATTTATATCGGTGTGTAAGTTTTAATTTAATTAAATAAATAACAAAACATGTGTTTCAGTTGTTAACTTTTTGTAGGTTGGCATCTTACGTCATTGTAGCCATTCTATGACAGCTAACGAAATTCCAAATAAAAGTGCATAGAAATTGTTACATACGCTATGTTTGGTGTATACTATGTGCATCTTACTGCAATAGTCTGCAAATGCGAATCATATCGGTGGAACACTGTAAAAATTAAGAAATTATTGTAGTAAACAAACAATATTTTGTTATAGCATGGCGGATAAACTTACAATTTTGAAACTTTTGTCAAGTGTTGGTACCGTTGATGTGAATCTACACTTGAAACATTATTTAAATCCGTTTGTAAGTTTTTATTTAATTAAATAAATAAACAAATTTTATTTTTCAGTAATTAATTTTTTGTAGGTTGGCATCTTGTCGAATTTTGCTGGTTATATTGACAGCATCGAGTTTAGTGGTCACAAACGTTGCCCGAAAATTTCAGCCAAATACGTCAAGCCGTTTGACCTGTGCGCGACGAACAAAATTTGGCGCACATACAGACATACATACATACATACAGACACACAGACAAAGCGCCGATCGAGTTGTATGGAAAGATTCACTCCGCTTCGCTACGCTCATCTAATTATTATTATTATAATTATTATTATTATTATTATTATTATTATTATTATTATTATTATTATTATTATTATTATTATTTTTATAATAATTATTATTATTATTATTATTATTATTATTATTATTATTATTATTATTATTATTATTATTATTATTATTATTGTTATTATTATTATTATTATTATTGTTATTATTAATATTATTTTTAATATTATTATTATCATTTTTATTATTATTATTATTATTATTATTATTATTATTATTATTATTATTATTATTATTATTATTATCATCATCATTATTATTATTATTATTATTATTATTATTATTATTATTATTATTATTATTATTATTATTTACCCTAAGCTGTCGTATATATATATATATATATATATATATATATATTCAAATACGAATGCTTTCGTGGCCTGAGTTTTTGTTAACAAAATTAAAGTAATTTTATTTTATTAACATATATATATATATATGTGTGTGTGTGTGTGTGTGTGTCCGCTTTAACAAATAACGTCACATGACCCAAGAGCAACACATAAGTCTTTGCGAATTGCAATTTACAATTTGAAGCAGGATTAAATTAGTACCGACTAATTGTAATTGACTCTGGGTCTCTTAGTAATAATTATTAATTGTTTTGTACGTCTCAATTAAAACCGTGTTGTATTGTTTTTCACTGAAACCTTGAGAAAGCTCCAAGATATTGTACAGTGATTCATACCGGCGATTTGGTTCTGTATCAAATAATCGATGAATTTTAAACTTTAAAACGTTGTAATTGTTACGATTGTCATTTCTTTCATTGATTTATTAAATGACAATCACAAAATTTAAAATTTTTAGAAACCACTGTTTACCTAATATTAAACCAAATCCCGGGTACGAATCAAGTTTTCAATATCTTAGAGCTTTCCCAAGATATCAATAAAATACTTTTAATTTTTCGTGGTTTAATATTACGAATGCACATTCAGGAATCATAAAATCCAGTGACGTGTTATCTTCGTTTGTTCCTCACTTGCCAAGCCTGTCGTGAAATGTAACGGCCCATCCACATTGCACGTTTGACGTAAGATTAAAAGTTATGCTTACGGCGATAGATGATTCCGGTCACATTTACTTGACGTAGACAAAGATGTAGGCGCAGACTTGGAAGTTTGCAACACTAAACGCAAAGACGTAGGAATCGACCAATATCAAATAGGTGTCACGTGAATGTTGCCGCCAACAGCCGACTTGCAGTAGCCGGGTCATTGTGAACGCTTGCATTCTTATACAAGTCTACGTCACTAAGTTAACGTCCTTACGTCTTGCAATGTGGATGGGCCTTAAAGAGGACCTAAGTTGCTAAATTAAGGCTTAACAATGAATTCAACAACTTGTCAAATATTCTAATTGTTATGATTGCCAGAAATAAACATAATAATTACAATAGTTTAATGTTTACATACTATTGTTAAGGTGACACAAAACCAAGTCCCTCGTATATGAATCACATTTTCAATACCTTCAAAACCACCAATCGCATCAAGAATCTTGAAATCCGGGTATAACGTGTGCCTCACTCAGCAAGCGAGCTGCCGTGAAGGAAGTCAGCCAAGCCACCCCAACAAAACCACCAGCATTTAGTTTTACCAACAGTTGTTCTGTCTGCAAACCGCAGTGCCGATAATTACAAGTCAATACAGGATTGACGGCTGCCGGCCTCAGACACCGATCATATCGACCCAGGCAACCGGCAAATTATCGAAGAAGGATGTGAACAATATTTTTACCCTTCTCAAACGGGGTTAATGGGTGCGCTAGCCACCCAAATGTTCACCCCAAACGGTCAACCGCCCCACATATTATTCACTTCCGGTCATTTAGACACTGAAAAAATACGAAAACGTTTAAGTGGGCCTAATTTCCGACAGTTATGTGGGAGTAATGATAGAGCAATTTTAATAACTCGCTACGAAACAGCGGACGACTCAACGATTACCTCAGGAGTTCTCTCGAGTCGTTTTCATAATTTTTAGACAATTTACCTCTGCACTTATGAACAATTTTCGAATCCTAGTTTTTTTAATGGAGGTAGAATAATTCTTTCTTTGAATTGCTGGAGCAGCAGCGTTGCGTCTTGCGGTGGGTACATGAACTACGCGCGGCGGGCGCCCGGAGTCTGCAGGGATCTGTGAGCAGCAGCGTTGCATCGTGCGGGGGGTGCATGAACTACGCGCGGCGGGCGCCCGGAGTCTGTGAGCAGCAGCGTTGCGTCTTGAGGCGGGTGCATGAACTACGCGCGGCGGGCGCCCGGAGTCTGCAGGGATCTGTGAGCAGCAGCGTTGCGTCGTGCGGCGGGTGCATGAACTACGCGCGGCGGGCGCCCGGAGTCTGTGAGCAGCAGCGTTGCGTCTTGCGGCGGGTGCATGAACTACGCGCGGCGGGCGCCCGGAGTCTGCAGGGATCTGTGAGCAGCAGCGTTGCGTCGTGCGGCGGGTGCATGAACTACGCGCGGCGGGCGCCCGGAGTCTGCAGGGATCTGTGAGCAGCAGCGTTGCGTCGTGCGGCGGGTGCATGAACTACGCGCGGCGGGCGCCCGGAGTCAGTGAGCAGCAGCGTTGCGTCGTGCGGCAGGTGCATGAACTACGCGCGGCGGGCGCCCGTAGTCTGTGAGCAGCAGCGTTGCGTCGTGCGGCGGGTGCATGAACTACGCGCGGCGGGCGCCCGGAGTCTGTGAGCAGCAGCGTTGCGTCGTGCGGCGGGTGCATGAACTACGCGCGGCGGGCGCCCGGTGTCTGAGCAGCAGCGTTGAGTCGTACGGTGGGTGCATGAACTACGCGCGGCGGGCGCCCGGAGTCTGTGAGCAGCAACGTTGCGTCGTGCGGCGGGTACATGAACTACGCGCGGCGGGCGCCCGGAGTCTGTGAGCAGCAGCGTTGCGTCGTGCGGCGGGTGCATGAACTACGCGCGGCGGGCGCCCGGAGTCTGTGAGCAGCAGCGTTGCGTCGTGCGGCGGGTGCATGAACTACGCGCGGCGGGCGCCCGGAGTCTGTGAGCAGCAGCGTTGCGTCGTGCGGCGGGTGCATGAACTACGCGTGGCGGGCGCCCGGAGTCTGTGAGCAGCAGCGTTGCGTCGTGCGGCGGGTGCATGAACTACGCGCGGCGGGCGCCCGGAGTCTGTGAGCAGCAGCGTTGCATCGTGCGGGGGGTGCATGAACTACGCGCGGCGGGCGCCCGGAGTCTGCAGGGATCTGTGAGCAGCAGCGTTGCGTCTTGCGGCGGGTGCATGAACTACGCGCGGCGGGCGCCCGGAGTCTGCAGGGATCTGTGAGCAGCAGCGTTGCGTCGTACGGCGGGTGCATGAACTACGCGCGGCGGGCGCCCGGAGTCTGCAGGGATCTGTGAGCAGCAGCGTTGCGTCTTGCGGCGGGTGCATGAACTACGCGCGGCGGGCGCCCGGAGTCTGCAGGGATCTGTGAGCAGCAGCGTTGCTTCGTGCGGGGGGTGCATGAATTACGCGCGGCGGGCGCCCGGAGTCTGTGAGCAGCAGCGTTGCGTCGTGCGGCGGGTGCATGAACTACGCGCGGCGGGCGCCCGGAGTCTGTGAGCAGCAGCGTTGCGTCGTGCGGGGGGTGCATGAACTACGCGCGGCGGGCGCCCGGAGTCTGTGAGCAGCAGCGTTGCGTCGTGCGGGGGGTGCATGAACTACGCGCGGCGGGCGCCCGGAGTTTGCAGGGATCTGTGAGCAGCAGCGTTGCGTCGTGCGGGGGGTGCATGAACTACGTGCGGCGGGCGCCCGGAGTCTGCAGGGATCTGTGAGCAGCAGCGTTGCGTCGTGCGGCGAGTGCATGAACTACGCGCGGCGGGCGCCCGGAGTCTGCAGGGATCTGTGGCGGGTATCCGCCGTGCCTCGACAGATACATGCGATCACTTTGTCAATTTCATTATAATTTTTATTATTATTATTATTACTACGTTGATTATTATTATTATTATTATTGCTAATATGATTTTATCATGTCTTATTTGTTATTGAATTACGCTTTATTAATACAAATGTATGCAATATATTATAGGTGCGGCTCTTTGGTAAGTTATATTGACATACAAACAGCGGCCTGACAAAGAATTTTGCTACTTGCGTTTATTATTTAAAATTGAGTCATAAGTTGTATTTCCTCTCAAATAGTTTCTCACCAAATATTGATGCACGTTTCCAAGTCAATTCATTGTACATTTTAATTTACGTTGAAATGGAACATGTAAGTAAATAAAATACATATTTATAAAAAATAATCTTGTTCTTACCAGATCAATATTTAGGGAGTGGATTACTTAACCAACGGGATCAATTTATCTATATATTCTATAATAACACCTAACAAATACTTTCAAGAACAGGAACAATTTCAAAGGATTGGATGAATGTTGATTTTAATACTTTTTATTTGTTTGGTTCTTTTGTCTTGTGGGTTTATTCCACCTTCTTCGAACGTATAATGGACTTGGATTGTAAGATAGCCACGAGGTAGGCCTATATATAATATATCATATCGTTGATGCACCCCCTCCCCCAACCCACACCGCCCAAAACCAGCAAAACCACTCACTGAGATAATAGTCTTTTGACGTTGTCACTTTAATTAAAAACTTATCTAAATAAAATAGCAAATAAATTAAAAAAGCATTGATAAATAAACTTGAGTGACATCGATTAAAAATAATATTTTAAGCCCCCATATTTTTAAATAAAAATAGTACACAAACAATAATTTTGGCTTCAAATTTTCAAGCTGATATGGAATGTAGGAATCAAATACACTAGTGATGGGGCAAAAGAAAATGTAAGTAAATCAAAATCAGCAGTAATAAAGAAATTCGAGCTATATTTATTCGAAACAGGCCATCTTTTTCGTGATAAAAAAAAGCAAAAAAAAAAACATTTGACGAAAACGAAGTATAAAAATTAAATTCTTTATCATTTTTAGTTCATTGCGGTTTGAAAACTAGAATTTTTACGATCTCATTTTTAGCTCGAGTTAATCATCAACAATGGGAATACGAAAGATATTATTCCACTTGTTTATAGGGCAAGAAACATATCCACAAAATTACTTTATATATTTTCTAGTAGTACTCGTGCTCTAAGAAAATAACAATAACATATTGGCTTTCAGTGTTGAAGCACGATCTTCCCACCGCATACACACTGTAGCCTGCACAGTACACAACCAGCAGCTGCACTGGTGTGTGCACACGTGTTGGTCACCAAGCATAGTACCATATAGACTATAGAGACTCAACGCCACTACAGTGGAATCAGCCTTGGAAAACATAGTAGATAACACTTTAGTTGATCAAATTACTGTTGGCTGAGTGAGATTAGTAATCCGATGGATTTTAGAACGCAGATTAGGTCTGTACGAGGCGGTAGGCAAACAGCTACTAGCGTTGGACATCTACTAACACTCATTGAGTCATCTGTGACGTCATACCTTCTTGTGTATGTGTTGCACACTGCACTTGCAATAGACCAGCAACAAGATCTAACTATAAGGTTGGTCTGATTGATATGCACAGTGGTCAACTTGCTAGCTGTTTCCCACTCTTATCTCAATCAATTTGTACAAGTCACAGTACTCTAATAAATAATATCATTAAATTCAATCTCCATCAGTAAAATATCTAAAGATGTTAGATCGTTTTATTATATTTTTTAAACCACTATGCAAAATGCTTATAATTTTCCCTAACTAACTAACTCTACTAACCATGAATGAAATATTATGCATTAATTGTTTAAAACTTGGAAATACACAACAAATGAATTACAAAAACAAATAATACACACAAATAAATGTATCGTATTTGCCTGCCTGTCGTATCGTAAGTACCTCAAGTATCGCAAATACCGTAACAACTGTACCCTGTAGGTAGTACTGTGCAAGTATCACAAGTACTGTTCTGTTACCGTATCGTCAGAGTTGAGTAGTAACTTTTTGAAAGTAACGCGTTACTTGTAACGCGTTACTTTTTCGGTAACTTTTAGGCTAACTAGTTACTTTTTCCTCGACAGTAACTTTTAACGTTGAAAGTTACTATTGATAAGGAACTTTTAAAAAAAAATGAAAAGTTACTTTTGAAACAGCCTATGGTTTTTTAAATGTACCAACAGCAAAACACTCGTATTGCGGCTGTTTCAGGTCAAAAATCTTCGACCTCCCCCCCCCCCCCCATTCCTAGAATTCATACATAACTGTATCCTTTGGAAACCATTCCAGCAGCAGCCGGCTAAATAGGTTGAATGGGAACTGAGTGACAACCAATAAACATAAGTGGATGTTATTTCTTTGTGTGAGCAACACTGCTTTGGGTATATATCAATATTCAATATTAAGATTCATATTTTACTAAGTAAAGTAGGTTAGTAAATGCTTTGTACGCCATTATACGAGACCGTACGTCTGACGATGTTTCAATAAATCTTTCCAGGTAAGAAGTAGTATTTTGTAATTTTTTTAAACTGCCACTTACCATCAAAATTTCCTAAAAGTATCTTTTAAAGTAACTTTTAAAGTAACTTTTAAAGTAACTTTTAATTTTCAAAGTAACTTTTAGTTACTTTTTCCAACAAGGAACTTTTAACGTTTAAAAGTTACTTTTAAAGGCAAGTAACTTAACTTTTTAAAAGTTCCTTTTTAAAAGTAACTTACGCAACTCTGCGTATCGTAAGATCCTATATAAAGGGATGTATTGTTGTATTGTGTTGTACCACTATTGATCCACTCCAGTTGGAACTTGTTGACAAACAGCTCAATCGTAATTGATGATTGTGCTGGAATATCACGACAACGACGACAGCGACAACGAAACAGCCAGTTTCACAATGGCTAGCTATTTAAATATGAAACAAGCCGAAAACGTGATAAATGTTCCAAACTTTCAAGAAGTTGCTTCTTTTGGAAGACGCATTTGGTGCAAGAAACGTAAAACGTTCCGTTTAGAAGCCATTTTGTGGAAAGTACGAAACAAAGCCAAAAATGGCGGAGCAAGTTTACTTTTGTGTCATAGTTGCGGTTTTACTTATATTAGCGTGATTCATAGTTGAAATGACTGGCAGGAAGAACTTATGAACACATCATGCATGAATAAACAAATACGTTTGACATGAGCGGCTGAGAATAACACTATGATAACAATAACAAAAGCTAATAGAATTAATTAATTAACTAATGGTATTTATTAATCAGTTAATTTAGTCGATAATTAACATTAATTTTAATTAATTAATTAAATTAAATTAATTAATTAAAGGGTTATGATATTATAATCCAGGGTCCGGATTCATGAGATGACTTAAGTCTTGGTTCGGTCTTATCTCTAGCACCGGCCTAACTTTGAACCTCTTGCAAAACCAGGAAAATGTCTTAGAACAGATTTTAAAACATGTTATTGGAATGTTCATTATGGCCTTGTTCTTACCAGGAATCAGTATATAACTACATGTAACCTGGGTCGACTTTTGGCATGATTTTATATTCTTGATCACGTCTTTGGTGTGCTAACTTTATATACATCTAATTAACCTCAAGTTTGGTTAAATATAACACAGGTAAATACTTGTCATATATATCAATGCAAAAGACCATCTAGTATAAGTACAGCTATGAGAGTGTTTCAAGTGTGGATCCTTTCAACACGGCGAGAGAGTTTGTTACGCTGTATCGCGATGGACCTCAGCAGTCAGCACCTCAGCATGCAAACAGCCCTCCCCCTCCCGCTGCTGTTTGTTCTTAGTCATTTTTTTAATGTAACTTCCTACTAGATTAAATAAACGGCTATTGTGAGATTTGTAACCCAATTTCGCATTGACGTTTTCAATGTAGAATTTTTGCATTCTTGAGATATGACCAAAACAATAACTTTGCCCGGATTTAATACTTTTAGTAAAGTTTTTTTTTATTGATATCTTGAGAATCCCATATTGAAAAAGTGATTTGGTTTAGTATTATCTAATCAACGAATTTAAAAACGTTCGAACATTGTTATTATTACGCATTTCTATTAATTAATTAATAATTAATTATCTAATAATATATTTTTGAATTCATAAATAACAATCGTAGCCATAACAATACTTAAAAAATTCTAAATTCAATTTTTAGCTGATACAGAACCGAATCGCTCGTATCAATCACCTTTTTAATGTCTAAGAGCGATGTCAAGATATCATTCAAATAACGTAAATTACGAGCTCCGAATGCGATCATCGAAATGAAACTTCCTGTTTCCGCTGCGCTCAGTGACCACACTGAGTAGGCCTAATACAGCTGATGATCGAGTATTTTAGCGCAAACACGCAGTCGTGAATCGACCTTCTCTTCTCAGGATTATCGATCTATCGAAGTTTCTTTGAAAAACTCTTTTGAAAACAGAACATGTATCGGCAATTATGCTAGGTTGGATCCGATAATCGTCCATCCGTCCCGAGTATATTTACTTGATTTATGATCCTATACTTATAACCACATGGCCGATCAGAAGGTACAGCGAGTCCAACGTATCATGGCCCGCCCGTCCTCTGTGCAGCTGATCTTGACATTCAAGTGACGCCATGGATCAGAAGCTACAGCGAGTCCAACGTATCATGGCCCGCCCGTCCTCTGTGCAGCTGATCTTGACATTCAAGTGACGTCACGGATCAGAAGCTACAGCGAGTCCAACGTATCATGGCCCGCCCGTCCTCTGTGCAGCTGATCTTGACATTCAAGTGACGTCACGCATCAGAAGCTACAGCGAGTCCAACGTATCATGGCCCGCCCGTCCTCTGTGCAGCTGATCTTGACATTCAAGTGACGTCACGGATCAGAAGCTACAGCGAGTCCAACGTATCCTGGCCCGCCCGTCCTCTGTGCAGCTGATCTTGACATTCAAGTGACGTCACGGATCAGAAGCTACAGCGAGTCCAACGTATCCTGGCCCGCCCGTCCTCTGTGCAGCTGATCTTGACATTCAAGTGACGTCACGGATCAGAAGCTACAGCGAGTCCAACGTATCCTGGCCCGCCCGTCCTCTGTGCAGCTGATCTTGACATTCCAGTGACGTCACGGATCAGAAGCTACAGTGAGTCCAACGTATCATGGCCCGCCCGTCCTCTGTGCAGCTGATCTTGACATTCAAGTGACGTCACGGATCAGAAGCTACAGCGAGTCCAACGTATCATGGCCCGCCCGTCCTCTGTGCAGCTGATCTTGACATTCAAGTGGCGTCACGGATCAGAAGCTACAGCGAGTCCAACGTATCAGGGCCTGCCCGTCCTCTGTGCAGCTGATCTTGACATTCAAGTGACGTCACGGATCAGAAGCTACAGCGAGTCCAACGTATCCTGGCCCGCCCGTCCTTTGTGCAGCTGATCTTGACATTCAAGTGACGTCACGGATCAGAAGGTACAGCGAGTCCAACGTATCCTGGCCCGCCCGTCCTCTGTGCAGCTGATCTTGACATTCAAGTGACGTCACGGATCAGAAGCTACAGCGAGTCCAACGTATCAGGGCCCGCCCGTCCTCTGTGCAGCTGATCTTGACATTCAAGTGACGTCACGGATCAGAAGCTACAGCGAGTCCAACGTATCCTGGCCCGCCCGTCCTCTGTGCAGCTGATCTTGACATTCAAGTGACGTCACGGATCAGAAGCTACAGCGAGTCCAACGTATCATGGCCCGCCCGTCCTCTGTGCAGCTGATCTTGACATTCTCAAACATTTTGATACTGAATGCCGCGGTAAAGCTATGAACAATACACTTGAAATTCTTACCAACTCCCAGCTGTTTGTACCAAACACAATAATTATCTTTTTCCTTTCTATATTGACTGTTCTATATTATGCTCGTCCACCCATTTTTTTTTCTTCTGTTATAAAGTGATATATTATTAACTTGACATATTCTATTGTATTTCTGTGATGGAATGTATTATTGCATTTCTTTCTTATACCTTATCTAGCTATCTATTTATTCAGTATATAAAATGTTTATGTTCAACGTTATCTCATTATTTCTAGTATTTTTGTTTTCGTACATGTTATCGTAGTACGCCAACGGGAAGTTGCAATATTAAACCATAGAACATATTTTACCGATATCTTGGGGCCGCTTTAGGACATTGATAAGATGATTCCTTCGCGCAATTTGGTTTTGTATAAAACAAAGCAATGAATTTAGAAACTTTCAAGTTTCAAATATTGCAATTGTTACAATTTTATTTATGTTATTATTCAATAATTAAGATTTACTTTATTGTTGAAATGCCATTCGTAAGAAGAACAATATTTGATAGTTTTAATACAAAACGAAATGCTCGTAGGAATCACTCGCGCTATATCTTGAAGTGATGTTCACCGGATATCGATGAAAACCGGACCTTAGCGTTATGTCCCCTTTACACTTAATTGCTATTTATTTAAATGTCATTTATTGTATCTTGTCTAGTTGTTTTTCTTGTCATCCTTTGTAAATCACAACACAACACAATTATAACTAAATAGTATATGCATTAAATACATCAGTTCGTAGGTAGAGTGTGTATTCAGCGTCAAACTGAAGGTGAAATATTCTACCGACGTATACTCCAATAACCAGCGCACTTACAAAACGAAGCCCATCAACGACCTTGCCCATTTCTTTAATAAAAACAACTAAATTCCGAGAAAGAATTTGGTAAACAATTCGTCTCAATTATCTCCGTTACACAACTGAGAGGCTCAACTAGTCTCTTTAAAGGTATAACAGCAAAATTCAAAACCCGCATTCGTTGAACTTGAACTGATCTCAAATTATCACTTGGCAGGTATACTATGCAGTGTTAAAATGTACAATAGGATTCTACGAGATGAACGTAGACAGTGGAAGGCCTTCGCATACTGTTTTTTGCAGAGGGCCAAATTTTAAAATAATAAACGCAAAACTGAGCAGCATACGTTAGTGGGGGGGGGGTAAATAATAAAGACACTTTGAAAAATGTAATGCACTTTGTGAGTAATATGACTGCGCGTTCTTGTCTCCTCCCGTTCAGAAGTAGCAAAGCAAGTAACAAGTAGCACGAATTAAGAAAAATAAATACTTTGGCTAGGAAACTAGAAAGACGGGTGATGATTTTGACCAACTGGACCCAATGGCAGTACTTTAAAAGAACATAATTATTTGAATCTTCAAAGTTAAGTATAAACACAAAGTAAGTAAGTAAGTAAGTAAGTAAGTAAGTAAGTAAGTAAGTAAGTAAGTAAGTAAGTAAGTAAGTAAGTAAGTAAGTAAGTAAGTAAGTAAGTAAGTGAGTAAGTAAGTAAGTAAGAAGTAAGTACGTAAATAAGTTAGTAAGAAGTAAGTAAGTAAGTAAGTAAGTAAGTAAGTAAGTAAGTAAAAGAAAGTAAGTGAGTAAGTGAGTGAGAGTACGTAAGTAAATAAGTAAAATTGGACAGTGAAAGTGTACCAAATTTGTGTGATCACATAAACTAATGCTATTGTATAATCGATCTTGAAAACACACAGATAGTAAAATAACTTTTGTACTATACAATAATTATTCTTAGGCCCGGGAAGTTTGAGTACCACTGCAGTGCAGATAGATGTAACAAAAATCATTGAGAAAGTCTTGGACATGATTAGAGTAGTAGTAGTAGTAGAGTTCCACGGGAGTTTACACCATAGCCACACCATTTCCCCCCCGTTTTGTATAGTAGGGACCAGGGTTCTAGGCCCGACTACTAGTCAGGGTAAGTGGGACGCAGTGTAGCAGTGTTCATTGCGCAAGTCTGTTAGTAGGGACCAGGGTTCTAGGCTCGTCTCCTAGTCAGAGTCAGGGTATGTGGGACGCAGTGTAGCAATGTTCATTGAGCAAGTCTGCTACGCTACGTCTTGTATTTAGCATTATCGTAATTGCAGCCATGCGGGCAGCCAGTCTACGGTCTAATAACACGTTGCTGTGATTGTATGTTATTGGGGATCCGCTGGCTGCTCTCTATCATTAGCTAACTGCTGCTACCCGGCAGAAAGGTCCTCGCTCGCTGCGTTTAGGTTTTAGATAATTAGACAAAATAAGGAGTAAGTATTGATCTCTTCGGATAATTTACTAAACGTTGTGAGCTGCGCTAACGGCATACGAGAGTAGATTCTACTCTTCTTGGGCTTTCGGGCGAGGGACCATTTTGGGTCGACCGTTATTTGGTGTTGTTTTTATTATAATGGGTTTGTCCATATTGCGATTCGTTATTTATAATTTTTTATTCGACAAAACAACTAAAACTTATTTGCGTGTTTGGCGTGAAATTTAATTTAGATTAAAATAACATTGAATGTAAAGCCAATTCGTTATTATTTAATTATTTGTATGACTTTGTATATTATATATTCTTCTTTATTTTTACTGGGTAATCTTTCTGTACTATACTGTTCTGGTTTTGATTATTTATGAGTAGGACTTACGCATTATTGTCTGTTATTAGGTCCTTTATATTTCCATACCTATTATTGCATTGGTAAATCATAAATGTTGTTTTATGATTTGTTTTCTAGCGAATTAAGTGAGCGTCTCTTTTATTAGACCTTTATAACACTTGGGTCAGTTTTGTTTTGTTTTTATGAATGTCGATAGCGGTCGAAAAGGAAAGTCCGATCAAATTGAAATTTGGACAATCCACAAGCTTCGATGTGGATTGAAGGTGTATAGATTTCTGACACTTTTTTTTCGAAAACGTTTTTCGAATTTTTGAGTTACACTATAGTTATTAGTTACTGTAAAATATTTGTATGACACAAAATGGCGGCAAAATGTGAGATAGCCATATTTTTAGAAAGATTTTTTCGGTCATGTTTATGTTCATTTCATTGCAATCGGATAAGTATTAGCAGAGTTGCACAAAAGTTAATCGAAAATATCTTTCTGAAACAAGCTAACGGCAAAATTTGAGGTGGCTAATAAAAAAAAAAAAAAATAAAGACCAAAAATAAATAAATAAATAAATAAATAAATAAATAAATAAATAAATAAATAAATAAATAAATAAATAAATAAATAAATAAATAAATAAATAAATAAATAAATAAATAAATAAATAAATAAATAAATAAATAAATAAATAAATAAATAAATAAATAAATAAATAAATAAATAAATAAATAAATAAATAAATAAATAAATAAATAAATAAATAAATAAATAAATAAATAAATAAATAAATAAATAAATAAATAAATAAATAAATAAATAAATAAATAAATAAATAAATAAATAAATAAATAAATAAATAAATAAATAAATAAATAAATAAATAAATAAATAAATAAATAAATAAATAAATAAATAAATAAATAAATAAATAAATAAATAAATAAATAAATAAATAAATAAATAAATAAATAAATAAATAAATAAATAAATAAATAAATAAATAAATAAATAAATAAATAAATAAATAAATAAATAAATAAATAAATAAATAAATAAATAAATAAATAAATAAATAAATAAATAAATAAATAAATAAATAAATAAATAAATAAATAAATAAATAAATAAATAAATAAATAAATAAATAAATAAATAAATAAATAAATAAATAAATAAATAAATAAATAAATAAATAAATAAATAAATAAATAAATAAATAAATAAATAAATAAATAAATAAATAAATAAATAAATAAATAAATAAATAAATAAATAAATAAATAAATAAATAAATAAATAAATAAATAAATAAATAAATAAATAAATAAATAAATAAATAAATAAATAAATAAATAAATAAATAAATAAATAAATAAATAAATAAATAAATAAATAAATAAATAAATAAATAAATAAATAAATAAATAAATAAATAAATAAATAAATAAATAAATAAATAAATAAATAAATAAATAAATAAATAAATAAATAAATAAATAAATAAATAAATAAATAAATAAATAAATAAATAAATAAATAAATAAATAAATAAATAAATAAATAAATAAATAAATAAATAAATAAATAAATAAATAAATAAATAAATAAATAAATAAATAAATAAATAAATAAATAAATAAATAAATAAATAAATAAATAAATAAATAAATAAATAAATAAATAAATAAATAAATAAATAAATAAATAAATAAATAAATAAATAAATAAATAAATAAATAAATAAATAAATAAATAAATAAATAAATAAATAAATAAATAAATAAATAAATAAATAAATAAATAAATAAATAAATAAATAAATAAATAAATAAATAAATAAATAAATAAATAAATAAATAAATAAATAAATAAATAAATAAATAAATAAATAAATAAATAAATAAATAAATAAATAAATAAATAAATAAATAAATAAATAAATAAATAAATAAATAAATAAATAAATAAATAAATAAATAAATAAATAAATAAATAAATAAATAAATAAATAAATAAATAAATAAATAAATAAATAAATAAATAAATAAATAAATAAATAAATAAATAAATAAATAAATAAATAAATAAATAAATAAATAAATAAATAAATAAATAAATAAATAAATAAATAAATAAATAAATAAATAAATAAATAAATAAATAAATAAATAAATAAATAAATAAATAAATAAATAAATAAATAAATAAATAAATAAATAAATAAATAAATAAATAAATAAATAAATAAATAAATAAATAAATAAATAAATAAATAAATAAATAAATAAATAAATAAATAAATAAATAAATAAATAAATAAATAAATAAATAAATAAATAAATAAATAAATAAATAAATAAATAAATAAATAAATAAATAAATAAATAAATAAATAAATAAATAAATAAATAAATAAATAAATAAATAAATAAATAAATAAATAAATAAATAAATAAATAAATAAATAAATAAATAAATAAATAAATAAATAAATAAATAAATAAATAAATAAATAAATAAATAAATAAATAAATAAATAAATAAATAAATAAATAAATAAATAAATAAATAAATAAATAAATAAATAAATAAATAAATAAATAAATAAATAAATAAATAAATAAATAAATAAATAAATAAATAAATAAATAAATAAATAAATAAATAAATAAATAAATAAATAAATAAATAAATAAATAAATAAATAAATAAATAAATAAATAAATAAATAAATAAATAAATAAATAAATAAATAAATAAATAAATAAATAAATAAATAAATAAATAAATAAATAAATAAATAAATAAATAAATAAATAAATAAATAAATAAATAAATCAATCAATCAATAAATAAATAAATACATACATTTTGCCAGCTACGAATATACTAATTTGAACGCGTTCTGATACGTATTAGTAGTCCTTTGCATAACGAGAATGACGGTATAAAATTTGGGTCAAAGGATGACATATATCAAATGAAAGCTTGAGACGAGTACTTTTCAAAAAATCATGATATACCTCTGGCAAATCCAGCTTTCTATGTCAAAACTAGGGTCAAAGGTCAAATTTGTAATGTTTTTAATAATTTTTAATTAAATAATGAAAAATGTTTGCAAGTTCAATCATACACTTTTAGTAATTTAAATGTATTATGTTTCTTAAAAAAAAAATCAAATTACCCATTTAGCCTTTTTTGACCTTAATTGAGGTCAATTTCCTCAAAATGGGTAATTTTTAAAATTTTCTTCGATTTACTGGCCAATATTCATTATGTCAACGTACTTACTCATAAATACGTTAAAATGAATAGTTCTTATTGTTATCACATTGTTTTCACGGTATTCATTCAAAATGGCGGTCAAAGGTCAATAGGTAAGTATCGTCAAACTAGGTCTAGTAACTAAATGAATACTTGTGGGTACTCTTAAGACGCAGAATTTTAACTGCAATTACAATTACGAATAACAATATAATGTTTTAATCGTAACAGAATGTTATTATCATATAACTTATAAACTACTTAAGATTGTTACTGAATTTCTAATTAATGTCCTCAGACATTAGGGTATTCTTGAATGGGTGTGCAACTGCAACAAAATACATTTTTAGAAAATAGCATGACCATGCTGAGATACGTGATATGATAGTATGATATGATATCTGTCCTATCAGTCACTGTCTAGTCGTCAAATTAATCAAAATTGAAGTCAAAATCACTCAAAATTGAAGTTGTCAGATTAATCACCTTCTGATTCACTGGAATTCTCATGCTGGGTACCGATATTTGGACAGTCCTTCAGCTTACACGCGTGGGTACACTTCAGCTGATTGGCCAAACACTCATAGGTCGGCATCTTGCAAACACGGCAACAGTTACAGGCTAGGAGATCCATAACGGTCAAAGGTACTGGAGTTCCAATTATCCACTCGTTGCTCAGATCTCCTTCTGCCGTGGTTTTCCATCCATAGCCACACAGATCAGGAACATCAGGGTTGGTTTCCAAGCAACGTATCAATAGATCGTGTTTGGTTGATAACTCACAGTTCACAGTCGCAGGATATGAAGCAGTAAGCAATCGTTACAAGGTGGTAGCTGATTAGACTTCATATCATCACACTTACTTCTAAAAAGCTCGTAGCGCAGCAGGTTGACGCATGACAGAGTCGTGGTCAAAGAGCAGAGTTTACAGACAAACTCTTCGAGTTTTTTTTGATGACATCGATAGAAACTCTCCAGTCCTGACCCATCTTGCTTAGCTTGACACAGAAATGCGAGTTTTTTCTCATGATATTCAAAGTTCTCTTTTTCCCTTTACCACTGAATGAGCTCACTCAGGTTGGAACTCATAGTCGTCCCCTACACCTATAGATGCGCCCGTTGTTAACAAGGTAACAGTTTCATACATGTCATTTCTCATATAGAATACATATCCATAGCAACATTGGGTGCCTCTAGGTGAAGTGGCCGACTATGAATTCCAACCTTTGTCACAACCAGTGCATGGAGGTCAGGGAGGGTATTACATACTTCGAATCCCAACGAACTCGCTAGTTTTTACACATCTTCGAAGTGTGTTTGATCTTTGGTAGTCAAGCGTCAACCAGCTACCCTACGAGCTTTTTAAAAGTAAATGTGATGATATTAAGTCTAATCAGCTACCACATTGAAACGATTGTCTACTGCTTCAAATCCTGCGGCTGCGAGCTAACCACCAAACAGCGGTCTGGATACGTTGTTTGGACGCCAACCCTGATGTTCCTGATCCGCGTGGCTATGGATGGGAAACCACGGCAGAAGGAGATCTCAGCAACGAGTGGATAATTGGAACTCCAGCACCTTTGACCGTTATGTATCTCCTAGCCTGTAACTGTTGCCGTGTTTGCAAGATGCTGACATGTGAGTGTTTGGCCAATCAATAAAAGTGTACCCACGCTTGTAAGCTGAAGGATTGTACAAATACCAGTACCAGTACCAGTACCAGTAGCCAGCATGAGAATACCAGTGAGTCAGTAGGTGATTAATCTGACAACTTGGACAGTGACTGCTAAGGTAGATATAACATAATACTAGTATCACATCACGTATCTCAGCATGGTCATGCTCTTTTCTAAAAATGTTTTTTGTTTCAGTTGCACACCCATTTAAGAATACCCTGCTGTACCCTGATGTCTGAGGACATTAATTAGAAATTCAGTAACAATCTTAAGTAGTTTATAAGTTATATGATAATAACATTCTGTTACGATTAAAACATGATATTATTATTCGTTATTGTAATTGCAGTTAAAATTCTGCGTCTTAAGAGTACCCACAAGTAATATTTTAGTTACTAGACCTAGTTTGACGATACTTACCTATTGACCTTTGACCGCCATTTTGAATGAATACCGTGAAAACAATGTGATAACAATAAGAACTATTCATCTTCACGTATTTATGAGTACGTACGTTGATATAATAAATATTGGCCAATAAATCGAAGAAAATTTTAGAAATTACCCATTTTGAGGAAATTGACCCCAATCAAGGTCAAAAAAGGTAAAAAGGTAATTTTATTTTTTTTATAATAAACTTTATACATTTATCTTACAAAAAGAGTATTTTTAAACTTGCAAACATTTTTCGTTATTTAATTAAAAATTCTTTAAAAAATTACAAATTTGACCTTTGACCCTAGTTTTGACATAGAAAGCTGGATTTGCCAGAGGTATATCATGGTTTTTTTAAAAGTACTCATCTCAAGCTTTCATTTGATATATGTCATCCTTTGACCCAAATTTTATACCGACCAGGCCTTTTTCGAGCGTTATGCAAAGGACTATAGAGGCAGAAATTACTTTTCTGAAATTTCTTTTCATTGTTTTAGAAACAGTTTTTACCAACTTTTTAAACTCTGATTAGCGGTATGTGGAATTTTACTACGAACAAACAGGGCGACTGCCAGGCATTTTGAATGTAATGTTTGTTGAAACAATAGATACAAAACCGAGCTTACTAAATATGAATTGGGCGCTATTTTGGTTACTTGTTTTGATATTGATATTTTGATATTTATCTTATTTGTGTGAGAATGACTTAATGTCCATAGTCAAAATTTGAAAATAAAATACGTTGATGTCATTTTCCTACAATATTTACAACGTTAACACATAACGAAACCTTAATACGTATGCACCTTCTATTACACAAAAAATAAAAATTCATTTTGTCCTCCATGTTTTTTGTGATACTTGAACGACTGACTGGGATGTCTGGTATTTATGTGTGTGAAACTTAACTGACAGATATTTCAAAGACGGAGACGAAATGTGACTAGTTGCACAAGAAAATTAATGGGATGGCATTAATTCATACATTTCTGAAATTTAGGGGAACCCGAGGTTCAAAAAAGTGTAAACACAATATATGACCAGAGTAGATTTTAAAGCTTTTCTGGCTCTGAATAAATTTATAATATTTTATAAAGAATTTATAATTCTTTCTCTCCTAAAGTATTATAGACAAATTTGTGTATCTCACTTCTACATCTTTAATTCCTATACTATTCACTTCACAGTTTCATAACAAAAGGATAAGTTACGCCCTGTAGTTGGATACCTGGAAATTGGTAACACAGTGGGCGTGGTTAATAAGGTTTGGTCATTCTTCTTAGTGTAAGTGAATGGCTTCGTTTACGAATGTGTAAAAGAACACCAGGATGTTTTTCCGTTGAAACAGCGTGCATGAATGGGGCAGTAGATCAGAATCTGAGGCCGATATTAGACTAGTACGTTGGGACTAGTAGGCCTAAACTCTTTTTATTACATTATTATAATTTCCATTTTTGATTGTACCCTTTAGTGTAAACATGTAAGCCATTACTATAGAAGACACGGATTTCACTAAAATGGTGTTCAAATCGTAAAACAATATTTTGTTATTTTGCAAAAATAAAAACAAATGCCAATTGATATTTATATAATTAATCTACAAAAATAAACAATTTTGTAATGATAATACCCCAAAAAACTACCGTCGGGCAGATAATTTATTAGGGGTGTAATTCAAAAGAAACATAAATAAATGGCGCACATGAGTGACAGCGCAGTAGACGGTTAATCACCAACACCGGTCACGTGATTCAGATAAATACCACAAGGCATA
Organism: Isoperla grammatica; assembly: GCA_945910005.1. Taxonomy (NCBI): domain Eukaryota; kingdom Metazoa; phylum Arthropoda; class Insecta; order Plecoptera; family Perlodidae; genus Isoperla; species Isoperla grammatica. Next base: position 21,005,606 of record OX246740.1, read on the forward strand.
ATAACAACATTGATGGTAATTACATTTCAAATACCTCACAGGCGATATAACATTAATGAATTAAATGTCCACAACATTCCTGAACCCCACCCCTAACTCCACCCCACTTCACCCTAGGGCACTTTGGCGTTATAGGACGGAACTAAACATAGTAAAACACAGAATTCAGGATTACAGGAAAACTTTTCATGTATTTATCTTTTTATGTCATGGCAGACTATGATTATTCTACATTTCCATAAACATTTTATGGAAAATTCTTAAAAGTTGATTTAAATACATCTATGATTTGAGAATTCGTTTTACCCTTTGTTCTATACGCACATAAAATGTCCATGTAGTTTGGTTTTGAATCATTTAAAGATTCATAATTCATAATGGCGTATTTATTGAAGTTAAATATGGCTATATGTCGACGCGAGGCGCGACATATAGCATGGCTGCCCAACAGATGATAAAACAAGTGGCCTAAGGTACTGTGGTGAGAATTTATCTGTGAGTCAACGACATCGGAACACTTTTTTTCTTTTTTACCACGTCTTTTTCATTTCAAATGTATATAGGCACGCTTGCATGGCTAGTGAATTTTTTCGTTTGATTGTTGGCACGCTTATCTATAGTGCTCTTTTTAAGTAGATTCTAATTGTAGACTAGAACCGGCCGTGCTAGTGGCAAAAAGCTTCAGCCAAATGTTTTTGGTCCACTACAATCGACACACTTCAATAATCCACTCAAAGAAACACATCGTTATATTCGGTCGATTGAATTTTGATTGAGCGGAGAATAATACCACGTTCTTGGGACGAGAGACCAAACAAACATAATACAATATAATAAAGAAATACACTTGTATTTGTTATTTACTTACTCAGTTACAAGAACTAATTTCCATTGGTGGACATTATTACAATGTGTGCTTCGTTGACTTGAAGACTCCAAAGTCACCGTTTTTATACACACAGTACTAAACAGATTTAATGAAGTCAAATTCTATAAAAGTGAAGCAACCCAGCCCGAACCGTGAATCGAACCGTGGAGCTTCTGCACTGGAGAAACACATGACTAACGAGCCACATAAAATAGAAGATGATATAAGTTTACTTATGTGATATCTTTAAAGTTTAAAGTATCAATTTTGCACTTTTGGACCTGAGCCAGGAATTCATTTAAACTTCACACCTTCTAAATCAGATATTTATTGAATTAAAAATATTGTAATATTCATTTTAATCGTTTACGGAAAGGCTGTTTTTTGTCTACTTTTGCAAATTTAATAGAACGGGAATTCAGCTCACACTTTCTGTATTTTATATTAAAAATATAACCTCCCTGTTGTTGAGAATATACTTCACTGTCTATAGGGGGTAATAAACTATGGCACATGACTTTGGTATTTTGTGATTATTCCAAATTTTTTATTTGTTATTCATAAACGTCCGTCCTAAACATTGGAATCATGGTTTAAAACAAAAGTATGATTTTCACAAAGAAATCTAGAGAGCATGAAAGGTTGTGGGTTGATAATATAAAAATGTATAAATCTATTTCGCCAGCGTGATTGAGATAACTGAGAGTAATCACACAAGAATCACAGCTCGGGGATGAGTATTCTTCCGGGCACATCAGTGCTCAGTACCAACAACGCTTGCGCCGTGTGTTATGTCATGGGAACTTCAAGTCTAAGAACTTTACTTCACTTAAAAGCTTACACGAGATTAATTTTAGGTAATTCAACTAATACTCACAGAGCGAAACAGTTAAATAAGAAAATGTAATTAAAACACGATCTGCTTTGTAAAAGGGCGCGGGGGGGGGGGGGGGGGGGGGTACACCTTGTAGTATGTGTGCAATGTGTGCAATGTAAAGAAATGTAATTAACAGTGCAAATGGAAATTTAAAGTTACGTGAAACAAAGGAAGTTTACGTTCATTTACGTGAGTTCGACACAAGTGGGTAGCTTTGGGGTACTTACATCTCAATTGCTTCACTCCAGACACTATACCCGACAATACTTGTCCTTCTAAACGTTCGGAATTTTTGGAGAGGGGGGTGGGGGGGGGGGGGGGCGGAGGGGGCGTGCGATCTACCATTTTTTGCATCTCACTAGAAATGATTCCTACGTTTTGATGATTTACATGTCATACAGAACGTTCGAAGAAGTTAGTGTGCGTGGTTCTTTTTATTGCACTCAAAAACTACTTTAACATCTCAAAATCGGTTAAAAAGTATTGAAAATCAAAACAATTCCCTGTGGGGAAAATTGGGGGTCCTTCTGCTACCCACCCCCATCCACCAAGATGGACACTGTTATTTCACTTAGCCCCCCCTTGAAAAATATTCTGGCGGCGGCGGCTATAGTTTACTTCAGAGAAAAGACTCACTGCGTTGATAAAAAGCGACGCATTGATATACTTTGCGTAGGTTAGTACCCTTAAATTGCAAATTTAATTTTAAATCACTGAATCTGTTATTAACGGTAGGCCTAATAATTATTATGATCGGTAGTTTGGGTCGCTATGACGCAGCCGCAGACGTGCACTGTTGTGATATTGTAGCGAGGAGAAAGACCGCAGAGCGATTAACAGGGAACGCGTTCGACATTTTTAAAATATTCAAATGAAGCCGGAGATTAGCCATGCAGTCGGTGTAGCGTAGGGACAAGGACTAGTCGGGCCCCTTCAGGCTTAGAACATGGAAATGTGTGTTTATTAAATGACGGAACACAACAAATTACATGATTTTTAAATGTGTCCAGAGCGCTTTTATAACCTTGTTATTCTCATTATCAAAATTTAAAATTTATGAGTTTTCGTCATTATGAGTGGCGTGTTTGAGTGATGATTTATTTGATTATCAATGACCCCAAGGCCAGAGCACGTATGCTGCCCACTTGTGTTCATACGGGGACCCGGCCCCATGTTGCTTACCGTCACAGAGCCTCGTCTAAACACACACGGGTGTCCCTACTGGCACAGAGCCTCGTCATAACACACACGGGTGCCCCTACTGGCACAGAGCCTCGTCTAAACACACACGGGTGTCCCTATTGGCACAGAGCCTCGTCTAAACACAGACGGGTGTCCCTACTGGCACAGAGCCTCGTCTAAACACACACGGGTACCCCTACTGGCACAGAGCCTCGTCTAAACACACACGGGTGTCGCTACTGGCACAAAGCCTCGTCTAAACACACACGGGTACCCCTACTGGCACAGAGCCTCGTCTAAACACACACGGGTGTCCCTATTGGCACAGAGCCTCGTCTAAACACACACGGGTAATCCTACTGGCACAGAGCCTCATCTAAACACACACGGGTAATCTTACTGGCACAGAGCCTCGTCTAAACACACACGGGTAATCCTACTGGCACAGAGCCTCGTCTAAACACACACGGGTAATCCTACTGGCACAGAGCCTCTTCTAAACACACACGGGTAATCTTACTGGCACAGAGCCTCGTCTAAACACACACGGGTAATCCTACTGGCACAGAGCCTCGTCTAAACACACACGGGTAATCCTACTGGCACAGAGCCTCGTCTAAACACACACGGGTAATCCTACTGGCACAGAGCCTCGTCTAAACACACACGGGTAATCCTACTGGCACAGAGCCTCATCTAAACACACACGGGTAATCTTACTGGCACAGAGCCTCATCTAAACACACACGGGTAATCTTACTGGCACAGAGCCTCGTCTAAACACACACGGGTAATCTTACTGGCACAGAGCCTCATCTAAACACACACGGGTAATCTTACTGGCACAGAGCCTCATCTAAACACACACGGGTAATCTTACTGGCACAGAGCCTCATCTAAACACACACGGGTAATCTTACTGACACAGAGCCTCGCCTAAACACACACGGGTAATCTTACTGGCACGGAGCCTCATCGAAACCCACACGGGTAATCTTACTGGCACAGAGCCTCATCTAAACACACACGGGTAATCTTACTGGCACAGAGCCTCATCGAAACACACACGGGTAATCTTACTGGCACAGAGCCTCATCTAAACACACACGGGTAATCTTACTGGCACAGAGCCTCGTCTAAACACACACGGGTGTCCCCACTGGCACAGAGCCTCGTCTAAACACACACGGGTGTCCCTACTGGCACAGAGCCTCGTCTTTACACACACGGTGTCCCTACTGGCACAGAGCCTCGTCTAAACACACACGGGTGTCCCTACTGGCACAGAGCCTCGTCTAAACACACACGGTGTCCCTACTGGCACAGAGCCTCGTCTAAACACACACGGGTGTCCCTACTGGCACAGAGCCTCGTCTAAACACACACGGGTGTCCCTACTGGCACAGAGCCTCGTCTAAACACACACGGTGTCCCTACTGGCACAGAGCCTCGTCTAAACACACACGGGTACCCCTACTGGCACAGAGCCTCGTCTAAACACACACGGGTACCCCTACTGGCACAGAGCCTCGTCTAAACACACACGGTGTCCCTACTGGCTCAGAGCCTCGTCTTAACACACACGGGTGTCCCTACTGGCACAGAGCCTCGTCTAAACACACACGGGTGCCCCTACTGGCACAGAGCCTCGTCGAAACATAACTGGTTTCCTATCCTATCAGCATCTTCTCTAATATAAACACAACATAGCATGGCGCAAGTCAAAATACCATTCTACTAATAGAAACAACTTTTGACATTGAGGAACATAAACATTGACAGAAAAGCTGCGTATTGAGTGTCATAAAATGTGGTGTTATTGGAGCATGTTATGAGAAAATAGTTAAGTCGACTTCGCAACGTACAACCAGTGGCGTAGCTAGAAAACCACGGGCCCCCGGGCAATAGAACCTGGCGGGCCCCTATTAAGACTCGTAAACGTAATTTTGTACTGTGTCCGGGATTATGTTTATGATCATTATTTAAAGGCGTATATCAAATCTCTATACTTTTTAAGCTAGTCGACTAGCTTTTTCGTCAGCAATTGTTGCAAATATTTACACTAATTATTGCGGTTGTCTGCTAGCTAGTCGCGTATAGCGCCAAAACTGGGATAACGTTCGACTTGTTTTTTAGCTGAAAAACAACAATTAAATGGAAACTGCGATGTGGGACGAAATTTTCAATTTGTACAGTCATTGATTTAGAACTTTCATTTCCGAACTTACCCGATAGCAAACAAATTAATTAGGTGGTCGTAATATACTTCTTCTGAGCGATTTTTGATCGATTGTGTTCTCATCCCATATTTTATTCTCTATTTTGAAATTGAGCGTTCTGAGCATCCATCAGTAACTGGTAGTGTTACGAACTTATCATCAACGCCGTTTACAGAACAAACATAAGGAAACTGGAATACGCAGTATTTTGAAACTATACTTCTATAGACGCAAGATTTACAATCTCGTTTCTTGAACACGACCGAAATGAGACGATCTGCACCGGGAATTATGAATAATTATTTTTTTTTTTTTTTTTTTTTTTTTTTATTTATTTATTCTCAAAGTTTCAAATACAGCAAATGCCAGTTTATATTAGTTTTATTTTTATTTATTTTTATTTTTATTTATTAGTTTAGTTTATATAATAATAATTTTTCATACGAATTTTGTATGAGTTTATTGAAGCTTATAAACAATTACAGGTTTTCAACTCAGGGCAGTCTATAGAAACCGGGCCCCTTTAGACCACGGGCTCCCGGGCTTCGCCCGGGCTATTCCTACACCACTGCGTACAACGCAATCCTATAGTAATAACATTCTATCAGTAAGAGACACCGCGCTCGAGCTCAGTCGTAGTCAGATCTGTTGTCGCTCAACTCTGGATTGATTACATCACTCATGTTTGTATTGATCGAGACGGGAGACAAACCGGTGTCCTATCGAAGTAGCGACACGCCACGTTCGATGTTCACTTGTCAACCGACGACCCAATGTGCTTTGGGGCCTTGGTGCGAGTCCCGATCGAGGCTTCTGTTTCATCGGTAGGTTGCGGATCATACGTGGAATATGGTGATGTTTGATGGTAGAGACGAAGAAGGACACAACAAAGAGAGGAGAACGTTGGTTGTTATCAAAATGGAATTATCTTTGCAACTTACTATGAGTAGAATGTATTTGGGTTGCCGTATAGGTTATTTCCTTATGCTTGACATTGTGTAGTACTGACTACCAGCTACGATACCGATAACAGGTGGAATATGCAGTGTCCTTAATTATCTGGCTTATGTGTGAATATAACAGGCACAATATGCAGTGTCCTTAGTTATCTGGCTTATGTGTGAATATAACAGGCACAATATGCAGTGTCCTTAGTTATCTGGCTTATGTGTGAATATAACAGGCACAATATGCAATGCTCTTAGTTATCTGGCTTATGTGTGAATATAACAGGCACAATATGCAGTGTCCTTAGTTATCTGGCTCATGTGTGAATATAACAGGCACAATATAAAGTGTCCTTAGTTATCTGGCTTATGTGTGAATATAACAGGCACAATATGCAGTGTCCTTAGTCATCTGGCTCATGTGTGAATACAACAGGCACAATATGCAGTGTCCTTAGTTATCTGGCTCATGTGTGAATTTAACAGCTACACTATGCAGTGTCTGTATGCTTAGTTATCTGGCTTATGTGTGAATATACCAAGGCTATCTTTTAAGTCTGCGGTTGCTTTATTTTTAGTTCTCAATATTATATGCAATTCATTAGGATAGGTGTTTTCCACCTGATTATTCCCGCCCGCTGTGTTAGGCATTTCCAGGTAACCAACCCAAGATCGTTATGTATCCCTAATGAACCTGTTTCAAGTATAAATGACATAGAAGTAGAAAATTAAGTAGGTACTATCATGGTTTCGTAAGCATGAGACACGTTGGGGCAACTTTGAGATGTGTTTTCGTGTTTTACTCTGGTTCAGTGGCTGCCGCAGCTTTGTGCGGTACGGTAGTATTATCTATTTTTAAAGAAATTTAATTTTCCGGATAAGCAGGTCTCCTTGTCCTGATGCTTTTCCTCTTGCAATTTATTTCCCCCCCCTAAAAAAAAGAAAACTCAGATCGAGGTTTCATCACGTCGGGTCGCGAGCGGCAATGAATATAAATGTGTGAATGAGTGAGAGAGAGAACGAGCGAGGGGGTGGGAGGGGAAGGGGGGGGGGGCGCTGCTGGGGCTGGGGGTCCAAAAGCTCATCTCATTTAGCCACGTGAATTATCTACCGTGGGAGTTGAGAGCTGCATAAATATACGATGGAATGAAACCGTTCCGTACCGGATAGGATAGGTTGGCGAGGACGGGGGAGGGGAGAGGAGACAGGGTTGCGAGCAGCAATTGATAGGGAGGCGAGAGGAAGCTACCTTGGGAAATACTGTAAGACGGCCGCATGCAAGCAGCGGTGCCACATGAAGGTAATGTGATGCATTTACTCTCTTATGCATTCACTGCATCCAGAGATGAGTTTGTGGTGAATCAAAATGTAAAGAAATCGTTTTAGGACTGCTCAAAAGTGGCGAATTGGCGGTGAAATTGTGCACAATTTAGTTTTTGGCAGTTGATTGTGAATCTATTGTGTGTTTTTTTTGGCAATTTCTTTATCATTACTGATGGCGTCTTCCAATGGCTGCATTGGACCGCACTGAGTGCGCCTTCTACAACAATACATTGGACGCGCCAATGCGCACTCAGTAAAAGCCATTGGAAAACGCCATAAGATAAGCTTTTTTTAAATTATGTATTCAATCGAACATATTCCAAGTGCTTTTTGAATTTAAATTTAAAAAAATATATATTTTGTTTACATAAGTTTTAATAAAATGGAGTACGTCACAGAAAATATCATAACCGCGCCAATACCGCCTGAGTGCGCAAAAATTGCGAATACAAAAACTTACCACAAATCTGCCTCTGTTGATACAACAGTATTAGAATGTATCCAATAGTGATACTCGGCCAAATTTCTTGTTGCAAAGCTCAAACACATGCGCGAGCAGGTCCTATGGGTCCCAATATGGGAGGCGCAACGGATAACAGATCGCAGCACTGTCGCCAAGTTTGGTTGATCAACCTTCAGCACGTGCGATTCTCCATTAGATTTGTATGGATTGCATGTACGCCGTACAGTATGCCTTAAAATCTTCGTAAATTGTATTTAAAATGAAAGATGTCCAAAAGAATTCTCATATGAAAAGTAGGTGACTTTTGCATGTTTACAGTACAAATACGAGATTTGATAGCTAGAAACTCAGCGTGTGAAGTGGCCATTCCTGAGCGTCTCATTCAGTCTTGGGCCTAATAAACCATCAAATGCATTACTCTTGTTTTTCGCAATACATGAACCTTCTCTTAATTTAATAAATCATTTTTAATTTCAGTGCCAATAAACTACTCCACAATATTCGACGACGTTAATCTCGATCTGGCTGTTATATTATTATTATTTTTATTTTCATCATTATTATTATTATTATTATTATTATTATTATTATTATTATTATTATTATTATTATTTTTATTATTATTATTATTATTATATATATTACTATATTATATTATGTTATATTATATTATATTATATTATATTATATTATATTATATTATATTATATTATATTATATTATATTATATTATATAATATTATATTATATTATATTATATTATATTATATTATATTATATTATATTATATTGTATTATATTATATTATATTATATTATATTATATTATATTATATTATATTATATTATATTATATTATATTATATTATATTATATTATATTATATTATATTATATTATATTATATTATATTATATTATATTATATTATATTATATTATATTATATTATTCTTTTTTAAACAGTTTATTTGTTGTAGAACATCCGGAAGCTTCGATGAGGATTGAACGTCATTAGCATTAGAATAAATAATGTGCATATATCACGATTGGTTATCATCTCTCAATATCAGACCTTGTTTTACGCTGCGTATTGCTCATGCGATATCAGTATAGTGACGTTGGCCAATCAGGCTCCGTTGCGCTCTCGCAACTCCTCCGCGTTTGACTTTTTGCGAAGCCTGATTGGCCAATGACGCTATACACCGGCGTAAGAACATGATAAGTTGATGACGCATGAGGAATGAATACAAATATACATCCATCCAACTAAACACAAATAGGCTTTTTTCCGTTTTATTTTTATTTTTTTAAGTTTTGTATATAGCTAGCCCTGCGTGTATTATATGCCTTAGAACATTTCGCCAGTTTCTAGTAGGTAGGTATTCATTTTTCGTTTCTAACAATTAGTATTATACATTTTTGAAAAGTTTGATACTACCTACATGTATGTTGTGTGGGTATACAGAAAGCTTGACGTTCGTTTTAGATTTTTAAATTTAATGGAATTTAGGTGGATTATTTGACCCATGCAACGCATTTATCTAAACAATCACACGTTTCTTTCTACTAGGAAAACGCTCTGTTTGACGCGTTGATAAGCGAGCGCGGTAATATCTACGAATTTTCTGGCGAAAATTTTTGCTAATACAAACAACAATTAACAACAATTCAAGAATGCGCATTGCAAAATTTTTTCTTATTCCCATAGCTATTATTTGTCCTTTGCATAACGAGAATGACGGTATAAAATTTGGGTCAAAGGATGACATATATCAAATGAAAGCTTGAGACGAGTACTTTTCAAAAAATCATGATATACCTCTGGCAAATCCAGCTTTCTATGTCAAACCTAGGGTCAAGGGTCAAATTTGTAATTTTTTTAATAATTTTTAATTAAATAATGAAAAATGTTTGCAAGTTTAATCATACTGTTTTAGTAAGGTAAATGTATTATGTTTAAAAAAAAAAATTAAACTACTCATTTAGCCTTTTTTGACCTTAATTGAGGTCAATTTCCTCAAAATGGGTAATTTTTTAAATTTTTATTCGATTTATTGGCCAATATTCATTATATCAACGTACTTACTCATAAATACGTAAAAATGAATAGTTCTTATTGTTATCACATAGTTTTCACGGTATTCATTCAAAATGGCGGTCAAAGGTCAATAGGTAAGTATCGTCAAACTAGGTCTAGTAACTAAAATATTACTTGTGGGTACTCTAAAGACGCAGAATTTTAACTGCAATTACAATAACGAATAACAATATAATGTTTTAATCGTAAAAGAATGTAATCATCATATAACTTATAAACTACTTAAGATTGTTAATGAATTTCTAATTAATGTCCTCAGATATCAGGGTACTCTTAAATGAGTGTGCAACTACAACAAAATACATTTTTAGAAAAGAGCATGACCATGCTGAGATACGTGATATGATAGTATGATATGATATCTGTCCTAGCAGTCACTGTCTAGTCGTCAAATTAATCAAAATTGAAGTCAAAATCACTCAAAATTGAAGTCGTCAGATTAATCACCTTCTGATTCACTGGAATTCTCATGCTGGGTACCGATATTTGGACAGTCCTTCAGCTTACACGCGTGGGTACACTTCAGCTGATTGGCCAAACACTCATAGGTCGGCATCTTGCAAACACGGCAACAGTTACAGGCTAGGAGATCCATAACGGTCAAAGGTACTGGAGTTCCAATCATCCACTCGTTACTCAGATCTCCTTCTGCCGTGGTTTTCCATCCATAGCCACACAGATCAGGAACATCAGGGTTGGCTTCCAAACAACGTATCAATAGATCGTGTTTGGTTGATAACTCACAGTCGCATGAAGCAGTAAGCATTCGTTACAAGGTGGTAGCTGATTAGACTTCATATCATCACACTTACTTCTAAAAAGCTCTAGCGCAGCAGGTTGACGCATGACAGAGTCGTGGTCAAAGAGCAGAGTTTACAGACAAACTCTTCGAGTTTTTTTGATGACATAGATAGAAACTCTCCAGTCCTGACCCATCTTGCTTAGCTTGACACAGAAATGCGAGTTTTTCTTCTCATGATATTCAAAGTTCTCTTTTTCTCTTTACCACAGACCACTGAATGAGCTCACTCAGGTTGGAACTCATAGTCGTCCCCTACACCTAAATGCGCGCGTTGTTAACAAGGTAACAGTTTCATACATGTCATTTCCCATATAGAAAACATATCCATAGCAACACTGGGTGCCTCTAGGTGAAGTGGCCGACTATGAATTCCAACCTTTGTCACAACTAGTGCATGGAGGTCAGGGAGGGTATTACGTATTACATACTTCGAATCCCAACGAACTCGCTAGTTTTTACACATCTTCGAGGTGTGTTTGATTTTTGGTAGTCAAGCGTCAACCAGCTGCCCTACGAACTTTTTAAAAGTATAAATGTGACGATATTAAGTCTAATCAGCTACCACCTTGAAACGATTGTCTACTGCTTCAAATCCTGTGGCTGCGAGCTAACCACCAAACAGCGGTCTGGATACGTTGTTTGGACGCCAACCCTGATGTTCCTGATCCGCGTGGCTATGGATGGGAAACCACGGCAGAAGGAGATCTGAGCAACGAGTGGATGATTGGAATTCCAGTACCTTTGACCGTTATGGATCTCCTAGCCTGTAACTGTTGCCGTGTTTGCAAGATGCCGACATGTGAGTGTTTGGCCAATCAATAAAAGTGTACCCACGCTTGTAAGCTGAAGGATTGTACAAATACCAGTACCAGTACTAGTAGCCAGCATGAGAATTTCAGTGAGTCAGAAGGTGATTAATCTGACAACTTGGACAGTGAGTGCTAAGGTCGATATAACATAATACTAGTATCATATCACGTATCTCAACATGGTCATGCTCTTTTCTAAAAATGTATTTTGTTGCAGTTGCACACCCATTTAAGAATACCCTGATGTCTGAAGACATTAATTAGAAATTCAGTAACAGTCTAAAGTAGTTTATAAGTTATATGATAATTACATTCTCTTACGATTAATACATGATATTATTATTCGTTATTGTAATTGCAGTTAAAATTCTGCGTCTTTAGAGTACCCACAAGTAATTTTAGTTACAAGACCTAGTTTGACGATACTTACCTATTGACTTTTGACCGCCATTTTGAATGAATACCGTGAAAACAATCTGATAACAATAAGAACTATTCATTTTAACGTATTTATGAGTAAGTACGTTGATATAATGAATATTGGCCAATAAATCGAAGAAAATTTTAGAAATTACCCATTTTGAGGAAATGGACCCCAATCAAGGTCAAAAAAGGTAAGTAGGTAATTTGATTTTTTTTTAATAAACTTTATAGGCCTACATTTATCTTACTAAAAGAGTATTTTTTAAACTGGCAAACATTTTTCGTTATTTAATTAAAAATTATTTAAAACATTATAAATTTGACCTTTGACCCTGGTTTTGACATAGAAAGCTGGATTTGCCAGAGGTATATCATGGTTTTTTGAAAAGTACTCGTCTCAAGCTTTCGTTTGATATATGTCATCCTTTGACCCAAATTTTATACCGACCAGGCCTTTTTCGAGCGTTATGCAAAGGACTATATACTTCCAGACATTGTTGGATGCAGTGCAATGTGCGTTGCTAGGAATTTTCGTCGTCATGTTTTCAACACGGTCCGCCACCGTTACTAACAGTTATTGAAAGCAATAGAAATGTAATTTCTGCCTAAAATACGTATGAAATCGATTTTAAATTAGTATATTCGTGACCAGACGAAAATGTACTATAAGATAACCAATTCACATTTTGATGTTACTGTGTTTCAGAAATATATTTTCGAGTAACTTTTGTGCAACTTTGCCAATATTTATCAGATCGCCATAAAATGAACATATTCGTGACCGGAAAAAACTTTAGAAAAATATGGCTATCTCACATTTTGCCGCCAGTTTGTTTCAGAAAAATATTTTGCAGTAACTATGGTGTAACTTTGTAACTTTTCAAACGATTTTGCCTTTAAAACTATACATCTTCGATCCACATCGAGGCTTGTGGATAGTCCAAATTTCAAGTTGATCGGATTTTCCGTTCGGCCGCTATCGACAGACATAAAAACAAAAACAAAACAAAACAAACAAAAAAACAGAACGAAGTGCCATAAGAGTCTAGTGGAGACGCTCGCTTCGCTCGCTTAAAAAGGTATTGAATTGACCCTCTCATTCAGTCAGGCAGTCAGTCAGTCAGTCAGTCAGTCAGTCAGTCAGTCAGTCAGTCAGTCAGTCAGTCAGTCAGTCAGTCAGTCAGTCAGTCAGTCAGTCAGTCAGTCAGTCAGTCAGTCAGTCAGTCAGTCAGTCAGTCAGTCAGTCAGTCAGTCAGTCAGTCAGTCAGTCAGTCAGTCAGTCAGTCAGTCAGTCAGTCAGTCAGTCAGTCAGTCAGTCAGTCAGTCAGTCAGTCAGTCAGTCAGTCAGGTCAGTCAGTCAGTCAGACTGTCAGTCAGACTGTCAGTCAGTCAGTCAGTCAGTCAGTCAGTCAGTCAGTCAGTCAGTCAGTCAGTCAGTCAGTCAGTAAGTCAGTCAGTCAGTAAGTCAGTCAGTCAGTCAGTCAGTCAGTCAGTCAGTCAGTCAGTCAGTCAGTCAGTCAGTCAGTCAGTCAGTCAGTCAGTCAGTCAGTCAGTCAGTCAATCAGTCAGTCAATCAGTCAGTCAGTCAGTCAGTCAGCTTTAGTTTGCGGGAAAGTGAAAAATGAGGAAATATACAACAGACTAATCTAATTTCAATTCAATTCGTTGTCCCGCCTTGTTGGAAGTAATTCGATCAGCTTCAACGTGTGTTGTCGCGCACGATTATGAAAATGTTTAGCAGCATTACGAGGACTACAGAACAAACTGATAATTCTGCCGCAATACAATCGCAACATACCCCAAGGCGTTTTCATAAAATTGATTATTTTGTAATTAAATTATTAGTTTAGTGTTTTTTGATAACTCCACCATCGCAATTCAAAGGTAGTTGAAAATAATAGATATATTCACACATGAGCGGTTGTCCATGGCTTCTTCACGCCCACACAATGCAGATATCGGTCGTGTGCGGCTCGTAGATGACCGCTGTAGGGCACAACCTGCTGTAGGGTACAACCTGCTGTAGGGTCCAGTCTGCTGTAGGGTACAACCTGCTGTAGGGTCCAGCCTGCTGTAGGGTACAACCTGCTGTAGGGTACAACCTGCTGTAGGGTACAACCTGCTGTAGGGTACAACCTGATGTAGAGTACAGCCTGCTGTAGGGTACAACCTGCTGTAGGGTACAACCTGCTGTAGGGTACAACCTGATGTAGAGTACAGCCTGCTGTAGGGTACAACCTGATGAAGAGTACAATCTACTGTAGGGCACAACCTGCTGTAGGGTACAACCTGCTGTAGGGTCCAGTCTGCTGTAGGATACAGCCTGCTGTAGGGTACAGCCTGCTGTATGGTACTACCTGACGTAGGGTACAACCTGCTGTAGGGTACATCCTACTGTAGGGTACAGCCTGCTGTAGGGTACAGCCTGCTGTAGGGTACAACCTGCTGTAGGGTCCAGCCTGCTGTAGGGTACAACCTGCTGTAGGGTCCAGCCTTCTGTAGGGTACAGCCTACTGTAGAGTACAACCTGCTGTAGGGTACAGCCTGCTGTAGGGTACATCCTGCTGTAGGGTACACCCTGCTGTTGGGTACAACCTGCTCTAAGGTACAGTCTGCTGTAGGGTACAGCCTGCTTTATGGTCCAGCCTGCTGAAGGGTACTACCTGATGTAGGGTTCAGCCTGCTGTAGGGTCCAGCCTGCTGTAGGGTACAGCCTGCTGTAGGGTACAACCTGCTGTAGGGTACAGCCTGCTGTAGGGTCCAGCCTTCTGTAGGGTACAACCTGCTGTAAGGTACAACCTGCTGTAGGGTACTACCTGCTGTGGGGTACAACCTGCTGTAAGGTACAAACTGCTGTAAGGTACAATCTGCTGTAAGGTACAACCTGCTGTAGAGTACAACCTGCTGTAGGGTACAACCTGCTGTAAGGTACAACCTGCTGTAGGGTACAGCCTGCTGTAGGGTACAACCTGCTGTAGGGTACTACCTGCTGTAAGGTACTACCTGATGTAGGGTACTACCTGTGTTGTGTACAACCTGCTGTAGGGTACATCCTGCTGTAGGGTACATCCTGCTGTTGGGTACATCCTGCTGTAGGGTACATCCTGCTGTAGGGTACATCCTGCAGACCTTCTGTAGTATGCGTTTCCATAGACAGTATATTTACATATTGCTGAACCCAACCATGTTTATATTCGTGATCCAGTTTCGAACAACGAGAAATGTTAACCTTACATTAGAACATTCATATCTTTCCTTTTAATTTAAACGATTTAAAAAATAAGGTAAATGAATACATGCAAACTTGTTGCGTTAGCTAAAATCAAGATGTAACTTTGCATCAAATAACACGTTGTGTGTATAGACCACAATTGACAATGTTTAGTATTTACATAAAGTATATTATGAAACCAAAAAAACGACAAATTGGTTACTATAGAAAGCTTAGGACCTATTCATACGGAGCGGGCCAGACCCATAGCTGCGGCCTACGACTCTGCTGCTCCGTGTGTATGGTCCCATACTACCAGCTCGGACGCAGGTCTGGCCCGCTCTACGTGAAACTCAGCGGTAAGACGCGAGACTCTAATTCGGGAGGTCGCCGGTTCGATTCCGGCCACCGGCAGTCCTGACTGAAGGTTTTTTCCGAGGTTTTCCTCAGTCGTAAAGGCGAATGCTGGGATTGAGTCATACTATCAGCCCTCGGACATTCCTTCCCAACTGTCCAAACACCCTAATAACCTAGTTAGTCACCTGAAGAGGGTCACATCAGGTAAAGCTGGTGTGCACCCTATAACATGTATTCCTACAAAAATTATTATTATTATTACGTGAAACGGCCTTTACCATACATTTTGCTGCTTAGTACGTAGTACGTACTATATATACAGACTAGACTACTTAGTACGTACTACTTATACAGACCAAACTACTTGGTACGTACTACATATTATACAGACTAAAATACTTGGTACGTACTACATATTATACAGATTAAAGGCACCTTAATACTCATTCATGCTGGAAATACTTATGTCTATTACATCACGACACTTTATGCCACAGTGAGACTGAGTTGCCACGCCGTACATTGAGATATTTTATGTCAGGAATTCTATGGTGCGCATGCGTCAAGAGGACAGGGTAGTTAGAAGACGCAGACTGGTACAACGAGAGAACGTCATATAGATGGGATCGCCCTAACTAAACGATATCAGAATGAATTTCGTTGGCCAGTTTTGTGATGACAAACGTATTTATTTATTTCATGTATACACAACACTGATTTACCTAGGAGGACAATAAATAAACAATACTATATATTACAATGAACCGATAGCAAAAATACCCGACAAAATAAAATCGCAACAAATCAGACAACAACAAGCAATTAACTACTTTTGAAAAGAGAACATAATACAAATTGAATTAAGAAATTGTTGTGTACATTTAAAACTAAAATGTACAATATAATAATTTAAAAGAAAATGTAATGTTTAATTGATTGGCACAACCGAAATACACAAAAGTGTGGAAAGGAAAGTAGGATCACACATTATACACACAAAACAGAACAATGGTGAACAAAAATAAAGCAAGAAACGGGAACAGAAACAAATCTTGAAGTAAAGGTTAATGAACAGAAAGAAGTGAGTAGAATATTCGTAAGAAAAATAAGAAAATAATATTCTAGGGGTTCTGAAAACCACTCTTTCGGACTTCTTGAAAGTCCAATTAAATCCTTCTGGTTTTGACCATATTTATACTTAGGGCCGATTTCACCAAGATCAACTTTGGCCAAGTTCAGTTGAACGACACTAACACCAACTTTTAACTGCAAAATCCACTGCATGAAGAGTGAAATGTTTAACTGATAATGTGTTGCTTTATACGCCGATTTACAGATAGTTTCAGTAATGATGTGAAACAAAATACACATTTAAATCCCATCTATTTGTATGCGATTGCATCTTGCTAATGGCAAATATGTAGGATATTGAAGGAAGATTTTCTCAGATTGGTAATAAATGTCAAAGATATTTACAGTCAATTGTTTAGTCATTGCCTATTGGATAACTTGTACTCTGCTTGTGCATAATACGTACAGAAGGCAGTGACAGAACTGCTTTGGAGATTATTATCACAAATCTGAACGGTAGGCATCGAGGGTTCCATCCAACAATGCATTTGCAATTTCTGTTTAATAATTTTTACATAAAAATACATCCAAATACATCTGTACTATGCTATGAGTAAAACACATGTATACCAATCTTTACATGGATTATTTTAAACTTCATGGTATTACAAAAGGCAATAAGTGGCATTGTGAGAAATAATTTCCATCTCTCTGTAAACAATAAACATGCAGAGACAATTGTTAAGTATCCAAAACAACAAAAATGCGAGATATGTGAGAAATTAAATAGATACAAGTTATTATTTTTGTCGAATTGGTAACATTCAGGTTCAAGCTGAACTCGACAAAAGTCAATGCTGGTGAAACCGGCCCTTAGACCTACACATGGAGCAAGAAAAAGGTTCCACATGCATCTACGATAGTATGGCACAAAATGGATATTACAATCTTAATCATAAACTCAAAGGTTAATTTACCATCCACAATCATTCCATCTAGCAATCATTCCATCTAGCTATCATCCCCTAATGACAAATCATATGCAAACAAATCAAAAAGTAATGATATCAAGTCTATCATTACGTTTATTAGTGCTACTAATTCCGACAAAGAACATAATCTGTTTGCAGTAATGCGAAATAGCTGCGAGATGGGCCGCTCGTTGTTACGTAGCGACGAAGCCACAGAAACAATTCCGGAAGCCTTGTACGTCTGCTAGGCAGGCAGGTCGTGGGACTCGCTTCAACTGAAACCCGCAGGAACGTAATGTTTATGAGCACGTACACACTGCGGTTTTCAACTGAATCCGACAAAGATGTTTTGGCGCATGTAGTCTCCCTGTAATCTCATAAGATTCCACGCCCCCTAATCTATAATCTTTTCCAACGTTGTACTTTCCAGTAGCTTACGTGCAAGAATGTTGTTTTTTAAGAGGACTAATAATAGAGGAGCGGGATACGGAGGCTGGGTACAAAGTACTGGACAAGTAAACGTATAGGCCCATTGCACGTGATGTGACGTAGGATACATGGGTAAGATCGGGTGCACTTGTTACAACAGGTGATGTGACGTAGCACATATATATATATATATATTTATAAATAAGATGGGGTGTACATGTAAACCTACAACGTGTGAGGGACGTAGGATAATGTATATTAGATCGGGTGTGCATGTAAACCTGTAAACCTTCACTGTTCTCATATGGCAACACCATGGTTAGAAAGGGTTTTAAATTATTGCTAGTTTCACTGTTCTCATGGCAACACCATGGTTAGAAAGGGTTTTAAATTATTGCTAGTTTCACTGTTCTCATAGCAACACCATGGATAGAAAAGATTTTAAAAGCATTAGTAGTTTCACTGTTCTCATGGCAACACCATGGATAGAAAAGATTTTAAAAGCATTGCTAGTTTCACTGTTCTCATGGCAACACCATGGATAGAAAAGATTTTAAAAGCATTGCTAGTTTCACTGTTCTCATGGCTACACCATGGATAGAAAAGATTTTAAAAGCATTGGTAGTTTCACTGTTTTCATGGCAACACCATGGATAGAAAAGATTTTAAAAGCATTGCTAGTTTCACTGTTCTCATATGGCAACACCATGGATAGAAAAGATTTTAAAAGCATTGCTAGTTTCACTGTTCTCATGGCAACACCATGGTTAGAAAGGGTTTTAAAGTATTGCTAGTTTCACTGTTCTCATATGGCAACACCATGGATAGAAAAGATTTTAAAAGCATTGCTAGTTTCACTGTTCTCATGGCAACACCATGGTTAGAAAGATTTTTAAAGTATTGCTAGTTTCACTGTTCTCATGGCAACACCATGGATAGAAAAGATTTTAATAGCATTGCTAGTTTCACTGTTCTCATATGGCATACCATGGATAGAAAGAGTTTTAAATGCATAGCTAGTTTCACTGTTCTCATATGGCAACACCATGGTTAGAAAGGGTTTTAAAGCATTGCTAGTTTCACTGTTCTCATATGGCATACCATGTATAGAAAGAGTTTTAAATGCATAGCTAGTTTCACTGTTCTCATATGGCAACACCATTGTTAGAAAAGATTTTAAAAGCATTGCTAGTTTCACTGTTCTCATATGGCAACACCATGGTTAGAAAAGATGTTAAAAGCATTGCTAGTTTTACTGTTCTCATATGGCAACTCCATGGTTAGAAAAGAGTTTTAAATGCATAGCTAGTTTCACTGTTCTCATATGGCAACACCATGGATAGAAAAGATTTTAAAAGCGTTGCTAGTTTCACTGTTCTCATGGCAACACCATGGTTAGAAAGGGTTTTAAAGTATTGCTAGTTTCACTGTTCTCATATGGCAACACCATGGATAGAAAAGATTTTAAAAGCATTGCTAGTTTCACTGTTCTCATGGCAACACCATGGTTAGAAAGGGTTTTAAAGTATTGCTAGTTTCACTGTTCTCATAGCAACACCATAGATAGAAAAGATTTTAAAAGCATTGCTAGTTTTACTGTTCTCATATGGCATACCATGGATAGAAAGAGTTTTAAATGCATAGCTAGTTTCACTGTTCTCATATGGCAACACCATGGTTAGAAAGGGTTTTAAAGCATTGCTGTTTCACTGTTCTCATATGGCATACCATGGATAGAAAGAGTTTTAAATGCATAGCTAGTTTCACTGTTCTCATATGGCAACACCATGGTTAGAAAAGATTTTGAAAGCATTGCTAGTTTTACTGTTCTCATATGGCAACTCCATGGTTAGAAAATATGTTAAAAGCATAGCTAGTCTCACTGTTCTCATGGCAACACCATGGTTAGAAAAGATGTTAAAAGCATTGCTAGTTTCACTGTTCTCAAATGGCAACACCATGGTTAGAAAAGATGTTAAAAGCATTGCTAGTTTTACTGTTCTCATATGGCAACTCCATGGTTAGAAAAGATGTTAAAAGCATAGCTAGTTTCACTGTTCTCATATGGCAACACCATGGTTAGAAAAGATGTTAAAAGCATTGCTAGTTTTACTGTTCTCATATGGCAACACCATGGATAGAAAAGATGTTAAAAGCATTGCTAGTTTCACTGTTCTCATATGGCAACACCATGGTTAAAAAGGGTTTTAAAGTATTTCTAGTTTCACTGTTCTTATATGGCAACACCATGGATAGAAAAGATGTTAAAAGCATCGCTAGTTTCACTGTTCTCATATGGCCACTCCATGGTTAGAAAAGATGTTAAAAGCATAGCTAGTTTCACTGTTCTCATATGGCAACACCATGGATAGAAAAGATGTTAAAAGCATCGCTAGTTTCACTGTTCTCATATGGCAACACCATGGTTAGAAAGGGTTTTAAAGTATTTCTAGTTTCACTGTTCTCATATGGCAACTCCATGGTTAGAAAGAGTTTTAAAAGCATTGCTAGTTTCACTGTTCTCATATGGCAACACCATGGTTAGAAAGGGTTTTTAAGTATTTCTAGTTTCACTGTTCTCATATGGCAACTCCATGGTTAGAAAGAGTTTTAAAAGCATTGCTAGTTTCACTGTTCTCATATGGCAACACCATGGTTAGAAAGGGTTTTAAAGTATTTCTAGTTTCACTGTTCTCATATGGCAACTCCATGGTTAGAAAGAGTTTTAAAAGCATTGCTAGTTTCACTGTTCCCATATGGCAACTACATGGTTAGAAAGGGTTTTAAATGCATCGCTAGTTTCACTCAAAATTAATGACACAAACCTACAATAATACAGGCCATATGATCAAATTGTCAATTAGTGCCAACCATACCATGTTTCACATAGTCTGGCCCTTGGCAGTCTGCAATGCAATGAGAGCCAGCTAATGTGAGTCGAGTGATGGGGTTAGCTGCATGGCTTTCCAAGCGCTGTATACAGCGAACAGACACCGATTATCAACTATTATTATTTAAATTATTAATGTCGTCAATGCCTGCCTTTCAGAGTAGCTATGCAACACTCATTGTATGAAATTAGAAATTTTTATTTGGTAGTATGTCTGTTTTTAAAATTAGGAGCTTTCGTTTCGCACAGTTTGTAGCTTGGAAAGAAACTGCTAAATTTATGTATAATATATATATATAATATATACAACAATTTTAAAAGTGAATCTGGAATGTATATATGTTTTATAAATACAAATTTGACACGATTTTATATTGCACCTCTTTCAGTTCACACGGGGACCTCATTCCAAAACAGATTTAGGAGGTTTTAGCCAGTTCCAAATTGGCGCCCCCTATTCCCTAACCCGGGCGCAAGCTGCAACCGATTGCATCAAGAGTCACTCCACGGCCACTTTGCGGCTGGGGACGTCACAGACGAGTAAGGCTTAGCCAACCAAATGTGAGTATTGGTAAAAGCCGCCCGCTGATTGGCTCCGACACGCCCATTTGTGACGTCCCCAGCACCAAAGTTGCTGTGGAGCGACTTTAACGTACTGGGATGAGAGCCATGGTGCTTACACCTCCCACTGGAAATGTCCACTCCAACTCATACGTAAGGCGCGAATACAACATCATTGTCAAAAGTGGAAATATTCACATGTTTAGCAAAATAAGAATTATAGTAACACATTGCTACAAGAATTTCTCTGTGACATTGTTAAGCGAGCGTCTCCATTCTACTCTAATGTCACTCGTTCTGTTTGTCATTTGCGATCGAACGGAAAATTCAACCAAGTTTAAATCAAGACCATTCACAAGCATCAATGTGTATTGAGCGCCATTAGTTTTGTGGAAAAAACGGTCAGTAAGTTACAAAGTTACGTAAATGGTTAATAAAAAGTGCTTCTAGAAAAAATTGGCGGCAAAATTTGACATAGCTGTTGCATTTTTTTGTAATTTTAAATAAATAAATTTTAAAATAAATTGAACTTTAATTTTAATACATTTTTAATTTTTAATAACAAATTTTTTGTTGTAAATCAGTCACGAATATGTTAATTTTTTCTCGATCCGATAAGTATACAGTGTGTTTAACCATGCCAACAAAAATCGTTTACTCGTTACCAGAGTCGATAAAAGAGTTCTTTTCTCGAAACACGTAATAACGGCCCCCTAGACGAGACTCCGCTAGGGTATTTAAGGGGTTAAGTCGACATTGAAGTTCACCAATCTTCTCTAGGAGGATAGAGCTGAGAGGGCCTCACGCGCAAATGGAACAACGGCGGAAAATTTGAACATGGACAGAATGGACGTGGACGCTAACTGACACTTACTGACGCTTACTGACGCTTACTGACGCTTAATGACGCTTAATGGATGTGTGCTCTGCCCAGTGATGATTTCAGGCATATCCCGGGGGGGGGGCGGAGCCCCCCCCCGGCAGTTGTAAATGCCCCCCCCTAGCAGATTGAAATAATCACATGAAGTAATGTAAATTTGCAAAAAAAATTGTTAAATACAAGAAAATGAGGTATATTTTTCCACCTCATATAGGACTAGGAAATAAATCGATTTCCACGAAAAACTCATCTACATAAAAAGTGCAACATTTTATTTTCTATTTAAACGATGTTAGGTAAAGGTAAGAATGGCAGATAGGAATCACCTCATATTCGATAACTGAAAGGATGGCATCCACAGAGACCGTAACCCCTTCCGCCCCTGCCTTTTGTCACGGCGTCAAAAAAAAAAGCCATAAAATGAGTTACTAATTTAGTAACACCCCAGATTTTTATCAGCCCCCCCTAGGAAAAATTTCTGAAATCATCACTGGCTCTGCCGCCAGTGCTCGCCATGTAAACCAATGTGCTCTCCTTCCATCCCGCCATGGTGAGACTGCCTCACAAGTCGCAAGTGAATCACCTCGCCTCGCTGCCACAGGTCGCCCGACATACTTGAACGTCTGCTCAATACCGTCTCATTATATCCGGCTCTGTTATGAAAATAGGTATCGGTCTATCAGTGAATCGGGCTGGGTGGCTCCCTGGTATTGCAGCCGCTTCCGTTGGGGCCGGGAGTGGGGGGGGGGGAGGGGGACGCGGAGTCGAACCCAGCTGGCAACGATGTCGGGACAACAAGTGTTACTGTCATTATTGGTGCAGTAATCCTCTATGATATTATCTGGGTAACAATAGTATCATCTGCGATATTGGAAAAATGTAGCATAGGCTTTAAGTCTTATAATGATAGAAATAGTAATAATAGCAAAGATAATAGTAATAATAACAACAACAATAATAATAATAATAATAATAATAATAATAATAATAATAATAATAGTAATAATAATAATAATAACAATAATAATAATAATAATAATAATAATAATAATAATAATAATAATAATAATGGTATGGTAACCCCTAAAAGTCTACACGTTCCCAGTCGCTGCTGATAATATATCGCATTTCAAAGGGAAAAAGCTGTAATCAACCAACAATTTTCACGGCATTGAGATCTACGAGTGATTTACTACAAGAAGACATAAAGGGAAGTACCAGTATCCATTACTTTGTATATAAATAGAAGTTTAATTTTGTAGGCTTACATTTTAGTCCAGGGCCTTGCTTGAGAAACATAGGAACAGTTGAATTTAGTGTTGAGATTGAAGCTGGATCTGGACACGTCAAGGTCTTGTACTTATAATTTGATTCGATAATATTGTAACTAGATATATGTTTTACGGTTGTATGTAAGCACTTTTTATTTGTTTCCAGAATTAAGAAGATTTCGTCTTCAAAATCTGTGAAATTTGAAACTGTCATTCAACTCCAACTCAGCGCCTTGTAATTGCGTGTGTTATTTATTGACGGGGCACGGCCAAGTTGCGAGTGTAAAGAAAAGTGTGACATTAAGTGCTTTGATTTCTTTGAAAAACAATATTAACTTTCTGTGACAAAGAACTTAGTTTGACAGGACAATGAACTTTGACATTTAGTAAATAAACAAACAGATTATGGATGCTTCTGATGTATTATCGCAACAGACCACCAAATCTGGAAGAGTGAGGCAGCGTATCAAATGGACAGATAATATGAACATTTGTGTGATGCGCAACTACTATAGAATTACGTTATTAGAAACTAGATTAGTTGGATATCGACAAGAACTACACCGAGCGTTTACACGTGAATACCCATTAGTAGATGTAACCGAACAAAGAGTAGCAGACCAAAGGAGAATAATTGTAAGTAATGGTATGCTACCATTTAATCTATTGAACGTAATAAGACATGAAGTAGAGGAAGAACTACAAATAGATCAAGAAAATGAAGAGGATTTGGCGAACGAGGAGCACATCATGGAAGCATCAAGAAACGATGACCATCTACGACAAGAATTAATGGAACAAGTAAATCTACCAGAAGGCCAGAACACACAAGAGGTACATCACCAACATCCACCTATTAATAACATTGAACAAGAAGAGAATACAAGAGGGAACACACAAGAAATAGACGAGTTAAAGAACATATTACATTTAGCTTTTGAAAATGCTTTGTCAGAATTTGCACATATAGAACCGAACAAGAGACCTAGAATTCCTAAACCTAAACAGTCTAAGCAAATGGACATAGTAATGCACGTAATGAACGCACATATATTGTTAGATTACGCGAAGAAAGAATTGTCGTTTGAGGAAGTGCATGCAGCAATATATTGTGGAGCCGTAGCAGTGGTCAGACAATTAGGATTAAAAATAAAGTTGGTACATTCTCAGAACATAAAATCAAATAAGACTCCAAAATGGGAACGAAGATTAGTCAAACGCATCAACGAGTTAAGGAGAGATATTGGGAGATTAGAACAATTCAGGATGGGTAATAGATCTAAAAAGATATTACAATATTGCCAACACATATTTGAAAGGTTTAAAATCCATACTATACATGAAACACCGAACGAGGCTACAAACGAATATTTGGATACTCTAAAGCAAAAAGTAAGTGCATTAGCCAAAAGACTACGAAGATATAAAGAGTGTAGTGATAGAAAAGAACAAAACGAAATGTTTAAAGGAAAAGAAAAAGAATTCTATCAGCAAATTAACAATAAAGAAGAAATAGTAGGCAATGGTATACCATCGAAGACAGAGATTGAGCAGTTTTGGGGTGGGATATGGAGTAACCCATTAATGCACAATCACAATGCAACATGGATTCAAGATGAAATTGAGGCAATGAGTGATATCGAAGAAATGACATTTGATGGCATCAGTGTAAATGATATAAAATCAACGATACAAAATACTCATAATTGGAAAGCACCCGGTAACGATAACATTCAAAATTTTTGGTACAAGAAGTTTTCAAACATGCACACCCAGATTGCTAAATGTCTTAATGAATTTATATTAGGAGACAAGGATTTACCAGATTTCTTTACTGAAGGAATAACATTTCTTAAACCAAAAGATAATGACACCAAAAATCCAAGTAAATATAGACCAATTACATGCTTACCTACTATTTACAAAATCTTGACATCGTGCATAACAAATAAAATATATAGTCACTGCGAAGAACACAATATATTAGCTGAAGAACAAAAGGGATGTCGTAAATTGTCGCAAGGGTGTAAGGAACAATTAATTATCGATTCTGTTGTAATGAACCAAGCTTTCAACAAGAAGAGAAACATTCACGTTAGCTATATTGATTACAAGAAAGCGTATGATTCGTCACCACATTCGTGGCTAATACAGATACTGGAAATTTATAAAGTAAACCCATTGATAGTAAACTTTTTGCGGACAGCGATGACGAGTTGGAAAACAACATTAAAGTTAAACGTAGGCAAAGAGCAGATATGTACTGACCCAGTTAACATCCGACGAGGTATTTTTCAAGGTGACTCGTTTAGTGCGTTATGGTTTTGTCTTTCATTAAATCCATTATCTCATATACTAAACAAATCTACACATGGTTTCAAGATAAAGGACGGTAATACGGTTTGCCACACACTTTCACATCTATTCTACATGGACGATCTCAAGCTATATGCTTTAAATGCGACACACATGACGAATCTTCTTAACTCAACGTTAGAATTCAGTAGAGATATATGTATGGATTTTGGAATTGATAAATGTAAGTCACTTCATGTCATCAAAGGAAAGATTACGAAATTAGAAGAGTTTGAAATTGACGAAGACAACCGGATTGGAGTAATGGACGAAGAAGATGTATACAAATATCTAGGATTTGCGCAGGCTAAACGAATTGATCATAAACTGATGAAAAGTAAACTAATTTCTGCATACAAGAAACGAATAGGATCCATTTTAAAAACACAATTGAATGGTAAAAACAAGATCAAAGCAATTAACACTTATGCTATACCGGTACTAACATATTCATTTGGAATTATTAACTGGACACAGACAGAACTTCATGCCCTAGAAATTCTCACCCGCACAACATTCACCAAATACAGAAGTCATCACCCTAAGTCAGCAATAGAACGAGTGACTCTACCTAGAGAAAAAGGGGGAAGAGGCTTGATTGATTTAAACAATTTATATTATAAACAAATTGAAATTCTGAGAAAGTACTTTTATACAAAATGCCCACATTCACAACTTCATAGAGCTATAGTATCGGCAGACAAGTCGCTTTCTCCCCTCAATTTAAATGACGGAAATTTAAACTTGCTTCAAAAACTAAATTCTGACACAGCAAAAGAGATCAGAATATCAGAAAAGACGTTACATAGCAGACATTATAAAGAACTTCTTAAGGATAGCGTCGATAGGGTAGCATCGAACAAATGGTTAACGTCCGGGGACATTTTCAGCGAAACAGAGGGATTTATGATCGCTATTCAAGATAAAGTAATCAAGACTAACAATTACAAAAAATACATACTGAAAGACGTCACAGTGGAAGATAAATGTAGAAAATGTAATTTGAACGGCGAAACAATTGAACATATCGTATCTGGGTGCAAAATGCTTTGTCAAACAGATTATCTTCATAGGCATAACCAAGTTGCAAACATTGTACATCAAAAATTAGCCATGAAGTATAAACTTATAAACACAACCACTGCGTATTACAAATACAAGCCTGAAAAGGTATTAGATAGTAAAGACTACAAATTATATTACGACCGGGCAGTTATTACAGACCAAACCATACATCACAATAGACCGGATATTATATTTATTGACAAGAAGAAACAAGAAACGATTTTAATTGATGTTGCCGTCCCTTTATGCCACAATGTAGAGACAACTTGGCGGGAAAAGATAAACAGATATAAGGAATTATCAATTGAAATAAAAAGGTTGTGGAAGCAGAATAATGTAACTGTTATACCGTTAATTATATCAGCAAATGGCATTGTTCCACGTAAACTCCATGACAGTATTAAACTAATTGGTCTCCAACCGAACATATACATCGAGATACAAAAAGCAATTATTTTGAACACGTGTAGGATAGTGCGAAAATTTTTGAACTAAGAAGAATGAAGACTTCAAGAAGTTCTCCATCCCGATGGTGGTTTTCGTGGTTTCCACCGTACAAAGAGGGAATGCTGGGATGAGTACAAATCGGCCACGACCGTACATAGCATCCACAGTTCGGTTTGGAAAAAAGCCAAATGTGGGCATTTGAGAAGCAGAAGAAGAAGAAGAAGAAGAAGAAGAAGAAGAAGATATATTAAGTAGTTCTAAGTAGATTTTAATAAGGTAAACACATGGAAATACTTGACATTTGTGTCCGTACAACATGTTTATGCCGGTTTTGACCGAGTTTGTATGTATTGCAACAATAAAATAATAATAATAATAATAATAATAATAATAATAATAATAATAATAATAATAATAATAATACCATTTAATCTATTGAACGTAATAAGACATGAAGTAGAGGAAGAACTACAAATGGATCAAGAAAATGAAGAGGATTTGGCGAACGAGGAGCACATCATGGAAGCATCAAGAAACGATGACCATCTACGACAAGAATAAATGGAACAAGTAGATCTACCAGAAGGTCAGAACACACAAGAGGTACATCATCAACATCCACCTATAAATAACATTGAACAAGAAGAGAATACAAGAGGGAACACACAAGAAATAGACGAGTTAAAGAACATATTACATTTAGCTTTTGAAAATGCTTTGTCAGAATTTGCACATATAGAACCGAACAAGAGACCTAGAATTCCTAAACCTAAACAGTCTAAGCAAATGGACATAGTAATGCACGTAATGAACGCACATATATTGTTAGATTACGCGAAGAAGGAATTGTCATTTGAGGAAGTGCATGCAGCAATATATTGTGGAGCCGTAGCAGTGGTCAGACAATTAGGATTAAAAATAAAGTTGGTACATTCTCAGAACATAAAACAAATAAGACTCCAAAATGGGAACGAAGATTAGTCAAACGCATCAACGAGTTAAGGAGAGATATTGGGAGATTAGAACAATTCAGGATGGGTAATAGATCTAAAAAGATATTAAAATATTGCCAACACATATTTGAAAGGTTTAAAATCCATACTATACATGAAACACCGAACGAGGCTACAAACGAATAATTTGGATACTCTAAAGCAAAAAGTAAGTGCATTAGCCAAACGACTACGAAGATATAAAGAGTGCAGTGATAGAAAAGAACAAAACGAAATGTTTAAAGCAAAAGAAAAAGAATTCTATCAGCAAATTAACAATAGAGAAGAAATAGTAGGAAATGGTATACCATCGAAGACAGAGATTGAGCAGTTTTGGGGTGGGATATGGAGTAACCCATTAATGCACAATCACAATGCAACATGGATTCAAGATGAAATTGAGGCAATGAGTGATATCGAAGAAATGACATTTGATGGCATCAGTGTAAATGATATAAAATCAACGATACAAAATACTCATAATTGGAAAGCACCCGGTAACGATAACATTCAAAATTTTTGGTACAAGAAGTTTTCAAACATGCACACCCAGATTGCTAAATGTCTTAATTAATTTATAGTAGGAGACAAGGATTTACCAGATTTCTTTACTGAAGGAATAACATTTCTTAAACCAAAAGATAATGACACCAAAAATCCAAGTAAATATAGACCAATTACATGCTTACCTACTATATACAAAATTTTGA
>OX246740.1:21039825-21134825 GCA_945910005.1 Isoperla grammatica
CGCAGGCGAAACTTGTTAAAATCGGGGGTTTTTGAGTGATTTCTAAATGTTTCAGAAAAATTACCGGACTGAATGTTATACTAAAATACTGTCGTTTGTGTAGTGCAAAAACCAGGAAACCTTAAACCAATTGATTATTGATGAGAATTGTTAAATATTAAGTTTTGGGGCTTTGAAAGTTTTGAGTAGTTAGCTGTGGATAGGTAGGCCGGAATGATGATGACCTAACTTAAACTATAGTAAGCGACACGCATAGCCCCCACTTTATGACTTGAGCCTCCAGTTGGGGGGGGGGGGGGGGCGTTCATACGCGTCTGATGTCTTTTAAAGTGCAAGTCGACGATATTTGGTTATTGTTGCAAGATGTGAAAGAGAACTGCTTTTCCAGATAAATCAAATTGCTGCTATTAGGCATGTTTCTTATTTAAAACGTATGGATACTTTGTTGCACTCAGGGGATTTAGTCTAAACTCCCATTCTAAAAAAAAACATTTTCTAACTATAGCTACTGTTCCGTCAAGGTATTTACTGTATCTTGAGCCAAACACCTATTGAAGCACCCCAATCAGTAATGATTCGTCTCTGGAAGGCCATGCATAAGTAAACCAATTCACGTCTCTAGAACGTGTGGCATACTTTTGTCGTTCGTTAATGACAACGTATCAAATCTACACAAATACTCGGAAAGTAACTGTCAGGTGGTTTGAACTCAATAAATCGACACAAAGTTTACATCTGCAACACCGGGATTCGGACTATATATTCACTTTTCTGTATGAAGAGTTTGACCAAATCCCCTTCCCAAGATATACGCTGAATAGTGAAGTCACTATTTCTTGCACTCTCGATTTAAACAGATTCAAAATGCATAAGTCAATAACCGATTAGGTGACTCACTGTAACACTTATTCGGAAGGTTAGGGTTTGATCTTCGCCACAGACAAACCTGACTGAAAGTTTTCCAAACAGCCCTCGGAGACCTACTTTCTCTACTATCCCACTCCCTTAATAGGGTTCAGATTATTGAGATAACACTAGCAATTCAACATTACCTATCTATTAGGAAATGTAGGATTTCAAATTGCAATTAATTTAAATCAGTTCACAAAAACTTTTTTTTTATCACTCATATAATAGCTTTTACTTTGTGAAGGACAACATCTCTAATTAATATTTATTTTATTGTTGTTGAGGCCACAATAACCTCTTTAGCCTGATGAGTGATGATTTATGAATGATAATGAGGAAGTGAGGAGAAAAAGCCTGGTACTGGCACGTAGCCTACTCCTGTCGAAAAGTATCAAGACATCGGAACAACTCGCATCCGAAAGGACGGTGATGTAAGTTTGACCAGTCATATAGTTTCCTCTATACTAATCTGGACTGCGGAGCAGTAGACGAGAAGAAAAAGCTGTTAACAAGCTTCGAACCCTCCAATCTGCTCTTACCAACGGTAACTAGTGTTTCGGAGAAGAGTGGTCACCCATCCTCCACCTGACCTGACCCGAGGTTGCTTAAGTTCTGTGTTCGTTTGGGAACCGGCTAAGCAATCGTGGCTGAACTGTTGGGCTAAAACATTATTATCACGGTAGTTGTTTGTAAAGATACAATCACTAAGAACTTACTGTTTTTTGTTTTTTTTTCTTTTTTACCAAGCGCAAATTGAACTAGCAGTATTTCTTATAAATATTCTAACCTTTGTTCTGAATAAGTCCCTAATTTTGACAATCGCTGATTTCCATTTAGCTTCCGGGTATTCTACAAAATCAATGGCGGCAGCAATACGTTCGCTCACAGAACAACCACTAACAATGCAGCGTGTAGTTGACAGGTTACGTTCAAGCCTAATAATCAATTTCTCCGTCATCACTGATGTGTTTCTATTGGAGATGTACCAGAACACTGCCTTGGGGTATTTAAATCCTATTCCCTAAGTTGTAAGTACAATTAATGATGAAGTGTTCAATATTGAATGTGTATAACCAACGATTAATCAAGAATTATTGTAATACAGGCTGAAGCTGAAGAGAGTCTAGCAGCCCGGCAGTAGCTTGCCATATCCGTTCTGGGTATGGTAAGCCACAATAAATATATAAATAAATACATTAGCGCGCGTACAAGCTGACACAAGGGAACAAAGCAGCCACTTGTGTATCAATACAAACCATACACAACAGTCTATAGCCAGGGCTTCACTTAGCGTAAGCTGACACAAGGGAACACAGCAGCCACTTGTGTATCGATACAAACCATAGACAACAGTGTAAAGTCAGGGCTTCACATAATGTAAGCTGACACAAGGGAACAAAACAGCCACTTGTGTATCGACACAAACCATACACAACTGTCTATAGCCAGGGCTTCACATAATGTAAGCTGACACAAGGAAACAAAGCAGCCACTTGTGTATCAACACAAACCATACACAACAGTGTAAAGCCAGGGCTTCACATGTATCAACACAAACCATACACAACAGTCTATAGCCAGGGCTTCACTTAGCGTAAGCTGACACAAGGGAACACAGCAGCCACTTGTGTATCGATACAAACCATACACAACAGTGTAAAGTCAGGGCTTCACATAATGTAAGCTGACACAAAGGAACAAAGCAGCCACTTGTGTATCAACACAAACCATACACAACAGTCTATAGCCAGGGCTTCACTTAGCGTAAGCTGACACAAGGGAACACAGCAGCCACTTGTGTATCGATACAAACCATACACAACAGTGTATAGCCAGGGCTTCACATAATGTAAGCTGACACAAAGGAACAAAGCAGCCACTTGTGTATCAACACAAACCATACACAACAGTCTAAGCCAGGGCTTCACTTAGTGTAAGCTGACACAAGGGAACAAAGCAGCCACTTGTGTATCGACACAAACCATACACAACAGTCTAAGCCAGGGCTTCACATAGTGTAAGCTGACACAAGGAAACAAAGTAGCCACTCGTGTACCGACACAAACCATACACAACAGTGTTAAGCCAGGGCTTCACACAAATACCCTGGTGACGGCTGTGGGTAACGTGCCATAATGGTGCTATAATCAGACGTAAGAACACTCTCTTGTAGGCCTTTCTTCTTCTTGTAGACCCTTTATGGTTCACATTGAATGTATTTAGAACTAGGAAAACGCTTTGCGTTGTTAGATGGGTGATTTTTTTTCAATAAATCAAAAGAATCATTTGCATATCATATAACTTAAGAAATATATAGACTACCTTTGTATAAACATTTTTTTGTTTTACAAGATGGCATTTTAACTTACAACCTTAGAACTTGGTATAATATTTTTTGACGTGTTGCCAATAATTGCACGAAATATTATTTAAATCCGTTAAGAAGTTTTATTTAAATAAACTAAAACCTTCAAGTTGATTTTTCAATGGATTTCCGCATAATTTTTTCCAACTGTGGTCTTGTCAATAGGCTGTAACTCATTAACTAATAAACGTATCTTGAAAATTTGTGATTACGTATTATTAGAGACTAGAGGCAAAACGACTAATTGTATTTCTTGTTAGTGATTATTACTGGTACTTAGTAAATAAACGATAATGGCGAGTGTAAAAAAAAACTTAGTGGGTCACAGGGCCGAAAACGCGCAATAGGCTCTCGGACGAATGTCTCCATTTAAAGGGATACTTAGAGTCAACAGCCAAAGCAGAGAAACTAAATGCCGTTGAGATGTTTCAAAAAATGCGTGACGATGGTTTAAGTTTAGTATACCCAAATGTGATACTGAATTACGGATGTTTGTGTGCACAGCAACAACTAACTGCAGTGGTGAACGGTCATTTCCGGCTTTGACACGGGCAAAAAGCCACCTTCGTTTGAATATGGCACAGGATAGACTCAACTCCCTCGCTATAATGTACATAGAATCTACCGTCTTGAACAGAATCTCATATGAGGACATTATCGACGAATTTGCAATGAGGAAAGCGAGAAAAGTGCCTCTGTAATTCCAGTCGTCGGCAGATTTCGAAGGGTAGGTGAGTAATTCATGGACTAATCATTTGTATTGAAATACTTACTAATAACTTACCGTGGTGTTGATGTTGGTAATTTGGGGTGGGGGTGGGGGGGGGGTTAGCGACCATAAAATCTGTGCCTATGTACTCAACCTTAGCTAATCCGGCCCTGCATCTCCCCCAAATATGTTCGTCTTTTTTTATGAAACAAGTTTTCATAAATAACGTATTGATCACCGTTCATTTTCCGACGTTGAGATATTATCATAACCCAAACCTGGCATACAAATTGCCAAATAGATATACTAGAGTAACTAGACTGTACCATGTAGCAAGAAGAGTAGATATATCACACGATCCGTCTTGACGCTCCACATGGTTGTACTGTTACCAAAACCCAATTTCACGTTCGGCTACCCGCCCCCAAAGGGTGAGTAGGGAGGGGGGTTGCGTATCCCCCTGGGGATGAACCCACATCTCCCAATGTCGTGCTGGAGATCTTGTCCCCTGAGATACCATCTGTACAGTGGACAATGTTCACCCCTATAATGGGTTAGCACCGGCAGTGTTAAACAGCTCGGTTAAAGTGCTATTAAGATCGCTCACTGGAGGATATGGAATATATAAAATTACTGGAGCTTGTAATAGATGAAAATGCGTATCATAGTTTGGTCTACATCTGTTTTAAATGTTGGCCAATGTGTTATTGCCTTATTGAGAAGACAGACAGACAGACAGACAGACAGACAGACAGACAGACAGACAGACAGACAGACAGACAGACAGACAGACAGACAGACAGACAGACAGACAGACAGACAGACAGACAGACAGACAGACAGACAGACAGACAGACAGACAGACAGACAGACAGACAGACAGACAGACAGACAGACAGGCAGACAGACAGACAGACAGACAGACAGACAGACAGACAGACAGACAGACAGACAGACAGACAGACAGACAGACAGACAGACAGACAGACAGACAGACAGACAGACAGACAGACAGACAGACAGACAGACAGACAGACAGACAGACAGACAGACAGACAGACAGACAGACAGACAGACAGACAGACAGACAGACAGACAGACAGACAGACAGACAGACAGACAGACAGACAGACAGACAGACAGACAGACAGACAGACAGACAGACAGACAGACAGACAGACAGACAGACAGACAGACAGACAGACAGACAGACAGACAGACAGACAGACAGACAGACAGACAGACAGACAGACAGACAGACAGACAGACAGACAGACAGACAGACCGACAGACAGATAGACAGACAGACGAGATAACGTTGCCCACAACGTCCATGCCGAGTCCAATAGTACGTGTGGCACTCCGGGCAAGTGAACTGTACGGCCGATGTGTAGAGCGCGGTAACACACAGGCCACTCCGGGCAAGTGAACTGTACGGCCGATGTGTAGAGCGCGGTAACACACAGGCCACTCCAGGCAAGTGAACTGTACGGCCGATGTGTAGAGCGCGGTAACACACAGACCAGACCACTCCGGGCAAGTGAACTGTACGGCCGATGTGTAGAGAGCGGTAACACACAGGCCACTCCGGGCAAGTGAACTGTACGGCCGATGTGTAGAGAGCGGTAACACACAGACCACTCCGGGCAAGTGAACTGTACGGCCGATGTGTAGAGCGCGGTAACACACAGACCACTCCAGGCAAGTGAACTGTACGGCCGATGTGTAGAGCGCGGTAACACACAGACCAGACCACTCCGGGCAAGTGAACTGTACGGCCGATGTGTAGAGCGCGGTAACACACAGGCCAGACCACTCCTGGCAAGTGAACTGTACGGCCGATGTGTAGAGGGCGGTAACACACAGGCCACTCCGGGCAAGTGAACTGTACGGCCGATGTGTAGAGCGCGGTAACACACAGGCCAGACCACTCCGGGCAAGTGAACTGTACGGCCGATGTGTAGAGAGCGGTAACACACAGGCCACTCCGGGCAAGTGGACTGTACGGCCGATGTGTAGAGCGCGGTAACACACAGGCCACTCCGGGCAAGTGAACTGTACGGCCGATGTGTAGAGCGCGGTAACACACAGGCCAGGCCACTCCGGGCAAGTGAACTGTACGGCCGATGTGTAGAGCGCGGTAACACACAGGCCACTCCGGGCAAGTGAACTGTACGGCCGATGTGTAGAGCGCGGTAACACACAGGCCACTCCGGGCAAGTGAACTGT
The DNA here is from genome assembly GCA_945910005.1 of Isoperla grammatica. Taxonomy (NCBI): domain Eukaryota; kingdom Metazoa; phylum Arthropoda; class Insecta; order Plecoptera; family Perlodidae; genus Isoperla; species Isoperla grammatica. The sequence goes on from OX246740.1 coordinate 21,046,038, forward strand.
ACGGCCGATGTGTAGAGCGCGGTAACACACAGGCCAGGCCACTCCGGGCAAGTGAACTGTACGATGTGTAGAGCGCGGTAACACACAGACCAGACCACTCCGGGCAAGTGAACTGTACGGCCGATGTGTAGAGCGCGGTAACACACAGGCCACTCCGGGCAAGTGAACTGTACGGCCGATGTGTAGAGCGCGGTAACACACAGGCCACTCCAGGCAAGTGAACTGTACGGCCGATGTGTAGAGCGCGGTAACACACAGGCCAGGCCACTCCGGGCAAGTGAACTGTACGATGTGTAGAGCGCGGTAACACACAGGCCACTCCAGGCAAGTGAACTGTACGGCCGATGTGTAGAGCGCGGTAACACACAGGCCAGGCCACTCCGGGCAAGTGAACTGTACGATGTGTAGAGCGCGGTAACACACAGACCAGACCACTCCAGGCAAGTGAACTGTACGGCCGATGTGTAGAGAGCGGTAACACACAGGGCACTCCAGGCAAGTGAACTGTACGGTCGATGTGTAGAGCGCGGTAACACACAGGGCACTCCAGGCAAGTGAACTGTACGGTCGATGTGTAGAGCGTGGTAACACACAGGCCAGACCACTCCTGGCAAGTGAACTGTACGGCCGATGTGTAGAGCGCGGTAACACACAGACCACTCCAGGCAAGTGAACTGTACGGTCGATGTGTAGAGCGCGGTAACACACAGGCCACTCCGGGCAAGTGAACTGTACGGCCGATGTGTAGAGCGCGGTAACACACAGGCCAGACCACTCCAGGCAAGTGAACTGTACGGTCGATGTGTAGAGCGCGGTAACACACAGGCCAGACCACTCCTGGCAAGTGAACTGTACGGTCGATGTGTAGAGCGCGGTAACACACAGGCCACTCCGGGCAAGTGAACTGTACGGCCGATGTGTAGAGCGCGGTAACACACAGGCCAGGCCACTCCGGGCAAGTGAACTGTACGGCCGATGTGTAGAGAGCGGTAACACACAGGCCACTCCAGGCAAGTGAACTGTACGGCTGATGTGTAGAGCGCGGTAACACACAGACCAGACCACTCCTGGCAAGTGAACTGTACGGTCGATGTGTAGAGCGCGGTAACACACAGGCCAGACCACTCCAGGCAAGTGAACTGTACGGTCGATGTGTAGAGCGCGGTAACACACAGGCCAGACCACTCCTGGCAAGTGAACTGTACGGTCGATGTGTAGAGCGCGGTAACACACAGGCCACTCCGGGCAAGTGAACTGTACGGCCGATGTGTAGAGCGCGGTAACACACAGGCCAGGCCACTCCGGGCAAGTGAACTGTACGGCCGATGTGTAGAGAGCGGTAACACACAGGCCACTCCGGGCAAGTGAACTGTACGGCCGATGTGTAGAGCGCGGTAACACACAGGGCACTCCAGGCAAGTGAACTGTACGGTCGATGTGTAGAGCGCGGTAACACACAGGGCACTCCAGGCAAGTGAACTGTACGGTCGATGTGTAGAGCGCGGTAACACACAGGCCAGACCACTCCTGGCAAGTGAACTGTACGGCCGATGTGTAGAGAGCGGTAACACACAGGGCACTCCAGGCAAGTGAACTGTACGGTCGATGTGTAGAGCGCGGTAACACACAGGGCACTCCAGGCAAGTGAACTGTACGGTCGATGTGTAGAGCGTGGTAACACACAGACCAGACCACTCCAGGCAAGTGAACTGTACGGCCTATGTGTAGAGAGCGGTAACACACAGGCCACTCCGGGCAAGTGAACTGTACGGCCGATGTGTAGAGCGCGGTAACACACAGACCACTCCGGGCAAGTGAACTGTACGGCCGATGTGTAGAGCGCGGTAACACACAGGCCACTCCAGGCAAGTGAACTGTACGGTCGATGTGTAGAGAGCGGTAACACACAGGCCACTCCAGGCAAGTGAACTGTACGGTCGATGTGTAGAGAGCGGTAACACACAGACCACTCCAGGCAAGTGAACTGTACGGCCGATGTGTAGAGCGCGGTAACACACAGGCCACTCCAGGCAAGTGAACTGTACGGTCGATGTGTAGAGAGCGGTAACACACAGGCCACTCCAGGCAAGTGAACTGTACGGTCGATGTGTAGAGAGCGGTAACACACAGACCACTCCGGGCAAGTGAACTGTACGGCCGATGTGTAGAGCGCGGTAACACACAGGCCACTCCGGGCAAGTGAACTGTACGGCCGATGTGTAGAGCGCGGTAACACACAGACCAGGCCACTCCGGGCAAGTGAACTGTACGGCCGATGTGTAGAGAGCGGTAACACACAGGCCACTCCAGGCAAGTGAACTGTACGGCCGATGTGTAGAGCGCGGTAACACACAGACCAGGCCACTCCAGGCAAGTGAACTGTACGGTCGATGTGTAGAGAGCGGTAACACACAGGCCACTCCAGGCAAGTGAACTGTACGGCCGATGTGTAGAGCGCGGTAACACACAGGCCACTCCGGGCAAGTGAACTGTACGGTCGATGTGTAGAGCGCGGTAACACACAGACCACTCCGGGCAAGTGAACTGTACGGCCGATGTGTAGAGCGCGGTAACACACAGGCCACTCCGGGCAAGTGAACTGTACGGCCGATGTGTAGAGCGCGGTAACACACAGGCCACTCCAGGCAAGTGAACTGTACGGCCGATGTGTAGAGAGCGGTAACACACAGGCCAGACCACTCCAGGCAAGTGAACTGTACGGTCGATGTGTAGAGAGCGGTAACACACAGGCCACTCCAGGCAAGTGAACTGTACGGCCGATGTGTAGAGCGCGGTAACACACAGGCCACTCCGGGCAAGTGAACTGTACGGTCGATGTGTAGAGCGCGGTAACACACAGGCCACTCCAGGCAAGTGAACTGTACGGCCGATGTGTAGAGCGCGGTAACACACAGACCAGACCACTCCGGGCAAGTGAACTGTACGGTCGATGTGTAGAGCGCGGTAACACACAGGCCACTCCGGGCAAGTGAACTGTACGGCCGATGTGTAGAGAGCGGTAACACACAGGCCACTCCAGGCAAGTGAACTGTACGGCCGATGTGTAGAGCGCGGTAACACACAGGCCACTCCGGGCAAGTGAACTGTACGGTCGATGTGTAGAGCGCGGTAACACACAGACCACTCCGGGCAAGTGAACTGTACGGCCGATGTGTAGAGCGCGGTAACACACAGGCCACTCCGGGCAAGTGAACTGTACGGCCGATGTGTAGAGCGCGGTAACACACAGGCCACTCCAGGCAAGTGAACTGTACGGCCGATGTGTAGAGAGCGGTAACACACAGACCAGACCACTCCGGGCAAGTGAACTGTACGGCCGATGTGTAGAGCGCGGTAACACACAGGCCACTCCGGGCAAGTGAACTGTACGGCCGATGTGTAGAGAGCGGTAACACACAGGCCAGGCCACTCCGGGCAAGTGAACTGTACGGTCGATGTGTAGAGCGCGGTAACACACAGGCCACTCCAGGCAAGTGAACTGTACGGCCGATGTGTAGAGAGCGGTAACACACAGACCAGACCACTCCGGGCAAGTGAACTGTACGGTCGATGTGTAGAGCGCGGTAACACACAGGCCACTCCAGGCAAGTGAACTGTACGGCCGATGTGTAGAGCGCGGTAACACACAGACCAGGCCACTCCGGGCAAGTGAACTGTACGGCTGATGTGTAGAGAGCGGTAACACACAGGCCACTCCAGGCAAGTGAACTGTACGGTCGATGTGTAGAGAGCGGTAACACACAGGCCACTCCAGGCAAGTGAACTGTAAGGCCGATGTGTAGAGAGCGGTAACACACAGGCCACTCCAGGCAAGTGAACTGTACGGCCGATGTGTAGAGAGCGGTAACACACAGACCACTCCAGGCAAGTGAACTGTACGGCCGATGTGTAGAGCGCGGTAACACACAGGCCACTCCGGGCAAGTGAACTGTACGGCCGATGTGTAGAGAGCGGTAACACACAGGCCACTCCGGGCAAGTGAACTGTACGGCCGATGTGTAGAGCGCGGTAACACACAGGCCACTCCAGGCAAGTGAACTGTACGGCCGATGTGTAGAGCGCGGTAACACATAGGCCACTCTGGGCAAGTGAACTGTACGGCCGATGTGTAAAGCGGGGACACACAGGCCACTCCGGGCAAGTGAACTGTACGGCCGATGTGTAGAGCACGGTAACACACAGGCCACTCCGGGCAAGTGAACTGTACGGCCGATGTGTAGAGCGCGGTAACACACAGGCCACTCCAGGCAAGTGAACTGTACGGCCGATGTGTAGAGCGTGGTAACACACAGGCCACTCCAGGCAAGTGCTGTACGGCCGATGTGTAGAGAGCGGTAACACACAGGCCACTCCGGGCAAGTGAACTGTACGGTCGATGTGTAGAGCGCGGTAACACACAGGCCACTCCGGGCAAGTGAACTGTACGGCCAATGTGTAGAGAGCGGTAACACACAGGCCACTCCGGGCAAGTGAACTGTACGGTCGATGTGTAGAGCGCGGTAACACACAGGCCACTCCGGGCAAGTGAACTGTACGGCCGATGTGTAGAGAGCGGTAACACACAGGCCACACTCCAGGCAAGTGCTGTACGGCCGATGTGTAGAGCGCGGTAACACACAGGCCACTCCGGGCAAGTGAACTGGACGGCCGATGTGTAGAGCGCGGTAACACACAGGCCACTCCGGGCAAGTGAACTGTACGGTCGATGTGTAGAGCGCGGTAACACACAGGCCACTCCGGGCAAGTGAACTGTACGGCCGATGTGTAGAGCGCGGTAACACACAGGCCACTCCGGGCAAGTGAACTGTTCGGCCGATGTGTAGAGCGATGTAACACACAGGCCACTCCGGGCAAGTGAACTGTACGGCCGATGTGTAGAGCGCGGTAACACACAGGCCACTCCGGGCAAGTGAACTGTTCGGCCGATGTGTAGAGCGCGGTAACACACAGGCCACTCCGGGCAAGTGAACTGTACGGCCGATGTGTAGAGCGCGGTAATACACAGGCCACTGCGGGCAAGTGAACTGTACGGCCGATGTGTAGAGCGCGGTAACACACAGACCACTCCGGGCAAGTGAACTGTACGGCCGATGTGTAGAGCGCGGTAACACACAGGCCACTCCGGGCAAGTGAACTGTACGGCCGATGTGTAGAGCGCGGTAACACACAGGCCAGACCACTCCGGGCAAGTGAACTGTACGGCCGATGTGTAGAGCGCGGTAACACACAGACCAGGCCACTCCGGGCAAGTGAACTGTACGGCCGATGTGTAGAGCGCGGTAACACACAGACCAGGCCACTCCGGGCAAGTGAACTGTACGGCCGATGTGTAGAGCGCGGTAACACACAGGCCACTCCGGGCAAGTGAACTGTACGGCCGATGTGTAGAGCGCGGTAACACACAGACCAGGCCACTCCGGGCAAGTGAACTGTACGGCCGATGTGTAGAGCGCGGTAACACACAGGCCACTCCGGGCAAGTGAACTGTACGGCCGATGTGTAGAGCGCGGTAACACACAGACCACTCCAGGCAAGTGAACTGTACGGCCGATGTGTAGAGCGCGGTAACACACAGACCACTCCAGGCAAGTGAACTGTACGGCCGATGTGTAGAGCGCGGTAACACACAGACCACTCCGGGCAAGTGAACTGTACGGCCGATGTGTAGAGCGCGGTAACACACAGGCCACTCCGGGCAAGTGAACTGTACGGTCGATGTGTAGAGCGCGGTAACACACAGACCACTCCGGGCAAGTGAACTGTACGGCCGATGTGTAGAGCGCGGTAACACACAGGCCACTCCAGGCAAGTGAACTGTACGGTCGATGTGTAGAGCGCGGTAACACACAGGCCACTCCGGGCAAGTGAACTGTACGGCCGATGTGTAGAGAGCGGTAACACACAGACCACTCCGGGCAAGTGAACTGTACGGCCGATGTGTAGAGCGCGGTAACACACAGGCCACTCCGGGCAAGTGAACTGTACGGCCGATGTGTAGAGCGCGGTAACACACAGGCCACTCCGGGCAAGTGAACTGTACGGCTGATGTGTAGAGCGCGGTAACACACAGACCACTCCAGGCAAGTGAACTGTACGGCTGATGTGTAGAGAGCGGTAACACACAGACCACTCCGGGCAAGTGAACTGTACGGCCGATGTGTAGAGAGCGGTAACACACAGACCACTCCGGGCAAGTGAACTGTACGGCTGATGTGTAGAGCGCGGTAACACACAGGCCACTCCGGGCAAGTGAACTGTACGGCCGATGTGTAGAGCGCGGTAACACACAGGCCACTCCGGGCAAGTGAACTGTACGGCCGATGTGTAGAGAGCGGTAACACACAGGCCACTCCAGGCAAGTGAACTGTACGGCCGATGTGTAGAGCGCGGTAACACACAGACCACTCCGGGCAAGTGAACTGTACGGCCGATGTGTAGAGCGCGGTAACACACAGGCCACTCCGGGCAAGTGAACTGTACGGCCGATGTGTAGACCGCGGTAACACACAGACCACTCCGGGCAAGTGAACTGTACGGCCGATGTGTAGAGCGCGGTAACACACAGACCAGACCACTCCGGGCAAGTGAACTGTACGGCCGATGTGTAGAGCGCGGTAACACACAGACCAGGCCACTCCGGGCAAGTGAACTGTACGGTCGATGTGTAGAGAGCGGTAACACACAGGCCACTCCGGGCAAGTGAACTGTACGGCCGATGTGTAGAGAGCGGTAACACACAGGCCACTCCAGGCAAGTGAACTGTACGGTCGATGTGTAGAGAGCGGTAACACACAGGCCACTCCGGGCAAGTGAACTGTACGGTCGATGTGTAGAGAGCGGTAACACACAGACCACTCCAGGCAAGTGAACTGTACGGTCGATGTGTAGAGAGCGGTAACACACAGGCCACTCCGGGCAAGTGAACTGTACGGTCGATGTGTAGAGAGCGGTAACACACAGGCCACTCCAGGCAAGTGAACTGTACGGTCGATGTGTAGAGAGCGGTAACACACAGGCCACTCCGGGCAAGTGAACTGTACGGCCGATGTGTAGAGAGCGGTAACACACAGGCCACTCCAGGCAAGTGAACTGTACGGCCGATGTGTAGAGAGCGGTAACACACAGGCCACTCCGGGCAAGTGAACTGTACGGCCGATGTGTAGAGAGCGGTAACACACAGGCCACTCCGGGCAAGTGAACTGTACGGCCGATGTGTAGAGAGCGGTAACACACAGGCCACTCCAGGCAAGTGAACTGTACGGCCGATGTGTAGAGCGCGGTAACACACAGACCAGACCACTCCGGGCAAGTGAACTGTACGGCCGATGTGTAGAGCGCGGTAACACACAGGCCACTCCAGGCAAGTGAACTGTACGGCCGATGTGTAGAGCGCGGTAACACACAGACCACTCCAGGCAAGTGAACTGTACGGCCGATGTGTAGAGCGCGGTAACACACAGGCCAGGCCACTCCGGGCAAGTGAACTGTACGGCCGATGTGTAGAGAGCGGTAACACACAGGCCACTCCAGGCAAGTGAACTGTACGGCCGATGTGTAGAGCGCGGTAACACACAGACCAGGCCACTCCGGGCAAGTGAACTGTACGGCCGATGTGTAGAGCGCGGTAACACACAGACCAGACCACTCCGGGCAAGTGAACTGTACGGCCGATGTGTAGAGCGCGGTAACACACAGGCCACTCCGGGCAAGTGAACTGTACGGCCGATGTGTAGAGCGCGGTAACACACAGGCCAGACCACTCCGGGCAAGTGAACTGTACGGCCGATGTGTAGAGCGCGGTAACACACAGACCAGACCACTCCGGGCAAGTGAACTGTACGGCCGATGTGTAGAGCGCGGTAACACACAGACCAGACCACTCCGGGCAAGTGAACTGTACGGCCGATGTGTAGAGCGCGGTAACACACAGACCACTCCGGGCAAGTGAACTGTACGGCCGATGTGTAGAGAGCGGTAACACACAGACCAGACCACTCCGGGCAAGTGAACTGTACGGCCGATGTGTAGAGAGCGGTAACACACAGACCAGACCACTCCGGGCAAGTGAACTGTACGGCCGATGTGTAGAGAGCGGTAACACACAGGCCACTCCGGGCAAGTGAACTGTACGGCCGATGTGTAGAGCGCGGTAACACACAGACCACTCCAGGCAAGTGAACTGTACGGTCGATGTGTAGAGCGCGGTAACACACAGGCCACTCCGGGCAAGTGAACTGTACGGCCGATGTGTAGAGCGCGGTAACACACAGACCAGGCCACTCCAGGCAAGTGAACTGTACGGCCGATGTGTAGAGCGCGGTAACACACAGGCCAGGCCACTCCAGGCAAGTGAACTGTACGGCCGATGTGTAGAGCGCGGTAACACACAGGCCACTCCAGGCAAGTGAACTGTACGGCCGATGTGTAGAGCGCGGTAACACACAGACCAGACCATTCCAGGCAAGTGAACTGTACGGCCGATGTGTAGAGCGCGGTAACACACAGGCCACTCCGGGCAAGTGAACTGTACGGCCGATGTGTAGAGAGCGGTAACACACAGGCCAGACCACTCCAGGCAAGTGAACTGTACGGCCGATGTGTAGAGAGCGGTAACACACAGGCCACTCCAGGCAAGTGAACTGTACGGCCGATGTGTAGAGAGCGGTAACACACAGGCCACTCCAGGCAAGTGAACTGTACGGCCGATGTGTAGAGAGCGGTAACACACAGGCCAGACCACTCCAGGCAAGTGAACTGTACGGCCGATGTGTAGAGCGCGGTAACACACAGACCAGGCCACTCCAGGCAAGTGAACTGTACGGCCGATGTGTAGAGAGCGGTAACACACAGGCCACTCCAGGCAAGTGAACTGTACGGCTGATGTGTAGAGCGCGGTAACACACAGGCCACTCCAGGCAAGTGAACTGTACGGCCGATGTGTAGAGCGCGGTAACACACAGACCACTCCGGGCAAGTGAACTGTACGGCCGATGTGTAGAGCGCGGTAACACACAGGCCACTCCGGGCAAGTGAACTGTACGGTTGATGTGTAGAGCGCGGTAACACACAGGCCACTCCAGGCAAGTGAACTGTACGGCCGATGTGTAGAGCGCGGTAACACACAGGCCACTCCGGGCAAGTGAACTGTACGGCCGATGTGTAGAGCGCGGTAACACACAGGCCACTCGGGGCAAGTGAACTGTACGGTCGATGTGTAGAGCGCGGTAACACACAGGCCACTCGGGGCAAGTGAACTGTACGGCCGATGTGTAGAGCGCGGTAACACACAGGCCACTCCGGGCAAGTGAACTGTACGGCCGATGTGTAGAGCGCGGTAACACACAGGCCACTCCGGGCAAGTGAACTGTACGGCCGATGTGTAGAGAGCGGTAACACACAGGCCACTCCAGGCAAGTGAACTGTACGGCCGATGTGTAGAGCGCGGTAACACACAGACCAGACCACTCCGGGCAAGTGAACTGTACGGCCGATGTGTAGAGCGCGGTAACACACAGGCCACTCCAGGCAAGTGAACTGTACGGCCGATGTGTAGAGCGCGGTAACACACAGACCACTCCAGGCAAGTGAACTGTACGGCCGATGTGTAGAGCGCGGTAACACACAGGCCAGGCCACTCCGGGCAAGTGAACTGTACGGCCGATGTGTAGAGAGCGGTAACACACAGGCCACTCCAGGCAAGTGAACTGTACGGCCGATGTGTAGAGCGCGGTAACACACAGACCAGGCCACTCCGGGCAAGTGAACTGTACGGCCGATGTGTAGAGCGCGGTAACACACAGACCAGACCACTCCGGGCAAGTGAACTGTACGGCCGATGTGTAGAGCGCGGTAACACACAGGCCACTCCGGGCAAGTGAACTGTACGGCCGATGTGTAGAGCGCGGTAACACACAGGCCAGACCACTCCGGGCAAGTGAACTGTACGGCCGATGTGTAGAGCGCGGTAACACACAGACCAGACCACTCCGGGCAAGTGAACTGTACGGCCGATGTGTAGAGCGCGGTAACACACAGGCCACTCCGGGCAAGTGAACTGTACGGCCGATGTGTAGAGCGCGGTAACACACAGGCCACTCCGGGCAAGTGAACTGTACGGCCGATGTGTAGAGCGCGGTAACACACAGGCCACTCCGGGCAAGTGAACTGTACGGCCGATGTGTAGAGCGCGGTAACACACAGACCAGGCCACTCCAGGCAAGTGAACTGTACGGCCGATGTGTAGAGCGCGGTAACACACAGGCCACTCCGGGCAAGTGAACTGTACGGTTGATGTGTAGAGCGCGGTAACACACAGACCAGGCCACTCCGGGCAAGTGAACTGTACGGCCGATGTGTAGAGCGCGGTAACACACAGACCACTCCAGGCAAGTGAACTGTACGGCCGATGTGTAGAGCGCGGTAACACACAGGCCACTCCGGGCAAGTGAACTGTACGGCCGATGTGTAGAGCGCGGTAACACACAGACCACTCCAGGCAAGTGAACTGTACGGCCGATGTGTAGAGCGCGGTAACACACAGACCACTCCAGGCAAGTGAACTGTACGGCCGATGTGTAGAGCGCGGTAACACACAGACCACTCCAGGCAAGTGAACTGTACGGCCGATGTGTAGAGCGCGGTAACACACAGGCCACTCCAGGCAAGTGAACTGTACGGCCGATGTGTAGAGCGCGGTAACACACAGACCACTCCAGGCAAGTGAACTGTACGGCCGATGTGTAGAGCGCGGTAACACACAGACCAGGCCACTCCAGGCAAGTGAACTGTACGGCCGATGTGTAGAGCGCGGTAACACACAGGCCACTCCGGGCAAGTGAACTGTACGGCCGATGTGTAGAGCGCGGTAACACACAGACCAGGCCACTCCAGGCAAGTGAACTGTACGGCCGATGTGTAGAGCGCGGTAACACACAGGCCAGGCCACTCCAGGCAAGTGAACTGTACGGCCGATGTGTAGAGCGCGGTAACACACAGGCCACTCCAGGCAAGTGAACTGTACGGCCGATGTGTAGAGCGCGGTAACACACAGACCAGACCATTCCAGGCAAGTGAACTGTACGGCCGATGTGTAGAGCGCGGTAACACACAGGCCACTCCGGGCAAGTGAACTGTACGGCCGATGTGTAGAGAGCGGTAACACACAGGCCAGACCACTCCAGGCAAGTGAACTGTACGGCCGATGTGTAGAGAGCGGTAACACACAGGCCACTCCAGGCAAGTGAACTGTACGGCCGATGTGTAGAGAGCGGTAACACACAGGCCACTCCAGGCAAGTGAACTGTACGGCCGATGTGTAGAGAGCGGTAACACACAGGCCAGACCACTCCAGGCAAGTGAACTGTACGGCCGATGTGTAGAGCGCGGTAACACACAGACCAGGCCACTCCAGGCAAGTGAACTGTACGGCCGATGTGTAGAGAGCGGTAACACACAGGCCACTCCAGGCAAGTGAACTGTACGGCTGATGTGTAGAGCGCGGTAACACACAGGCCACTCCAGGCAAGTGAACTGTACGGCCGATGTGTAGAGCGCGGTAACACACAGACCACTCCGGGCAAGTGAACTGTACGGCCGATGTGTAGAGCGCGGTAACACACAGGCCACTCCGGGCAAGTGAACTGTACGGTTGATGTGTAGAGCGCGGTAACACACAGGCCACTCCAGGCAAGTGAACTGTACGGCCGATGTGTAGAGCGCGGTAACACACAGGCCACTCCGGGCAAGTGAACTGTACGGCCGATGTGTAGAGCGCGGTAACACACAGGCCACTCGGGGCAAGTGAACTGTACGGTCGATGTGTAGAGCGCGGTAACACACAGGCCACTCGGGGCAAGTGAACTGTACGGTCGATGTGTAGAGCGCGGTAACACACAGGCCACTACGGGCAAGTGAACTGTACGGCCGACGTGTAGAGCGCGGTAACACACAGGCCACTCGGGGCAAGTGAACTGTACGGTCGATGTGTAGAGCGCGGTAACACACAGGCCACTCCGGGCAAGTGAACTGTACGGCCGATGTGTAGAGCGCGGTAACACACAGGCCACTCGGGGCAAGTGAACTGTACGGTCGATGTGTAGAGCGCGGTAACACACAGGCCACTCGGGGCAAGTGAACTGTACGGCCGATGTGTAGAGCGCGGTAACACACAGGCCACTCGGGGCAAGTGAACTGTACGGTCGATGTGTAGAGCGCGGTAACACACAGACCACTCCGGGCAAGTGAACTGTACGGCCGATGTGTAGAGCGCGGTAACACACAGGCCACTCGGGGCAAGTGAACTGTACGGTCGATGTGTAGAGCGCGGTAACACACAGGCCACTCGGGGCAAGTGAACTGTACGGTCGATGTGTAGAGCGCGGTAACACACAGGCCACTCCGGGCAAGTGAACTGTACGGCCGATGTGTAGAGCGCGGTAACACACAGGCCACTCCGGGCAAGTGAACTGTACGGCCGATGTGTAGAGCACGGTAACACACAGGCCACTCCGGGCAAGTGAACTGTACGGCCGATGTGTAGAGCGCGGTAACACACAGGCCACTCCGGGCAAGTGAACTGTACGGCCGATGTGTAGAGCGCGGTAACACACAGGCCACTCCGGGCAAGTGAACTGTACGGTCGATGTGTAGAGCGCGGTAACACACAGGCCACTCCGGGCAAGTGAACTGTACGGCCGATGTGTAGAGCGCGGTAACACACAGACCACTCCAGGCAAGTGAACTGTACGGCCGATGTGTAGAGCGCGGTAACACACAGGCCACTCCGGGCAAGTGAACTGTACGGCCGATGTGTAGAGTGCGGTAACACACAGGCCACTCCGGGCAAGTGAACTGTACGGCCGATGTGTAGAGCGCGGTAACACACAGGCCACTCCGGGCAAGTGAACTGTACGGCCGATGTGTAGAGCGCGGTAACACACAGACCAGACCACTCCGGGCAAGTGAACTGTACGGCCGATGTGTAGAGAGCGGTAACACACAGGCCACTCCGGGCAAGTAAACTGTACGGCCGATGTGTAGAGCGCGGTAACACACAGACCAGGCCACTCCAGGCAAGTGAACTGTACGGCCGATGTGTAGAGAGCGGTAACACACAGGCCACTCCGGGCAAGTAAACTGTACGGCCGATGTGTAGAGCGCGGTAACACACAGGCCACTCCGGGCAAGTGAACTGTACGGCCGATGTGTAGAGCGCGGTAACACACAGGCCAGGCCACTCCAGGCAAGTGAACTGTACGGCCGATGTGTAGAGAGCGGTAACACACAGGCCACTCCAGGCAAGTGAACTGTACGGCCGATGTGTAGAGCGCGGTAACACACAGACCAGACCACTCCGGGCAAGTGAACTGTACGGTCGATGTGTAGAGAGCGGTAACACACAGGCCAGGCCACTCCGGGCAAGTGAACTGTACGGCCGATGTGTAGAGCGCGGTAACACACAGGCCAGGCCACTCCGGGCAAGTGAACTGTACGGCCGATGTGTAGAGCGCGGTAACACACAGGCCACTCCGGGCAAGTGAACTGTACGGCCGATGTGTAGAGCGCGGTAACACACAGGCCACTCCGGGCAAGTAAACTGTACGGCCGATGTGTAGAGAGCGGTAACACACAGGCCAGGCCACTCCGGGCAAGTGAACTGTACGGCCGATGTGTAGAGAGCGGTAACACACAGGCCAGGCCACTCCGGGCAAGTGAACTGTACGGCCGATGTGTAGAGCGCGGTAACACACAGACCAGACCACTCCGGGCAAGTGAACTGTACGGCCGATGTGTAGAGCGCGGTAACACACAGGCCACTCCGGGCAAGTGAACTGTACGGCCGATGTGTAGAGCGCGGTAACACACAGGCCACTCCAGGCAAGTGAACTGTACGGCCGATGTGTAGAGCGCGGTAACACACAGGCCACTCCGGGCAAGTGAACTGTACGGCCGATGTGTAGAGCGCGGTAACACACAGGCCACTCCGGGCAAGTGAACTGTACGGCCGATGTGTAGAGCGCGGTAACACACAGGCCACTCCGGGCAAGTGAACTGTACGGCCGATGTGTAGAGCGCGGTAACACACAGGCCACTCCGGGCAAGTGAACTGTACGGCCGATGTGTAGAGCGCGGTAACACACAGGCCACTCCGGGCAAGTGAACTGTACGGCCGATGTGTAGAGCGCGGTAACACACAGGCCACTCCGGGCAAGTGAACTGTACGGCCGATGTGTAGAGAGCGGTAACACACAGGCCACTCCAGGCAAGTGAACTGTACGGTCGATGTGTAGAGCGCGGTAACACACATGCCACTCCGGGCAAGTGAACTGTACGGCCGATGTGTAGAGCGCGGTAACACACAGGCCACTCCGGGCAAGTGAACTGTACGGCCGATGTGTAGAGAGCGGTAACACACAGGCCACTCCAGGCAAGTGAACTGTACGGTCGATGTGTAGAGAGCGGTAACACACAGGCCACTCCAGGCAAGTGAACTGTACGGCCGATGTGTAGAGCGCGGTAACACACAGACCAGACCACTCCAGGCAAGTGAACTGTACGGCTGATGTGTAGAGCGCGGTAACACACAGGCCACTCCGGGCAAGTGAACTGTACGGCACATGTGTAGAGCGCGGTAACACACAGGCCACTCCGGGCAAGTGAACTGTACGGTCGATGTGTAGAGAGCGGTAACACACAGGCCACTCCAGGCAAGTGAACTGTACGGTCGATGTGTAGAGAGCGGTAACACACAGGCCACTCCAGGCAAGTGAACTGTACGGCCGATGTGTAGAGCGCGGTAACACACAGACCAGACCACTCCAGGCAAGTGAACTGTACGGCCGATGTGTAGAGAGCGGTAACACACAGGCCACTCCAGGCAAGTGAACTGTACGGCCGATGTGTAGAGCGCGGTAACACACAGACCACTCCGGGCAAGTGAACTGTACGGCCGATGTGTAGAGCGCGGTAACACACAGACCACTCCGGGCAAGTGAACTGTACGGCCGATGTGTAGAGAGCGGTAACACACAGGCCACTCCGGGCAAGGGAACTGTACGGCCGATGTGTAGAGCGCGGTAACACACAGACCAGACCACTCCGGGCAAGTGAACTGTACGGCCGATGTGTAGAGCGCGGTAACACACAGACCACTCCGGGCAAGTGAACTGTACGGTCGATGTGTAGAGCGCGGTAACACACAGACCAGGCCACTCCGGGCAAGTGAACTGTACGGCTGATGTGTAGAGCGCGGTAACACACAGACCAGACCACTCCAGGCAAGTGAACTGTACGGTCGATGTGTAGAGCGCGGTAACACACAGACCACTCCAGGCAAGTGAACTGTACGGTCGATGTGTAGAGCGCGGTAACACACAGACCACTCCGGGCAAGTGAACTGTACGGCCGATGTGTAGAGCGCGGTAACACACAGGCCACTCCGGGCAAGTGAACTGTACGGTCGATGTGTAGAGCGCGGTAACACACAGACCAGACCACTCCGGGCAAGTGAACTGTACGGCCGATGTGTAGAGCGCGGTAACACACAGGCCACTCCAGGCAAGTGAACTGTACGGCTGATGTGTAGAGCGCGGTAACACACAGACCACTCCAGGCAAGTGAACTGTACGGCCGATGTGTAGAGCGCGGTAACACACAGGCCACTCCAGGCAAGTGAACTGTACGGCCGATGTGTAGAGCGCGGTAACACACAGACCACTCCGGGCAAGTGAACTGTACGGCCGATGTGTAGAGCGCGGTAACACACAGGCCAGACCACTCCGGGCAAGTGAACTGTACGGCCGATGTGTAGAGCGCGGTAACACACAGGCCACTCCGGGCAAGTGAACTGTACGGCCGATGTGTAGAGCGCGGTAACACACAGGCCAGACCACTCCGGGCAAGTGAACTGTACGGCCGATGTGTAGAGCGCGGTAACACACAGGCCACTCCGGGCAAGTGAACTGTACGGCCGATGTGTAGAGCGCGGTAACACACAGACCACTCCGGGCAAGTGAACTGTACGGCCGATGTGTAGAGCGCGGTAACACACAGGCCAGACCACTCCGGGCAAGTGAACTGTACGGCCGATGTGTAGAGCGCGGTAACACACAGGCCACTCCGGGCAAGTGAACTGTACGGCCGATGTGTAGAGCGCGGTAACACACAGGCCACTCCGGGCAAGTGAACTGTACGGCCGATGTGTAGAGCGCGGTAACACACAGGCCACTCCGGGCAAGTGAACTGTACGGCCGATGTGTAGAGCGCGGTAACACACAGACCACTCCGGGCAAGTGAACTGTACGGCCGATGTGTAGAGCGCGGTAACACACAGGCCACTCCGGGCAAGTGAACTGTACGGTCGATGTGTAGAGAGCGGTAACACACAGGCCACTCCAGGCAAGTGAACTGTACGGTCGATGTGTAGAGCGCGGTAACACACAGACCAGACCACTCCAGGCAAGTGAACTGTACGGCCGATGTGTAGAGCGCGGTAACACACAGGCCAGACCACTCCAGGCAAGTGAACTGTACGGCCGATGTGTAGAGCGCGGTAACACACAGGCCACTCCGGGCAAGTGAACTGTACGGCCGATGTGTAGAGCGCGGTAACACACAGACCACTCCGGGCAAGTGAACTGTACGGCTGATGTGTAGAGCGCGGTAACACACAGGCCACTCCGGGCAAGTGAACTGTACGGCCGATGTGTAGAGCGCGGTAACACACAGGCCACTCCGGGCAAGTGAACTGTACGGCCGATGTGTAGAGCGCGGTAACACACAGGCCAGGCCACTCCAGGCAAGTGAACTGTACGGCCGATGTGTAGAGCGCGGTAACACACAGACCACTCCAGGCAAGTGAACTGTACGGCCAATGTGTAGAGCGCGGTAACACACAGACCACTCCGGGCAAGTGAACTGTACGGCCGATGTGTAGAGCGCGGTAACACACAGACCACTCCAGGCAAGTGAACTGTACGGCCGATGTGTAGAGCGCGGTAACACACAGGCCACTCCGGGCAAGTGAGCTGTACGGCCGATGTGTAGAGAGCGGTAACACACAGGCCACTCCAGGCAAGTGAACTGTACGGCCGATGTGTAGAGCGCGGTAACACACAGGCCACTCCAGGCAAGTGAACTGTACGGCCGATGTGTAGAGCGCGGTAACACACAGGCCACTCCGGGCAAGTGAGCTGTACGGCCGATGTGTAGAGAGCGGTAACACACAGGCCACTCCGGGCAAGTGAACTGTACGGCCGATGTGTAGAGCGCGGTAACACACAGGCCACTCCAGGCAAGTGAACTGTACGGCCGATGTGTAGAGCGCGGTAACACACAGGCCAGACCACTCCAGGCAA
Organism: Isoperla grammatica; assembly: GCA_945910005.1. Classification (NCBI taxonomy): domain Eukaryota; kingdom Metazoa; phylum Arthropoda; class Insecta; order Plecoptera; family Perlodidae; genus Isoperla; species Isoperla grammatica. The sequence goes on from OX246740.1 coordinate 21,063,413, forward strand.
GTGAACTGTACGGCCGATGAATAGAGTGCGGTAACACACAGGCCACTCCAGGCAAGTGAACTGTACGGCCGATGTGTAGAGCGCGGTAACACACAGGCCAGACCACTCCAGGCAAGTGAACTGTACGGCCGATGTGTAGAGCGCGGTAACACACAGGCCAGACCACTCCAGGCAAGTGAACTGTACGGCCGATGAATAGAGTGCGGTAACACACAGGCCACTCTAGGCAAGTGAACTGTACGGCCGATGTGTAGAGCGCGGTAACACACAGGCCACTCTAGGCAAGTGAACTGTACGGCCGATGTGTAGAGCGCGGTAACACACAGGCCACTCCGGGCAAGTGAACTGTACGGCCGATGTGTAGAGCGCGGTAACACACAGACCAGACCACTCCGGGCAAGTGAACTGTACGGCCGATGTGTAGAGCGCGGTAACACACAGGCCACTCCAGGCAAGTGAACTGTACGGCCGATGTGTAGAGCGCGGTAACACACAGGCCAGACCACTCCGGGCAAGTGAACTGTACGGCCGATGTGTAGAGCGCGGTAACACACAGGCCACTCCAGGCAAGTGAACTGTACGGCCGATGTGTAGAGCGCGGTAACACACAGGCCACTCCGGGCAAGTGAACTGTACGGCCGATGTGTAGAGCGCGGTAACACACAGGCCACTCCGGGCAAGTGAACTGTACGGCCGATGTGTAGAGCGCGGTAACACACAGGCCAGACCACTCCGGGCAAGTGAACTGTACGGCCGATGTGTAGAGCGCGGTAACACACAGGCCACTCCAGGCAAGTGAACTGTACGGCCGATGTGTAGAGCGCGGTAACACACAGACCACTCCGGGCAAGTGAACTGTACGGTCGATGTGCAGAGAGCGGTAACACACAGACCACTCCAGGCAAGTGAACTGTACGGTGGATGTGTAGAGAGCAGTAACACACAGGCCAGACCACTCCAGGCAAGTGAACTGTACGGCCGATGTGTAGAGCGCGGTAACACACAGACCACTCCAGGCAAGTGAACTGTACGGCCGATGTGTAGAGCGCGGTAACACACAGACCAGACCACTCCGGGCAAGTGAACTGTACGGCTGATGTGTAGAGCGCGGTAACACACAGACCACTCCGGGCAAGTGAACTGTACGGCTGATGTGTAGAGCGCGGTAACACACAGACCACTCCGGGCAAGTGAACTGTACGGCTGATGTGTAGAGCGCGGTAACACACAGACCAGACCACTCCGGGCAAGTGAACTGTACGGCCGATGTGTAGAGCGCGGTAACACACAGGCCAGACCACTCCAGGCAAGTGAACTGTACGGCCGATGAATAGAGTGCGGTAACACACAGGCCACTCCAGGCAAGTGAACTGTACGGCCGATGTGTAGAGCGCGGTATCACACAGGCCAGACCACTCCAGGCAAGTGAACTGTACGGCCGATGTGTAGAGCGCGGTAACACACAGACCACTCCAGGCAAGTGAACTGTACGGCCGATGTGTAGAGCGCGGTAACACACAGGCCAGGCCACTCCAGGCAAGTGAACTGTACGGCCGATGTGTAGAGCGCGGTAACACACAGACCAGGCCACTCCAGGCAAGTGAACTGTACGGCCGATGTGTAGAGAGCGGTAACACACAGGCCACTCCGGGCAAGTGAACTGTACGGTCGATGTGTAGAGCGCGGTAACACACAGACCAGGCCACTCCAGGCAAGTGAACTGTACGGCCGATGTGTAGAGAGCGGTAACACACAGGCCACTCCGGGCAAGTGAACTGTACGGCCGATGTGTAGAGAGCGGTAACACACAGGCCACTCCGGGCAAGTGAACTGTACGGCCGATGTGTAGAGCGCGGTAACACACAGGCCAGGCCACTCCAGGCAAGTGAACTGTACGGCCGATGTGTAGAGCGCGGTAACACACAGGCCAGGCCACTCCAGGCAAGTGAACTGTACGGCCGATGTGTAGAGCGCGGTAACACACAGACCAGGCCACTCCAGGCAAGTGAACTGTACGGCCGATGTGTAGAGAGCGGTAACACACAGGCCACTCCGGGCAAGTGAACTGTACGGCCGATGTGTAGAGAGCGGTAACACACAGGCCACTCCGGGCAAGTGAACTGTACGGCCGATGTGTAGAGCGCGGTAACACACAGGCCACTGCGGGCAAGTGAACTGTACGGCCGATGTGTAGAGCGCGGTAACACACAGGCCACTCTAGGCAAGTGAACTGTACGGCCGATGTGTAGAGAGCGGTAACACACAGGCCACTCCGGGCAAGTGAACTGTACGGCCGATGTGTAGAGAGCGGTAACACACAGGCCACTCCGGGCAAGTGAACTGTACGGCCGATGTGTAGAGCGCGGTAACACACAGGCCACTGCGGGCAAGTGAACTGTACGGCCGATGTGTAGAGCGCGGTAACACCCAGACCAGGCCACTCCGGGCAAGTGAACTGTACGGCCGATGTGTAGAGAGCGGTAACACACAGGCCACTCTAGGCAAGTGAACTGTACGGCCGATGTGTAGAGCGCGGTAACACCCAGACCAGGCCACTCCGGGCAAGTGAACTGTACGGCCGATGTGTAGAGAGCGGTAACACACAGGCCACTCTAGGCAAGTGAACTGTACGGCCGATGTGTAGAGCGCGGTAACACACAGACCAGGCCACTCCAGGCAAGTGAACTGTACGGCCGATGTGTAGAGAGCGGTAACACACAGGCCACTCTAGGCAAGTGAACTGTACGGCCGATGTGTAGAGCGCGGTAACACACAGACCAGACCACTCCAGGCAAGTGAACTGTACGGCCGATGTGTAGAGCGCGGTAACACACAGGCCAGACCACTCCGGGTAAGTGAACTGTACGGCCGATGTGTAGAGAGCGGTAACACACAGGCCACTCCGGGCAAGTGAACTGTACGGCCGATGTGTAGAGAGCGGTAACACACAGGCCACTCCGGGCAAGTGAACTGTACGGTCGATGTGTAGAGCGCGGTAACACACAGGCCACTCCGGGCAAGTGAACTGTACGGCCGATGTGTAGAGAGCGGTAACACACAGACCACTCCAGGCAAGTGAACTGTACGGCCGATGTGTAGAGAGCGGTAACACACAGGCCACTCCGGGCAAGTGAACTGTACGGCCGATGTGTAGAGAGCGGTAACACACAGGCCACTCCGGGCAAGTGAACTGTACGGCCGATGTGTAGAGAGCGGTAACACACAGGCCACTCCAGGCAAGTGAACTGTACGGCCGATGTGTAGAGCGCGGTAACACACAGACCACTCCGGGCAAGTGAACTGTACGGCCGATGTGTAGAGCGCGGTAACACACAGGCTACTCCGGGCAAGTGAACTATACGGCCGATGTGTAGAGCGCGGTAACACACAGGCCACTCCAGGCAAGTGAACTGTACGGCCGATGAGTAGAGCGCGGTAACACACAGACCAGACCACTCCAGGCAAGTGAACTGTACGGCCGATGTGTAGAGCGCTGTAACACACAGGCCACTCCAGGCAAGTGAACTGTACGGCCGATGTGTAGAGCGCGGTAACACACAGGCCACTCCGGGCAAGTGAACTGTACGGCCGATGTGTAGAGAGCGGTAACACACAGGCCAGGCCACTCCGGGCAAGTGAACTGTACGGTCGATGTGTAGAGCGCGGTAACACACAGGCCACTCCGGGCAAGTGAACTGTACGGTCGATGTGTAGAGCGCGGTAACACACAGACCACTCCAGGCAAGTGAACTGTACGGCCGATGTGTAGAGCGCGGTAACACACAGACCACTCCGGGCAAGTGAACTGTACGGCCGATGTGTAGAGCGGTAACACACAGGCCAGGCCACTCCGGGCAAGTGAACTGTACGGCCGATGTGTAGAGCGCGGTAACACACAGGCCACTCCGGGCAAGTGAACTGTACGGCCGATGTGTAGAGCGCAGTAACACACAGACCACTCCGGGCAAGTGAACTGTACGGCCGATGTGTAGAGCGCGGTAACACACAGGCCACTCCAGGCAAGTGAACTGTACGGCCGATGTGCAGAGAGCGGTAACACACAGACCAGGCCACTCCGGGCAAGTGAACTGTACGGCCGATGTGTAGAGAGCGGTAACACACAGGCCACTCCGGGCAAGTGAACTGTACGGCCGATGTGTAGAGCGCGGTAACACACAGGCCACTCCGGGCAAGTGAACTGTACGGCCGATGTGTAGAGAGCGGTAACACACAGGCCACTCCGGGCAAGTGAACTGTACGGCCGATGTGTAGAGCGCGGTAACACACAGACCACTCCGGGCAAGTGAACTGTACGGCCGATGTGTAGAGCGTGGTAACACACAGACCAGGCCACTCCGGGCAAGTGAACTGTACGGCCGATGTGTAGAGCGCGGTAACACACAGGCCACTCCAGGCAAGTGAACTGTACGGCCGATGTGCAGAGAGCGGTAACACACAGACCAGGCCACTCCGGGCAAGTGAACTGTACGGCAGATGTGTAGAGAGCGGTAACACACAGGCCACTCCAGGCAAGTGAACTGTACGGCCGATGTGCAGAGAGCGGTAACACACAGACCAGGCCACTCCGGGCAAGTGAACTGTACGGCAGATGTGTAGAGAGCGGTAACACACAGGCCACTCCGGGCAAGTGAACTGTACGGCCGATGTGTAGAGCGCGGTAACACACAGACCACTCCAGGCAAGTGAACTGTACGGTCGATGTGTAGAGCGCGGTAACACACAGGCCACTCCAGGCAAGTGAACTGTACGGCCGATGTGTAGAGAGCGGTAACACACAGACCAGACCACTCCGGGCAAGTGAACTGTACGGCCGATGTGTAGAGCGCGGTAACACACAGACCACTCCAGGCAAGTGAACTGTACGGCCGATGTGTAGAGCGCGGTAACACACAGGCCACTCCAGGCAAGTGAACTGTACGGCCGATGTGTAGAGCGCGGTAACACACAGGCCACTCCAGGCAAGTGAACTGTACGGTTGATGTGTAGAGCGCGGTAACACACAGGCCACTCCAGGCAAGTGAACTGTACGGCCGATGTGTAGAGCGCGGTAACACACAGGCCACTCCAGGCAAGTGAACTGTACGGCCGATGTGTAGAGCGCGGTAACACACAGGCCACTCCAGGCAAGTGAACTGTACGGCCGATGTGTAGAGCGCGGTAACACACAGGCCACTCCAGGCAAGTGAACTGTACGGCCGATGTGTAGAGCGCGGTAACACACAGACCAGACCACTCCAGGCAAGTGAACTGTACGGTCGATGTGTAGAGCGCGGTAACACACAGGCCACTCCGGGCAAGTGAACTGTACGGCCGATGTGTAGAGCGCGGTAACACACAGACCAGACCACTCCAGGCAAGTGAACTGTACGGTCGATGTGTAGAGCGCGGTAACACACAGGCCACTCCAGGCAAGTGAACTGTACGGTCGATGTGTAGAGCGCGGTAACACACAGGCCACTCCAGGCAAGTGAACTGTACGGCCGATGTGCAGAGAGCGGTAACACACAGACCAGGCCACTCCAGGCAAGTGAACTGTACGGTCGATGTGTAGAGCGCGGTAACACACAGGCCACTCCAGGCAAGTGAACTGTACGGCCGATGTGTAGAGCGCGGTAACACACAGACCACTCCAGGCAAGTGAACTGTACGGTCGATGTGTAGAGCGCGGTAACACACAGACCACTCCGGGCAAGTGAACTGTACGGCCGATGTGTAGAGCGCGGTAACACACAGACCACTCCGGGCAAGTGAACTGTACGGCCGATGTGTAGAGAGCGGTAACACACAGACCACTCCGGGCAAGTGAACTGTACGGTCGATGTGTAGAGCGCGGTAACACACAGACCAGGCCACTCCGGGCAAGTGAACTGTACGGCCGATGTGTAGAGCGCGGTAACACACAGACCACTCCAGGCAAGTGAACTGTACGGCCGATGTGTAGAGCGCGGTAACACACAGACCACTCCGGGCAAGTGAACTGTACGGCTGATGTGTAGAGCGCGGTAACACACAGACCACTCCAGGCAAGTGAACTGTACGGCCGATGTGTAGAGCGCGGTAACACACAGACCACTCCAGGCAAGTGAACTGTACGGCCGATGTGTAGAGCGCGGTAACACACAGACCAGACCACTCCGGGCAAGTGAACTGTACGGCCGATGTGTAGAGCGCGGTAACACACAGACCACTCCAGGCAAGTGAACTGTACGGCCGATGTGTAGAGCGCGGTAACACACAGACCACTCCGGGCAAGTGAACTGTACGGCCGATGTGTAGAGCGCGGTAACACACAGACCACTCCGGGCAAGTGAACTGTACGGCCGATGTGTAGAGAGCGGTAACACACAGGCCACTCCGGGCAAGTGAACTGTACGGCCGATGTGTAGAGCGCGGTAACACACAGACCAGACCACTCCAGGCAAGTGAACTGTACGGCCGATGTGTAGAGCGCGGTAACACACAGGCCACTCCAGGCAAGTGAACTGTACGGCCGATGTGTAGAGCGCGGTAACACACAGGCCACTCCGGGCAAGTGAACTGTACGGCCGATGTGTAGAGCGCGGTAACACACAGACCAGACCACTCCAGGCAAGTGAACTGTACGGCCGATGTGTAGAGCGCGGTAACACACAGGCCACTCCGGGCAAGTGAACTGTACGGCCGATGTGTAGAGAGCGGTAACACACAGACCAGACCACTCCGGGCAAGTGAACTGTACGGCCGATGTGTAGAGCGCGGTAACACACAGGCCACTCCGGGCAAGTGAACTGTACGGCCGATGTGTAGAGCGCGGTAACACACAGACCAATCCGGGCAAGTGAACTGTACGGCCGATGTGTAGAGCGCGGTAACACACAGGCCACTCCGGGCAAGTGAACTGTACGGCCGATGTGTAGAGAGCGGTAACACACAGGCCACTCCAGGCAAGTGAACTGTACGGCCGATGTGTATAGCGCGGTAACACACAGGCCACTCCGGGCAAGTGAACTGTACGGCCGATGTGTAGAGCGCGGTAACACACAGACCAGACCACTCCAGGCAAGTGAACTGTACGGCCGATGTGTAGAGCGCGGTAACACACAGGCCAGACCACTCCGGGCAAGTGAACTGTACGGCCGATGTGTAGAGCGCGGTAACACACAGGCCAGACCACTCCAGGCAAGTGAACTGTACGGCCGATGTGTAGAGAGCGGTAACACACAGACCACTCCGGGCAAGTGAACTGTACGGCCGATGTGTAGAGCGCGGTAACACACAGGCCACTGCGGGCAAGTGAACTGTACGGCCGATGTGTAGAGCGCGGTAACACACAGGCCACTCCGGGCAAGTGAACTGTACGGCCGATGTGTAGAGCGCGGTAACACACAGACCAGACCACTCCAGGCAAGTGAACTGTACGGTCGATGTGTAGAGCGCGGTAACACACAGGCCACTCCGGGCAAGTGAACTGTACGGCCGATGTGTAGAGCGCGGTAACACACAGACCAGGCCACTCCAGGCAAGTGAACTGTACGGCCGATGTGTAGAGCGCGGTAACACACAGGCCAGGCCACTCCAGGCAAGTGAACTGTACGGCCGATGTGTAGAGCGCGGTAACACACAGGCCACTCCAGGCAAGTGAACTGTACGGTCGATGTGTAGAGCGCGGTAACACACAGGCCACTCCAGGCAAGTGTACTGTACGGCCGATGTGTAGAGCGCGGTAACACACAGACCACTCCAGGCAAGTGAACTGTACGGTCGATGTGTAGAGCGCGGTAACACACAGGCCACTCCAGGCAAGTGTACTGTACGGCCGATGTGTAGAGAGCGGTAACACACAGACCACTCCAGGCAAGTGAACTGTACGGTCGATGTGTAGAGCGCGGTAACACACAGGCCACTCCAGGCAAGTGTACTGTACGGCCGATGTGTAGAGAGCGGTAACACACAGGCCACTCCGGGCAAGTGAACTGTACGGCCGATGTGTAGAGCGCGGTAACACACAGACCACTCTGGGCAAGTGAACTGTACGGTCGATGTGTAGAGCGCGGTAACACACAGGCCAGACCACTCCGGGCAAGTGAACTGTACGGCCGATGTGTAGAGAGCGGTAACACACAGACCACTCTGGGCAAGTGAACTGTACGGTCGATGTGTAGAGCGCGGTAACACACAGGCCAGACCACTCCGGGCAAGTGAACTGTACGGCCGATGTGTAGAGCGCGGTAACACACAGGCCACTCCAGGCAAGTGAACTGTACGGCCGATGTGTAGAGCGCGGTAACACACAGGCCAGACCACTCCAGGCAAGTGAACTGTACGGCCGATGTGTAGAGCGCGGTAACACACAGACCACTCCAGGCAAGTGAACTGTACGGCTGATGTGTAGAGCGCGGTAACACACAGGCCACTCCGGGCAAGTGAACTGTACGGCTGATGTGTAGAGCGCGGTAACACACAGGCCACTCCGGGCAAGTGAACTGTACGGCCGATGTGTAGAGCGCGGTAACACACAGGCCACTCCGGGCAAGTGAACTGTACGGCTGATGTGTAGAGCGCGGTAACATACAGACCAGACCACTCCGGGCAAGTGAACTGTACGGCCGATGTGTAGAGCGCGGTAACACACAGGCCAGGCCACTCCGGGCAAGTGAACTGTACGGCTGATGTGTAGAGAGCGGTAACACACAGGCCACTCCGGGCAAGTGAACTGTACGGCCGATGTGTAGAGCGCGGTAACACACAGACCACTCCGGGCAAGTGAACTGTACGGCCGATGTGTAGAGCGCGGTAACATACAGACCAGACCACTCCGGGCAAGTGAACTGTACGGCCGATGTGTAGAGCGCGGTAACACACAGGCCACTCCGGGCAAGTGAACTGTACGGCTGATGTGTAGAGCGCGGTAACACACAGACCACTCCGGGCAAGTGAACTGTACGGCTGATGTGTAGAGCGCGGTAACACACAGGCCACTCCGGGCAAGTGAACTGTACGGTCGATGTGTAGAGCGCGGTAACACACAGGCCACTCCGGGCAAGTGAACTGTACGGCTGATGTGTAGAGCGCGGTAACACACAGACCACTCCGGGCAAGTGAACTGTACGGCTGATGTGTAGAGCGCGGTAACACACAGGCCACTCCGGGCAAGTGAACTGTACGGCCGATGTGTAGAGCGCGGTAACACACAGGCCACTCCGGGCAAGTGAACTGTACGGCTGATGTGTAGAGCGCGGTAACACACAGGCCACTCCGGGCAAGTGAACTGTACGGCTGATGTGTAGAGCGCGGTAACACACAGGCCACTCCGGGCAAGTGAACTGTACGGCTGATGTGTAGAGCGCGGTAACACACAGGCCACTCCGGGCAAGTGAACTGTACGGCCGATGTGTAGAGCGCGGTAACACACAGGCCACTCCGGGCAAGTGAACTGTACGGCTGATGTGTAGAGCGCGGTAACACACAGGCCACTCCGGGCAAGTGAACTGTACGGCTGATGTGTAGAGCGCGGTAACACACAGGCCAAGGAGTGGACAACGGATTGAGTATATTAGCCAGTGGGTATACAGATCATATTCTGGCAGGACCACTCCTTTCCCCTTACCCTTCTCCCCCCTCAACCCCCCTCCCGCTCCCCAAAACATGAACACCGGCAGATAGTTTTCATGATACTGAGTTATTTGCTCACATTTAATAAATAATAAATACTTGCCAATTTTGATTCCGCATTATTACATATTGTGTAACTGATTCAATCATCTAGATTCTTGATTTTTATAAATTTAAATCGTCTGTTCGCATACGAAAGTACAACAAAACAAAACTCACACACTTTCATTACTATGTTCCAATTGCTTTAAATTTAGTTTCGGTTGATGCTAAATATAATTTGTCTTTTAGTTGTGTCAAATTTTTTAACTCAAGAAGTGGCAAAATTGTTCCAATCTGAATGACAGGCAATGGTGCAACTTCTACAGGTTTAGACTGTATAGTGTGGTGTCACTAACAAAGTTTGGCGTTTCATATTTACTAGTGACGAGTTTTACGGGTTGCGTGTTCTGAGAATTTCCGTTTTTCTTGTGGACACATTCATACACACTCATGCAATTATCATAAAAACAAAGATACTCGTAAACCTTCTAAATAACTCTTAACGATATATTTAGAAGAACATGAAAGTAAAATTATGTTTTTCCAGTAGCCGACCGACACATGACGTTTTCTATACATACCCATTGCTGGTCATTCGTAGTAAAACCAGAGCTACCAAGCTATAAAGTTAGTTGTAAATGTTGAAGTTCCAAACGGTTAGAGGGGGGGGGGGGGGGATAGGGGGGATGAGGGTTTAACTATTTATAATTTATTGACTCCAGGACGTACACAGTATGCCTTTATGCATTATACACGTCAATAGTATTAGTTGATGATTATTTATACTGAAGCGTAAATGGAGGGGACAAGTATTACATGAACGTATCGTGATCATTCTTTAGTCTGCAATCACCTGCAAAGTTTTGATTACATCTCGTAGTTTCACTTTTTCAATGAGAAAAGTTTGGTTTGCGTAGAACGGATGGCAAACAACTAACAACTGGCAATTGTATGTATTTCAAAATTTGCTTTGCTTGTGTCGTCAGTGCAGCTGATACAACAGCTTGTGTCGTTAGTGTAGCTAATACAACAGCTTGTGTCGTTAGTGTAGCTAATACAACAGCTTGTGTCGTTAGTGCAGCTGATACAACAGCTTGTGTCCTTAGTGTAGCTAATACAACAGCTTGTGTCGTTAGTGCAGCTGATACAACAGCTTGTGTCGTTAGTGCAGCTGATACAACAGCTTGTGTCGTTAGTGCAGCTGATGCAACAGCTTGTGTCGTTAGTGCAGCTACTACAACAGCTTGTGTCGTTAGTGCAGCTGATACAACAGCTTGTGTCGTTAGTGTAGCTAATACACAACAGCTTGTGTCGTTAGTGCAGCTGATGCAACAGCTTGTGTCGTTAGTGTAGCTAATACACAACAGCTTGTGTCGTTAGTGCAGCTGATGCAACAGCTTGTGTCGTTAGTGTAGCTAATACACAACAGCTTGTGTCGTTAGTGTAGCTAATACACAACAGCTTGTGTCGTTAGTGCAGCTGATGCAACAGCTTGTGTCGTTAGTGTAGCTAATACACAACAGCTTGTGTCGTCAGTGCAGCTGATACAACAGCTTGTGTCGTTAGTGTAGCTAATACACAACAGCTTGTGTCGTTAGTGCAGCTGATGCAACAGCTTGTGTCGTTAGTGCAGCTCTTACAACAGCTTGTGTCGTTTGTGCAGCTAATACAACAGCTTGTGTCGTTTGTGCAGCTAATACAACAGCTTGTGTCGTTAGTGCAGCTGATACAACAGCTTGTGTCGTTAGTGCAGCTGATACAACAGCTTGTGTCGTAAGTGCAGCTGATACAACAGCTTGTGTCGTTAGTGCAGCTACTACAACAGCTTGTGTCGTTAGTGCAGCTAATACAACAGCTTGTGTCGTTAGTGCAGCTGATACAACAGCTTGTGTCGTTAGTGCAGCTGATACAACAGCTTGTGTCATTATTGCAGCTACTACAACAGCTTGTGTCGTTAGTGCAGCTGATACAACAGCTTGTGTCGTTAGTGTAGCTAATACAACAGCTTGTGTCGTTAGTGCAGCTGATACAACAGCTTGTGGCGTTAGTGCAGCTGATACAACAGCTTGGGTCGTTAGTGCAGCTAAAACAACAGCTTGTGTCATTAGTGCAGCTGAGACAACAGCTTGTGTCGTTAGTGCAGCTACTACAACAGCTTGTGTCGTTAGTGCAGCTGATACAACAGCTTGTGTCATTAGTGCAGCTGATACAACAGCTTGTGTCATTAGTGCAGCTGATACAACAGCTTGTGTCGTTAGTGCAGCTGATACAACAGCTTGTGTCGTTAGTGCAGCTGATACAACAGCTTGTGTCGTTAGTGCAGCTGATACAATAGCCTGTGTCGTTAGTGTAGCTAATACAACAGCTTGTGTCATTAGTGCAGCTGATACAACAGCTTGTGTCGTTAGTGCAGCTGATACAACAGCTTGTGTCGTTAGTGCAGCTGATACAACAGCTTGTGTCGTTAGTGCAGCTGATACAACAGCTTGTGTCGTTAGTGAAGCTGATACAACAGCTTGTGTCGTTAGTGCAGCTGATACAACAGCTTGTGTCATTACTCATTAGTGCAGCTAATACAACAGCTTGTGTCGTTAGTGCAGCTACTACAACAGCTTGTGTCGTTAGTGCAGCTAATACAACAGCTTGTGTCGTTAGTGCAGCTAATACAACAGCTTGTGTCGTTAGTGCAGCTAATACAACAGCTTGTGTCGTTAGTGCAGCTGATACAACAGCTTGTGTCGTTAGTGCAGCTAATACAACAGCATGTGTCGTTAGTGCAGCTGATACAACAGCTTGTGTCGTTAGTGCAGCTGATACAACAGCTTGTGTCGTTAGTGCAGCTAATACAACGGCTTGTGTCGTTAGTGCAGCTGATACAACAGCTTGTGTCGTTAGTGCAGCTAATACAACAGCTTGTGTCGTTAGTGCAGCTGATACAACAGCTTGTGTCGTTAGTGCAGCTGAAACAACAGCTTGTGTCGTTAGTGCAGCTGATACAACAGCCAGTGTCGTTAGTGCAGCTGATACAGCAGCTTGTGTCGTTAGTGCAGCTAAGACAACAGCTTGTGTCGTTGGTGCAGCTAATACAACAGCTTGTGTCGTTAGTGCAGCTGATACAACAGCTTGTGTCGTTGGTGCAGCTAATACAACAGCTTGTGTCGTTAGTGCAGCTGATACAACAGCTTGTGTCGTTAGTGCAGCTGATACAACAGCTTGTGTCGTTAGTGCAGCTGATACAACAGCCAGTGTCGTTAGTGCAGCTGATACAACAGCTTGTGTCGTTAGTGCAGCTGATACAACAGCTTGTGTCGTTAGTGCAGCTGATACAACACGTGAATGGTTGTGGATACAATGTATGTGCTGCAGACATTCACACGCATAACTTCTATGATTACATTAATAATGGCAAGTTAGTAATTTTGCAGTGGTCGAATTGGATTGGGGGGGGGGAGATGCCATCCCCAAAAGGAATATATTGACTTAACCATCCCCCCCTCCAGAAATCTCGTTTTAACCACCCCCCCCCCCCAAAGCGAAACATGGGCAATCTTCAACCTGCCACAGATTTCATAACTTGTCATAAAAACGTAAATATCACTAACCAGTTCCAAATAGGGGAAAGCATAAATATCTTTGCTATTTCCAGAAAAGTTACAGAGTATATGTGATAGATTTCGGGTTTAATAGCTACACACTAATTTCTGTTCAAATTACGTGATTTTGTGCAAGACAAATCCAGAACAGATAAAATGTATTGTGAACAATAATGAGCTTGTTGGGATGCAGATAGGTTGGACGCTTGAGAGGGGGGGGGGGGGGGTTGTGTGGAAAAAATGTCTCTAACCTCTACCCAGGTCGGTCAGTTCTTTACAGGACATCCAGTAGGGCGACCGAGAAATTCGCCACTCGATTCGCGGAAACGGTTACTTTTATGTTTAAAATAAATAAATAAATTCACATTTAGAGTGGTCCACGACCACTACTACTACCACTACCACTACTACTACTACTACCACTACCAATACTACTACTACCACTACCACTACTACTACTACCACTACCACTACTACTGGCAACACCCCGCGCGGCAAGAGCATGGTTGGAGGACTCCGATCAACTCCCAGTCGGGGTAGGCTTTCTAATCGTCACACTAGTACACATCTCGTGTATTAATGTGTGAAATTCGTATGTTTAAGGAGTAAGGACCAATCATTATACAAATTAATTTAGGTCCAATCTCTATGTGGTCCACCTTATGTCCTACTCATGGCATGGGAGTCCACACAACACAACGCCGTGGCGCTTTCAGCCAAACAGGTTCAGGAGCTTCCCAGTTGTAGGTAGAGGCAAGATTAATGATGACAACGTGAGCAGTTGCTTTCCAGCGGCCAGTACGTCAAAAAAAATATATAACTAAGAGAAGAATGACCACAACAATTGGTCGATGACACTCGTGTTCATAAACATGAGAGGACCCCTGGCGGAGCCGTATTGGCCAACTGACGTGGCCGCTGAACCCATACGGCCACGGTGTGTTACTAAGAGAGAAATGTGTTACAGGCGAAGGGAATATTCCAGCAGCACAAAGTACCTTAGAAAATTTAAAAATGTAAGTAATCCGACAATGCTGTTAATTAGAATTAATTTCAAATACTTTCAATTTGAGTGTATTTTTAGTTTTTCCACAAATACTCACAAATAAAATACATAAAGATGTTAGTAAAAACATTCTGAATGAAATCTAAAATTTCAAATCCCCGCTTTAGAAAAATTTGTCAGCTGCACAAAACAAGATTTCCAACAACACAAATGATATTTCCAAATCAAAACTTCGATTGAGATTGAGATTCCTACTAGGTTTAGCTGAACATCGTGACCAAACTCGTGACCATATCATGAAATTATATACATGAAATTATAAACAAAAACAAAAATTAGAGCACATTACTAAGGAGATCAAACACGCACGGTTGGCTGGTGTAATAGGAGGGGTTGACTAGTTACAGGACCTTGCCACTGTGGATCACTTGTCACTGTGGATCACTTGTCACTGTGGATCACTTGTCACTGTGGTTCACTTGTCACTGTGGATCACTTGTCACTGTGTTCACTTGTCACTGTGGATCACTTGTCACTGTGGATCACTTGTCACTGTGGATCACTTGTCACTGTAAATCACTTGCCACGTTGGATCACTTGTCACTGTGGATCACTAGTCACTGTGGATCACTTGTCACTGTGGATCACTTGTCACTGTGAATCACTTGTCACTGTAGTTATCTTGTCACTGTGGATCACTTGTCACTGTGGATCACTTGTCACTGTGGATGTGTCACTGTGGAAAGTAGATCTTTTTATATCTCAGGTCGTTTCGACGACAATCTGCGTGTTATGTAGAAACCGCCAAAATTGCGAAAAACAAAAACATATTCGAGCTATTTTGCGCTTTGTCATTTGGTGAAAATATATGTTTTTTTAATTTAACGAACGTCGAAGATGTTCTTTCTGTTCTTGGACCTGTCTCTGCATGCGCTGTAACGTTGACAGTGACAGTAACAAGTATCCACGTCCAATGATTGACACGCCCACACATTAATCGACTACTTAGACTCGATTACTTCACACATAACCTAATAAACTAAGCATCTTATCGCAGAATTAAGTAAAGTTTAATGCTTATGCTTATCATCTATAAAGTGCAGAACTTGGCTGGCCCTTCTGCATTGAAAGTGGGATTTATAAGCCAGGAGAAGTCAGCTATACAACACACGCGAACTGATTTCATGGACAATCATCTGATAAAATGAGTACATTTGTCCATCCTATGGACGGTCTCGTTTGGAGTTCACAATCAGCATATAGCCGTCTTGTCACTTGTCAGAATAGGGATAGTGCATATAATGGGTGAGGGGTGGGGGGGACATCTTCTTTAACAAATCCTTTTGCTATGCATGTTTCGTAAGGGTCCTGGTACCTACATCATATTTTAATTAACTAATTATGTAAAATGTATGCAATATTTGAAGTATAAGATACTACAAATATACATCTTTGGCTATTTAGTTACCTTGTAACCCGCGGTTGCTGCGCGTTCCAGGTTCGAATCCTGGCTTGGGCATGGATGTCACGTGTGGTTACTCTCATCTTCATTTTCATCTACTCATCGACTCAACTAGAATCGCTGACTCGTAGAGCAAGAAAATCCACACGTGATTCGAAGCAATGAACAATTCCTTATCGTCGGAACAAAACACACGCACACGCACACGCACACGCACACGCACACGCACACGCACACGCACACGCACACGCACACGCACACGCACACGCACACGCACACGCACACGCACACGCACACGCACACGCACACGCACACGCACACGCACACGCACACGCACGCCGCGGAAGATGATGATATCCCACACCATCTTGCAGTGCTTCCTCGCTGAGATAATGACAAGCCTTATTCGTGTCAATCAAATTGTCTGGCTTTTATTTGGAAATCTCATTGGAAAACTGCTACGTGGTATTTTATTTTTCAATTTTTCTTTTTTACATGTTGTAAATCTGATAGCGGGAGATTTCTCTCCATTATTCCGTAATGACTTGCTTGTATCTTAGTAGTCAGAGCTCCTGGCGACTGTTTTTTGCCCTCGCCATGAGACACTTTTGTTTCGGTTACCGTGACGACTACTAGCGGCGCCGCACGTCGGCATCGCGAACTGGGCTATTGTCCGCTCACACACACTGTTCCACCTCCGACGGCCAATGTGACTGAGATATATGTAGCGTGGAGTGAGGTAATTTGGATCAAGAGCTGTGAAGGAATTTCAGAATTAGAACAAAATGGAGTTCTGATGTGTGTGTAATATGTGCAATGAGGGGCTACAATGCTACGCGTGCCACGGTAGGTTCTCGCTATCTAACAATATCAGTGTCTACGGACGGACGACTTGGATTGTTGAAGTCAATACGTTTTCAAAACTGCTTTAGTATTCATGCCCGCCTCAACCTTACCGATGCGTTCATTGTAGGACGAGTTATTCGTGGCCAATCAGCGATCGGTATGTGAAATTGGGACTCGCCATTTGGCCATTTATCACTTATCGATGAATGACGAAAGCACGTCTCAAGTTGGACAAAATAGGGGTAGCAGCAGGGCTTAATTTCTAATTGAAAAGGAACCGGAACGCATAGTTTGTTCGCCTTCCATAATTTTGAACCAACCCCGCCAACCACCTTTATACAGTGCTTGTAGTAATGCACACACACGTATATAAATATATATTCTACCACAAGCATTTTATATGAGTGGACGAAGGAAGCTCCGAAGATTATTTCCTTAGTATTGGGGTCTGATTACCTGGGGTACACTCATCAGTGAATTACTCGCATTCATACAAGTGAATGAATATTTTGCAATTTTCAAAGACAAGTTCCGTTCCCCGTGTACATAATGGGAATTCACGAATTTTTAAATCATTAGGAAAACAGTGTGTGAGATTTAAAATAATAGCGGAACTCGCGTTCCCGTTTCAGAAAAGGAACCGGAACTGCGTTCCGGTGCGTTCCGGCTAAATTAAGCCCTGGGTAGCAATGGCTGTAGTGTTTGTTGTCGCTACTCCGTCTCGTCAGCATCCAACAACCAACACGTTGTCTCGCGTGTGGTAATGGCGGGCAGTGATAAGAGAAGAGGAGGAAAGGGAATCGTGTCCGCCTGGCTAGCACCATGCGGCGCTCTCTGGCGCGGTGTGGCGTCCCGCCGCGAGTCTTTTGTTTTCGGCGTGTACTCTTGCAGTCCCGGAGTGCGGCCCATTACAAAACTGTTTCTGTGTTTTCATCCCCATGCAGCCACACACAAAAAATGTTGTGCCCCCAACTGAATACACGCTTTTAAAATTATCGATGTTACAAGAACAGTTCTCGTAAATTTCAGATGAAATATATTTCTTAATCCGTTTGAAAGAAGCCCGACATTTTAAGCGTGCTTGGGGTGTTGTAGGATTTAGCAGACCACTTCCTGCTATCGGCACTGCATGCCCGATTGAGCTCTGATCACACTCATGAAAAGGAGTATTCACATGAGGTTAATGAAGGGTAAATATGTTTATTTGACCACTTAAAATAGAAGATGCAATTTGTGGCAAAAAAATAAACCATTATGAGGAGGTTAATTGTTGTTTTATTTTTCATCAATGGCGGTATCAATGAGGTAGTTTTGAATCCTCAATAGACGATAAATATGCCAACCACGAAATATGACAGTTTTAACACGCATGTCCCCCAACAAAGTTTACAAAAATGATTATTTGTGTATTTCAAGCCACGAGACAAGAGAATTTCTAGAGTACAGAATTTTTTACTTTGACATAGTTTGAAGCTCCATCTCCTATGTAACTACCGCCCAGTATAACAAATATGAGTGGAAATAAATACAAAAAAATATAATATGAAATTAGAAAATCTGAAGTGATTGCTGGGTTGTCACGGGGGTAGGGGGTGGTCACAGCGAAGGAGGGGAGGAGCAGGGGAGCGTGAAACTAATAAAATCACAAGTCTATATGTTTCTTTGCAATAGTAATAGCAAACTAATGTTGACAACGAAATGCTATCTGAGATATTTCAAGAATAAATTGTCAGTCGAAAGTAAACACACATGGCGTTCTGTCACACAATATGGCGTTATGTCACACAATATGGCGCTCTGTCACACACAATCTGGCGTTCTGTTACACAATCTGGCACTTTGCCACACAATATGGCGTTATGTCACACAATATGGCGTTTTGTCACACACAATCTGGCGTTCTGTCACACAATCTGGCGTTCTGTCACACAACCTGGCGTTTTGCCACACAATATGGCGTTATGTCAAACAATATGGCGTTTTGTCACACACAATCTGGCGTTCTGTCACACAATCTGGCGTTCTGTCACACAACCTGGCGTTTTGCCACACAATATGGCGTTATGTCACACAATATGGCGTTTTGTCATACACAATATGGTCGCCACGCGCATTATGAGAATAATGCAAATATGACGATGAAGTAGTGACTAATCAAAAAGTGTTAAGAACTTAAGACTGTGGATTATCAAATTTCACTGTACATATAACTTCATAAGACACATCTAACTACATTATGTCAACGAATGGCAGGAACATAAAATGTAACACAGTCTGTCCACATTGTTCAAAACGTTTTAGTTATAAGAACATGGTTTGTCCATGTGTGCGCGGCTCTTTCAATGAGTCATATAGTAGGGCGCATCAACAATGATGGCGAAGAAAAGTCGCTCTACGAATTTGGCCAAAAGTATACCTCCTAAATATCATCGTTACTCTTGTTAGAATAGCCACGTCCCATATTTTGTCCCCATCAAAGATTGAAAACAAAAATTCTATCAAACGTTTGAAAACTACTGGCAAAAACATAGCTGAATTCTCACAAAACGAACGCAAATATAGTCAAGCACTGTTAGAGTCCCGCTACGCTTCATAAAACATAGCTAATTTCTCACAAAACGAACGCAAATATAGTCAAGCACTGTTAGAGAGTCCCGCTACGCTTCATAAAACATAGCTAATTTCTCACAAAACGAACGCAAATATAGTCAAGCACTGTTAGAGAGTCCCGCAACGCTTCATAAAACATAGCTAATTTCTCACAAAACGAACGCAAATATAGTCAAGCACTGTTAGAGAGTCCCGCTACGCTTCATAAAACATAGCTAATTTCTCACAAAACGAACGCAAATATAGTCAAGCACTGTTAGAGAGTCCCGCTACGCTTCATAAAACATAGCTAATTTCTCACAAAACGAACGCAAATATAGTCAAGCACTGTTAGAGAGTCCTGCAACGCTTCATAAAACATAGCTAAATTCTCATAAAACGAACGCAAATATAGTCAAGCATTGTTAGAGAGTCCCGCAACGCTTCATAAAACATAGCTAATTTCTCACAAAACGAACGCAAATATAGTCAAGCACTGTTAGAGAGTCCCGCTACGCTTCATAAAACATAGCTAATTTCTCACAAAACGAACGCAAATATAGTCAAGCACTGTTAGAGAGTCCTGCAACGCTTCATAAAACATAGCTAAATTCTCATAAAACGAACGCAAATATAGTCAAGCACTGTTAGAGAGTCCCGCAACGCTTCATAAAACATAGCTAATTTCTCACAAAACGAACGCAAATATAGTCAAGCACTGTTAGAGAGTCCCGCAACGCTTCATAAAACACAGCTAATTTCTCACAAAACGAACGCAAATATAGTCAAGCACTGTTAGAGAGCCCCGCTACGCTTCATAAAACATAGCTAATTTCTCACAAAACGAACGCAAATATAGTCAAGCACTGTTAGAGAGCCCCGCTACGCTTCATAAAACATAGCTAATTTCTCACAAAACGAACGCAAATATAGTCAAGCACTGTTAGAGAGTCCCGCAACGCTTCATAAAACATAGCTAATTTCTCACAACCCGAACGCAAATATAGTCAAGAACTGTTAGTGAGTCCCGCCACGCTTCAAAAAACATAGCTAATTTCTCACAACCCGAACGCAAATATAGTCAAGCACTGTTAGAGAGTCCCGCAACGCTTCATAAAACATAGCTAATTTCTCACAACCCGAACGCAAATATAGTCAAGAACTGTTAGTGAGTCCCGCCACGCTTCAAAAAACATAGCTAATTTCTCACAACCCGAACGCAAATATAGTCAAGCACTGTTAGAGAGTCCCGCAACGCTTCATAAAACACAGCTAATTTCTCACAAAACGAACGCAAATATAGTCAAGCACTGTTAGAGAGCCCCGCTACGCTTCATAAAACATAGCTAATTTCTCACAAAACTAATGCAAATATAGTCAAGCACAGTTAGAGAGTCCCGCAACGCTTCATAAAACATAGCTGAATTTCTCACAAAACGAAGGCAGATATAGTCAAGCACTGTTAGAGAGTCCCGCTACGCTTCATAATACATAGCTATTTTCTCACAAAACGAAGGCAAATATAGTCAAGCACTGTTAGAGAGTCCCGCAACGCTTCATAAAACATAGCTAATTTCTCACAAAACGAAGGCAGATATAGTCAAGCACTGTTAGAGAGTCCCGCTACGCTTCATAAAACATAGCTGAATTTCTCACAAAACGAAGGCAGATATAGTCAAGCACTGTTAGAGAGTCCCGCTACGCTTCATAAAACATAGCTAATTTCTCACAAAACGAACGCAAATATAGTCAAGCACTGTTAGAGAGTCCTGCAACGCTTCATAAAACATAGCTAATTTCTCACAACCAGAACGCAAATATAGTCAAGCACTGTTAGTGAGTCCCGCCACGCTTCAAAAAACATCAGTACTTAAAATCTAATATAACACAACACAGAGAATACTAAGAATCTAAGGTTTAATGACGCAGTAACCTAAAAACGCAAGCTGTAGGAGCATACATTTTCCCTTCCTTCGCTTTCTGGGCATATGTTGAATCACTTTAAGAGTAACGTTGATGAGAGTAATAAAAATGGCAATCGATATTTACTACACATTTACATAATATGTGACGTCTGTGATTTTCATTTTGTGTTGACCAAAAATAAATCCAAACCCAACTCTAAATTCTCTTAGGATGACATAATTTTTACTTCCATAATGCGATAATTTTAAAGCGAAGTAGAGAGAAATGGGTTCGATCGAATAGCTAGGAACTCGTGTATTTAGAATGATATGCAGTTTGCAATAATTCGGGCCTAGATATTATCAAGATGTATAATAGAATAATAATTATTATACTCTCAAAAATGTGATAAATGTTTAAAGTTCGAATCAAATAAGATAATTTTAGTTATTCTTGAAATTGTCTAATTTTGTCTTTACGAATATCTATTTTGAAAACTTTTTTTGAGAATAATAACAAATCAAAAAGTTTTTCGAAATCTTTTTTTTCGTTTTTTTTCGAAAACTTTTGATATTGGATTTCATAAGATAGGAACAAAAAACTGTACATTTTACGCTTTTCGATCTATTTCTGGGCTTTTCTATTTTCACATTCGCTATTGCTTCAGAAATACTTATCCACGCCGCACAGTCTACATCTGAGCGTAACGCGCAGTTGTAAAGTATAAATCTCTTCGCACTACGGACTCGGTTTCGACTCCCGCACCACCAATCATGATCCGAGCCGTTTGCCGCTATACTGAAATTAATATAAAAGCTAATATCCTTGGAACCAGCCATATTTTAATAACCCGCCGACCCCTTCAACCGCTAACGGCTATCCCACAATTTTTTTGTTTATCTTCCTATAAAATATAAAGGTAATGATCTTAGGCCGGGCCGGTCTAGTACGTCGGATGACTGGAGCGTTCCGTTGTCTTTGTCTTGGCCAGACCGTCCGATGAGATATATCGCCTCTCAGCGGGGTCCCCTTGTCCCGGGCACACCGCCACCCTCCCGCGACGAACAACAAGCGATAAAACTCATAATGCTCCAACACACTATGGCCTCATTTACATAACATTTATTTTTATTTTTAACTTGCAATTAATATGTTAAACTATTCAGACAAACGTTTTGTAAAGTCAAGGAATATTACGAGGCAGGTACAGATTAATCATGGAGGAACGGGGATCGGGTATGTTACTTACGTTGCTAAAGGTATTCTCTTACATTTGAATTATTTCGTCATTAAATTTAAGAAAACACCCACATACAGTTTGTCTTGACAGAATACAATATTGGGTAAGCTTGAAAAGACGAATCAATATGTAACAATCGTTGTGCTTTAACGTTTGCAACGTGCTTGTGGAACACACTTTCAAAATTAAAAGCAATTGTTTGAAAAAATAAAATTTATCATTGATTTCTTTTTAAATTTTAAAATACAGCATTAAATTGTCTAGGGAATTACATCTTTTTCATTTCCTTGTTACTACTGAGAAGCAATGTAGAGTAATTATAAGCATTATAAATCACTCAATGAGTGGGATTGGGCGACATGAAGCATTTTAATGACGATGTCGATATAATATCCATTCTTTCAATTATTGTTATATGGTGTGGTTCTAAGAATCGTGACTTAATTGCCTTACAGTTACAGTTAAATCAATAACACGTCTTCGTCTGCTATGAAAACCTTGATTGTAACTGTATGCAAATCAGAATTACAAATTTCGATCCACAATGTGATTGTTAGGTCATTGTGATCACACTAGCATTATCATCATTGTTGCCTAGACAAGTTGCACAGGTAGGCATACTACGTCTCCTTCTTCAGGGAGGTAAGCTCGATCTACTTCAGGATAAGGAAAGAAATGTAAGCTGTAAAATAAAACAAATCAGAATAAATAACATTCACCACAGATAAGTTATCTGTGAATTCACCTTATACAACTGACAGGCCAACGTACGAGCGGCCGTGGTCGATTAGAGCTTCGTCTCAGAAACCGCGGTTCCCGAATTTCATATTCAAGTATAGACGTCGTGTGGCGTTCTTTTATTTTCCCATATCATCGCCTGGATTATCATCGCTGTGAAAATATAAGAATAACGCCCAAATATTATCGATTCAACATGGTTATGCCTTAGTAAATATGACTGACCAAAAATTTAAAGCAAGTCTTCAGTCAGATTGCCAGTGATGGGAATCAAACTGGTAACCTCTCGTGTTGGAGCGTCGTCGTTGCATGCAATATAACAAGGGTAGCTTGTCCCCACTACCTGAGCCAGACCCTATGATTATAATTGCTTCCGCTTCGGCTTGCGGTCAACAGAAAATCCCGAGAAAATGCCAATAATTAAAACAATGAAGTGGTAAATTAAATCAAATTTTTTTTCAAATAATGTGTTAAAACAATTATTTCTTGAAAGTGTGTTTAACTGACAGATAATTCCTTGACAAATCTAGCGCTTTTTTTTTTTTAGCCCAATTTGAGCCTTATTTGTTCAATTTGTGTTAATTTGACTAAAGAAAATACGAATATTATTTGTCTTGCACACAGATCCGTGTTTGAAATGTTTACATTAAGTATTTTGTTTTGTTGTAACGCTATTATGGTGTGTGGTCTTTATGCGACACGGCCCTGGTGAGGAGGGTGGGGCGGGGGGCGGGGAGGGGTGATACATTATCGGTGGAAATAAATCCTTATTCTTACTTTTATTATTATTATTATTATTATTATTATTATTACTATTATCATTATTATTATTATTATTATTATTATTATTATTATTATTATTATTATTATTATTATTATTATTATTATTATTATTATTATTATTATTATTATTATTATTATTATTATTATTATTATTATTATTATTATTATTATTCTTGAATGTATCACAATCATACAATCTCGGTCAAAACCGGCGTTAACATATGTTATACGGACGTAATGTCAAGTATTTCCATGTGTCTACCTTATTTAACCTCTTTAATCACATGTCACTAGTTTAAACAGTCATCAATCTCGGTCAAAGCCGGTGTTTACGGACAATACAGATGTTATGTCAAGTATTTCCATGAGGTACCTTGTTCAACTTCAGTCGTTACTGTCTTATCAGTATTTGTTCATAGTATACACTGCATAATGATATGGTCTTATTTGCGTTGTCTTCGTGTGTGGTTTCTTTGAGTCGTGTTACTGTGTGTACGGTCGTGGCCGATTTCTCGATGCCATCCTAGTAATTCTACTCTATGGACAATGGAAAACCATTATTATTATTATTATTATTATTATTATTATTATTATTATTATTATTATTATTATTATTATTATTATTATTATTATTATTATTTTATTATTATTTTTTTTTATTATACTTTTAGATTCGTTGGACAGAATAGGTGTGAGGGGTAAAGTATTAGCGTGGTTTGAAAATTATTTGTTTAACAGGAAACTAATAGTAAAAATAGGGGAAGTTTATAGTAAAGCTAAAACAAGTAACAGTGGTGTACCACAGGGGTCAATTTTAGAACCCCAGCTTTACTTAGTATACGTGAATGTCATGGTAAAATATATTGTCAAGTGCCTTTCTTTCTTCTATGCGGACGATACAGCATTAATAGCAATACACAAGAACCTGAAAGTAGCAGAAGCGAATTTGTAAAGCGATTTTCTAAATATGTTAAAATGGAATCACGATGTGAGACTGATTATAAATACAGAAAAAACTAGAATCGTTCATATTTGTCTACCACTTAACTCTGATCGGAATGCCACAATAACTGTTCACGCCCATAATTTCGAATGTCTACATCGAAACGCCGGCAATCACAGTACCGTACAATGTTCATGTCACACTACCATCGCTTCAGTTTACAGTCATCCATATCTAGGTTTAGAAATAGATCAAAAATTTTGCTGGGATATGCAAATTTCAAAAATATGTAAGCGCCTAAGATCTTGTGCTCATCAGCTTTATGCTCTAAGAGACTTTTTACCATTTAAACATTTAAAAATGGTGTATGTCGCTCTCGCGGAATCTGTCATTTCGTATGGGATATTGGCTTGGGGAAACGCCTCCCACTCGCAACTTAAAAACTTAATTTCCATACAAAACAATATATTAAAGATGATGAGCACAAGAGGGAAAGCAGAAAGTAGTATTAGTG
The DNA here is from genome assembly GCA_945910005.1 of Isoperla grammatica. Taxonomy (NCBI): domain Eukaryota; kingdom Metazoa; phylum Arthropoda; class Insecta; order Plecoptera; family Perlodidae; genus Isoperla; species Isoperla grammatica. The sequence continues at coordinate 21,088,686 of OX246740.1, forward strand.
TACATGATTTATATTTATTATTTGATGTCTTGCCAGTAAGAGAAATTTTTATATACAAGCTAATATTAAAATACTTTTTCGAACAACAATACAAAATTCCTATTGTTCATGATACTTCAACTCGGGCAATAAGTGCTGGTATGTATAGGTTACCACTAGTTAATAACAAATATGGAAATAGATCATTAAGTTATTGTTTACCTTTTTATTTTAATAAAATTCCAATGGAGATTAAAATAGTAGACACGTTCGTGGAATTGAAAAGTAAATTAAAAATGTATTTGATTCATAATATAATATTGTAGTTATTTTTAATTTACTTGTTCAATTAATCAAGAGTGACATTTTTATTATATTGCGTAGTGTCATGTTTTTTATTTGTAATGCATTTATTTTTTTTATTTTTTCAGTTCCATAACTATTTTGTTTCGAATATGTGGAACATACCATACTTTAGTATACTTTAGTTTATTTAGTTCAGAAGTGTTATACTGCGTTTTTTAAGTTAGATTAAATCCACAGATAAGTTGCTTGTGCAACTTGTGGATGTCCGGATAATATTATGCAACTAATTATGTAATGGGACAAATGTATATTGTAAATAAAAAAAAAAAAAAAAAAAAAAAATTATTATTATTATTATTATTATTATTATTATTATAATTATTATTATTATTATTATTATTATTATTATTATTATTATTATTATTATTATTATTATTATTATTATTTTTATTTGTATAATATATAAATATAATGCTATAGTTTAATGTGGGACCAGAGTGCAGTTTATGTAAATAGCCTAAATGGAAAATCTTATCAAAAACATGTGTGGAACTATGATAGAAAACCCCAAATAATGGCTTGTTTGGATTTCCCTTTACTCGGGGAAAAAGTGGCAAGAATCTTTACACGGTTTCAGTTAATTTGTCTTTGTATAATGAGCTTATTTTAAAACTTTTAAATTAGGTTTCTGATGTCTTCAGATGAATAACAATATATTCCACGTACTTTCAGAGCTGTAGAAAATTCATGCACATTCCCTCTTAATAACGTGTTTTACAACAACACGACATGTTGACTCGGTTGAAGAAACCCAAGAAGCGGGCTGTGTTACAGCTGGTGCCACTTTAATACTGTATTGCTGCGTGACACATTCGTCCTACCCCGTCCCATCCATAACGGATCACAAACAGCATCTCTGTTTTGGTCATCTTGCCAACATTATATAAACAAGTATTTTATTGAAGTAGTTTGTATCAATATCTCACAATATTGTTTCCTAATCTAAGTTTCTGCGCACTGTTATTTGAAATTGTACATAAAGTATATTACATACATCATATTTATTTAAATTACTTAAATTATGAATGATATCAATGAAATAGCCGATATAGTTGCCTTCATTTAAACAAAATACAAATCTTATTTAAAAAATATCCTCACATTTCAAATTGCAATAAAACATTATTCTTTGCTCGAGTGCCGACGAGTCGAGACTCGTAATTCGTCGTTAGACTGGACTTGAAAATAATACTACAATACAACTGAAGAGCGTGAAGATCAATCTTGAACGATCAATCTGGCGTTCATTCTAGACAAAATTGTATAAATTATTTAAAAGGAGACATGCGATTTCTAGTTGGATTTGACAGATATGAACGCTGAGGCATGCGTTCCATTTATAAGCCTTCCTGCGTTCCTTTAATACGCCTTCTAGTCTCAAGTCTAAACACTAGGCTCCACACTACTCGATACAACATCGCCTTCAATACGCCTTCGTCTTGTCTCTAGTCTTAACACAAGGCTCCACACTACTCGATACAACGTCGCCTTCAGTACGCCTTCGTCTTGTCTCTAGTCTTACACAAGGCTCCACACTACTCGATACAACATCGCCTTCAGTACGCCTGCTAGTCTCTAGTCTTAACACAAGGCTCCACACTACTCGATACAACACAGCCTTCAGTACGCCTTCTAGTCTCTAGTCTTAACACAAGGCTCCACACTACTCGATACAACACCGCCTTCAGTACGCCTTCGTCTTGTCTCTAGTCTTAACACAAGGCTCCACACTACTCGATACAACACAGCCTTCAGTACGCCTTCTAGTCTCTAGTCTAAACACAAGGCTCCACACTACCAGTGGTGTAGTGGTGCGTATACGGGAGTATACGCCGTATACACACTGCTCCGGCTAAAAAACTTTCGTATACACACTGGTTTTGGTTATGATACGAGTGATACGCAATGATACGGTCGTAACATGGCTCGAATGACGGACACATTATTCACGATTATCAGCTTTTCTCCATTGGTAAAATTGTGCTCTCTGGCACTGGCAATTAATTGGCACAAGGCCTCAAATACTCCAAGACCACCCCTGGATCTGGGAGTCCCGATATTCAATTTTAAGTCCCGCGTCCCGCCATGGTACACCAAGTGGGATACAATTGTCTTGCTTGGTAAAAACATTGCGATGTCTATCAACAACCAAGTATACGGGCGGCGTGTGTGTCGCCAAACCACTTCCCAAGCCCCAAAACGTATTACTGAACAATTCTCGAAGTGTTGCAATTATTTTTGGTGATTTTCTGGTTTTGCACTACAAAAACTGCAGTATTTCGGGATTGCATTCAGTCCGGTATTGGTTTCCAAAACGCTTAAAACACACTCTAAAAAGCCTGATTTTATTAAATCGCCTGCGGCGCCATTGTTGGGGGGCTCTGCCCCCTAAACCCCCCCAGGTTTTTTTTTCTGGAAAGATGTGTCCCTCCAGCTTCCCACTGAAGCGTATACGTACTGGTAAATTGGGCACTACACCACTGCACACTACTCGATACAACACCGCCTTCAGTACGCCTTCTAGTCTCTAGTCTAAACACACACAAGGCTTCACACTACTCGATACAACATCGCCTTCAGTACGCCTGCTAGTCTCTAGTCTTAACACAAGGCTCCACACTACTCGATACAACACAGCCTTCAGTACGCCTTCTAGTCTCTAGTCTAAACACAAGGCTCCACACTACTCGATACAACACCGCCTTTAGTACGCCTTCTAGTCTCTAGTCTAAACACAAGGCTCCACACTACTCGATACAACACCGCCTTTAGCACGCCTTCTAGTCTCTAGTCTTAACACAAGGCTCCACACTACTCGATACAACACAGCCTTCAGTACGCCTTCTAGTCTCTAGTCTTAACACAAGGCTCCACACTACTCGATACAACGTCGCCTTCAGTACGCCTGCTAGTCTCTAGTCTTAACACAAGGCTCCACACTACTCGATACAACACAGCCTTCAGTACGCCTTCTAGTCTCTAGTCTAAACACAAGGCTCCACACTACTCGATACAACACCGCCTTTAGTACGCCTTCTAGTCTCTAGTCTAAACACACACAAGGCTTCACACTACTCGATACAACATCGCCTTCAGTACGCCTTCTAGTCTCTAGTCTAAACACACACAAGGCTTCACACTATACTCGATACAACATCGCCTTCAATGCGCCTTCTAGTCTCTAGTCTTAACACACACAAGGCTCCACACTACTCGATACAACATCGCCTTCAATACGCCTTCTAGTCTCTAGTCTAAACACAAGGCTCCACACTACTCGATACAACATCGCCTTCAGTGCGCCTTCGTCTTGTCTCTAGTCTAAACACAAGGCTCCACACTACTCGATACAACACCGCCTTCAATACGCCTTCTAGTCTCTAGTCTAAACACAAGGCTCCACACTACTCGATACAACATCGCCTTCAATACGCCTTCTAGTCTCTAGTCTAAACACAAGGCTCTACACTACTCGATACAACAGCTACCATGCATTGTGGCTTAATTGAAACAGATTATAGGAATTACTTGTGACGCATCTATGATTTAACTGTTCAATAGAACAAATAACACATAATTGATACGTTTGACTTGTTCAAGTGTTGATGTCTTTAATATCCTACGATTTAGTTGCATCTCACACGTCGATTCCGAGCATTTTTTCAAATTAATATAATTAACTTACGAAATGAAATCTTCTTTGGTAATAAAACAAAATGGTAGCTTCTGAAATGTCAAAACTGACGTGAAAATTGCCCAGGCGTAGAAAAAAAGTACATAGAGTTGAAACCTATAATTGGGATTGTCAATTCTGGACGAAGGTTGGGGGGGCGGGGCGGCCTGAGATGGTAGGACTTGTATGGGCTGTGTAATTACGTGGCTGGCTATCTAGCAACTGATAATTAAAGATTTTTAATAGCTATACCGTCGAGAACCAGGGGCGGGGTACTCTGAGGACTACTGTGGTAGGCTCCCACACATTATACGTGCGGAGACATTCCTAGACAGCGGTTTCATGATGCCATAGACTACCGCGTGTGCTGCTAGTTGCAACTTTAATAAGTGTGTCTCCTTACTCTCACTATTATTCAAGAACGCTACCAAATATTGAACAAATTATGGTTTCATAAGAACTATAGACTAGATACAATTGTTTCAAATGTTGTAATCATACAGTTGTTATCGGTAATGTCGATTAATTGCAACTAATGTGTTTAGTTCTTTGTTCTTTATTTACTTGCGTTAACACATCATGTACTGTTTTATTAGCACTGTTGGAATATTGTTTAGCGTTCTAACGAGATTACTTTTAAAACACGTTATTTTGGCCCGATCCATGATACATTTTGACACACCAATCGTTGAATGATATTTTTAAATCAGTGACTTTAAGTGAACATAAGTCCATACAAAATAAGTTTAGTTTCATTTGACGGTTTTTGATAGTTAAACTCTCATCTATTTCTCTCCTGAAGCATTTGAAAAATGTTGTTTGCAACGTTATTCGGGGGAGGCATTACGTTCATCTTCCATCGCCTCTCAACGCATCGAATATCATGGTTGTTGAAATATACTAGACTGAATCATCAAGAATCATCATAGTCTTGATTAGACGACAATATTTGGTTTTTAGTCTCATATTTTTGCAACGATTCTAATCGAGACTTTGAGTTGGTGATTATGAAGATGAAAACGCTGCATAGCATCCATGTCCAAGCCAGGATTCAAACCTAGTACTATGGCTGCGTTCCCGCATTTTCCTGATATAAATAGCAGAAAATTGTGAAAGTTTAATGTTTTCTGTTCGTTTCTCTAAAACAACCATTTAACTCGGAGCTGTGGGAATATACAAAGCGACATAATATATTATCAGGGTAAACAAATAACGAGAAAACATATATGCAAAATTCATAACGTTTGGATTAAATAGGATAATACAATATAATACCGTATTATCCTGCAACAAATAAAGAGGAACAATAATACCGTATTATCGCATTTAATCCAACCGTAATGAATTCCGCATATTTATTTTCGTTATCTGTAGTTTGTTTTTTGTTTTGTTTTCCAAAATCAGAAGAAATCATTTTTTGACAGCTTGTTGTTTGTCCATCGATTCAATTCATTTGTTTCATTGTTGTCTTTTGGTGTTGCTAGTGGTAGTGCCCTGTTGCTCTCAGTTATCTTATTTATAATACTCCACATTGCTTCAGGTTGGTTTGTGTTTGCCAGTGACCCGGAGTGAGGTTGCGTCAATAGTGCCACTTTTTTGTGCTAAACTAGGACTGCTATCATTATTACACTAGGAAATCGCTCTGTGTGACGCGTTGATAAGCGAGAGCGTCCATGTCCACGAACTTAAGTTATTAAAGCTATCATCGTTGTGAAATGTAAGAGATAAAGATAGTGTTAAAACAACAATTAACAACAATGCAAGAATGCACATTGCATTTTTTTTTCCTAATTTAGATAGCTATTATTCCCGATATTATTGACAATAAAAAAAACAAACAAACAAACAAACAAACAAACAAACAAACAAACAAACAAACAAACAAACAAACAAACAAACAAACAAAAAAAAAAAAAAAACAAACAAACAAACAAAACAAACAAACAAACAAACAAACAAACAAACAAACAAACAAACAAACAAACAAACAAACAAACAAACAAACAAACAAACAAACAAACAAACAAACAAACGAAAACAAACAAACAAACACGCACACAAATAAAAACAATAACAAACAGAACAAGTGCCATATACAAGTCTAGTGGAGACGCTTGACATAAAGTAGTAGGAAAACGCTCTATGTGACTCGTTGATAAGTTCATATCTACGAACTTTCTGTCGAAAAGTTTTCAAAGTAAATAAGAAAACGATAAACAACAACTAAAGAATGCGCATTGCAAACATATTTATAATTTTCATAGTTATTATACATCCCGACATTGTTGAATGTTGTGCAATGTGCGTCGCTAAGAATTTTCGTTGTCATGTCGTAGTGTTTTCTGCGTGGTCCGTCACCGTTACCAACACATTGACAGCAATAGAAATGTTATTTATGCCTCTAATACGTATCAGATCGCGACCTAAATTAAAACAAAAATCATAAAGAAACAGAACGGGTGCCATAAAGTCTAATGAAGACGCTCGCTTTGCTCGCTTAATAATTACTAAAACATAATTTGCATTTCTAGAAAACTTTTGTACCAAGTGTGTTATTATTTTAACAATAATTTAAATTTACAAAACATTGGTTTGAAGACGCAATTAAAAATAGTGTAGGTTAAGAAAGCAATGACATTTTCATTCCCGCCACCAGTAACGAGTTTACGCACAATATTTTTCATTGTATAGCAGTGTAATACAGCTACGTTTCGTTATTAAATAACGTTCAAAATTCATTTAAGCTGACAGTAATAACAAATATAAGTTAAATAGACTCCTTTAAATTTGTAAATTTGGACGATATTGGTCACCAACTATGATGCTATGCCCCGATTTCCCCACCGTAATAACTTGTGATATTTCCAGCCAACCTTTATGCTTGAAAATCTTTTCTGAAATGAGGAATTTAAATTACTACTTATATGCTAAAAAGGCAGTTCCTAATCAGTATAAGAATGAAACACTACTCCATGAACATTCGCCTTTATTAAAAATAAGTCGATTATCAAAAGGAACAAAGTGCAATGGTTTTACATTCTCTTCTCCAAGTGGGTCTGCCTGAGCTCTTGCAGGCAGGCTTGAAGGAGATATACGGTACTGTTTTGCAACTCACCCATACATACGGACTATAATTTTGTTTATTACAAGGTTTACATTATACGAAGAAGCCAATACCACTAATATCTCTCATTATTCCTCTAAGTGGCGCAATTTAGCCAATTTCAGGTCATAAAGCAGTTTCCTTGGGTTAGTAATTGCCTCTCATTCGCCGTATGTTCAAAGCCACGGCGAGATGGAGGCATTACTGCTGCTCTCTCTGGGCCTACTGGAGACATACCTACATATCACGGTCCGTAAATCCCCTGGCGGGGGCTCGTCGAACTCCCAAGTCAGGTCGTCCCATCGATTTCCACAATGTTAAAAATAACGAATCATTAAGAAAAGAAAATGAATAGATCTGTGAAAACCAAATCTGGCTCAAAACCACATAACATCTAATTGAAATAATTTAATTATACTTGTGGTCTATCTACATTTTTTAGTGAAGTATTCTGAAATCAAATTTTCCATAATAAATACGTAGATTTAAGCTACAAATCAGTTTTTGTAGTGGGCACAAGAATGATGATTTTCGTGCCCTTGAGAAGACTTGACTTTGAGGTTAACCGAACCTCCACCAGGGGATCGATGGACCTTGCCTACAAATAGGGACTACTGGAGACATACCTACTCATAGGGCCTACTGGAGATATACCTACTCATAGGGCCTACTGGAGATATACCTACTCATAGGGTCTACTTGAGACATACTTACTCATAGGACCTACTGGAGACATACCTACTCATAGGGCCTACTGGAGACATACCTACTCATAGGGTCTACTGGAGACATACCTACTCATAGGGTCTACTGGAGACATACCTACTCATAGGGCCTACTGGAGACATACCTACTCATAGGGTCTACTGGAGACATACCTACTCATAGGGTCTACTGGAGACATACCTACTCATAGGGCCTACTGGAGACATACCTACTCATAGGGCCTACTGGAGACATACCTACTCATAGGGTCTACTGGAGACATACCTACTCATAGGGTCTACTGGAGACATACCTACTCATAGGGCCTACTGGAGACATACCTACTCATAGGGTCTACTGGAGACATACCTACTCATAGGGTCTACTGGAGACATACCTACTCATAGGGCCTACTGGAGACATACCTACTCATAGGGCCTACTGGAGACATACCTACTCATAGGGTCTACTGGAGACATACCTACTCATAGGGTCTACTGGAGACATACCTACTCATAGGGCCTACTGGAGACATACCTACTCATAGGGCCTACTGGAGACATACCTACTCATAGGGTCTACTGGAGACATACCTACTCATAGGGTCTACTGGAGACATACCTACTCATAGGGCCTACTGGAGACATACCTACTCATAGGGCCCACTGGGCACATACCTACCCATAGGGGGGATTGGAAACATACCTACTCATAGGGTATACTTACTTACTTACTCATAGAACCTACTGGAGACATATCTACTCACAGGGCGTACTGGAGACATACCTACTCATACTGGAGATATTATATCTACTTATAGGTCGAATAACGTTGATTTTGAATAAGGGGTCTGTGACGACACAGGTCGGACAGATGCATTGTTATGTTCTTCTTTGATTGGTACACATTCCATGCCTGTCTGAAACAAAACATTGTAGAGTGAGTATATTTTTGTATTCGAAATGCTTGCTATGGCCGTTGACGTTTCCGTTACTGAAGGACTGATATACAAACATATAAATCAAATACATCATGAAGCTTTACCCGCGCGTTTTGCTTTACCTAAAATAGGGAAAAAATGAACCTTGTTCAAACCGATATTGAAACCTGATGTTAAAACAGACGGATGCACAGTCTCCACTTGATGTTGAGCAACACTTAGTTTGCTATGGAGTTGTTTTATTACATACTATGTTCCATAAGAACAAGTCTTTACGTTCATGATGAGCTATGAAGTGCATCCGTTCTCAAACACCATCCACTCAGCATCCACATCCACTCAGCATCCACATCCACTCAGCATCCACATCCACTCAGCATCCACATCCACTCAGCGTCCACATCCACTCAGCATCCACATCCACTCAGCGTCTACATCCACTCAGCATCCGTTCTCAAACACCATCCACTCAGCATCCACATCCACTCAGCATCCACATCCACTCAGCATCCACATCCACTCAGCATCCACATCCACTCAGCGTCCACATCCACTCAGCATCCACATCCACTCAGCGTCTACATCCACTCAGCATCCGTTCTCAAACACCATCCACTCAGCATCCACATCCACTCAGCATCCACATCCACTCAGCATCCACATCCACTCAGCATCCACATCCACTCAGCATCCACATCCACTCAGCATCCACATCCACTCAGCGTCCACATCCACTCAGCATCCACATCCACTCAGCATCCACATCCACTCAGCATCCGTTCTCAAACACCATCCACTCAGCATCCACATCCACTTAGCATCCACATCCACTCAGCATCCACATCCACTCAGCATGAACATCCACTCAGCATCCGTTCTCAAACACCATCCACTCAGCATCCACATCCACTTAGCATCCACATCCACTCAGCATCCACATCCACTCAGCATCCACATCCACTCAGCATCCACATCCACTCAGCGTCCACATCCACTCAGCATCCACATCCACTCAGCATCCGTTCTCAAACACCATCCACTCAGCATCCACATCCACTTAGCATCCACATCCACTCAGCATCCACATCCACTCAGCATGAACATCCACTCAGCATCCGTTCTCAAACACCATCCACTCAGCATCCACATCCACTTAGCATCCACATCCACTCAGCATCCACATCCACTCAGCATCCACATCCACTCAGCATCCACATCCACTCAGCGTCCACATCCACTCAGCATCCACATCCACTCAGCATCCGTTCTCAAACGTACTTGTTTGTTTCCATGTGTCGTTATTTATAATAATATTCCAAATACCATTTATGCAGACTGGTAACCCATTCAAATACGCGAAGTGGTGAAATATTTATATCTGACAATTATTCTACAAATGCAACCCTAAATATGTAGTTGTGGCATGCGGTTGATCGTGAAAATACGCACCCTACGTGCTATTCATTTTAATTCAGGGGAGTTTTTTTCTTCTATATATATATATGATTTTTTAGATTTTGTTGGTTGCAATATGTAAAGTAAGGATACATTTTACGGTTTAACCAATCCAAATTTTATTTAAAATGATACTTCAACGTTTCGACGACTTTAGCGTCGTCTTTTTCAAGACATACAAACATAAAAAACAAATAAATAAAAAACCACAACAACCAAAAAACACTTGCATATAAAATGGAGAACACTGCCACAGCGATACATCACTGCGTAGCTCTAGCAAGCTCTTTGAATCTGCTTCTGGTTATGGGTCCCCCCTGAGACACTGCTGGAACTCTTTGGTCAGCAACAGGCGTCGAAACGTTGAAGTATCATTTTAAATAAAATTTGGATTGGTGAAACCGTAAAATGTATCCTTACTTTATATATATATATATATATATATATATATATATATATATATCTAAAACGTTTATTAATGTATCTATCTAAAATGTTTGCTGCGTACGTTTAGTGAACTTTCGTCCTAATCCAATTATTGTTTTATCTCAAACTGAAGTTATGAAAACGAACACGTTTTGTTGAACTTTCCATGTTCGGTGCGTGAATATTGTTTTATCAAGACGTTGTGTGTAATTTTGACACTTTCACAACAGGATATATATTATTATAATATTATTATTGATGTATCAACTAAATATTATTTAAATATCATTATTATATACATTCTTAACATAAATATAATAACTGTGATTTAATAAAAATATAAATGGTACACATAGGTAGTAAAGAAGAGCTTGCCTAAGCTAGACTTGTGTGCGAGCATAATACAGTACATAATATATAAATACGATTATGGTTATGATGGACTATGGAAACTTATGTAGCTGTATATAACACCAATAGCCCTATGATGTATATAAATAACGAAACAGATTTAATTAAAAAGCGACTAAATCAATTAAATTGGTGATTTTATATAAAGTAATAAACATAATTGTATAATGCCTAACTTACGCATATTTGTTCAGTCAAGAATACAATACTATTTGTAGAGCCACAAGTGTAAGTAGATCTCTAACTATAGCATACAGTGTATTGTTATACTTCTATGAAGTAGTTAATCCTTAATAAATGTACAGACGAAATTTTTATTTGTGAAGAATATAATAGTAGGGATAATTTAAATTTAATTAAACAATAACAAGAAAGAAGAATATAATTTAATAGATCGTCGTCCATCAATGAACCTGTGAGGGGAAAGATGAAGGTAGCTGGACTTCAGATACAGGTATAGTGGTATAGTCGAAGATAAAGGCAATGTAGCTGGGCTGCGGGAGGTAAATATGGTGCACGAAAAGGTGTCAAGAATTTGTTTACATTTTAATCCTGGCCTTCAGTTTTGTATATGTTTAGTGAGGGTAAGCTTGAAGCGTAGGCTTTATGTACTACATATGTATGTTATGTAACTACATGTTTTCTTCTTCCAAAATCAAAACCTCCAAAAGTGGTATAGGCTGACAAGGCTACTGTCGTGGCTAATGTGTTTGGGTTTAGATACCTCTATAGCATTGTGATTGGGCGTAAACACGGAAACGGATTCCATTCTCGACTACCGTTGGGAGACGTGATTGGCCAACGCGTACGTGTAGAGATGTGATTGGCCAACGTCCGACGCTACTGAGCCAGCATTCTCAACATTTCTTTCTTTCAAACTAAAAACCTTTTAAAATGTTGTAGTTCATTACATTTACACACATCATACAACTAAGTATTTTCACAATTGTCTAATTTCTTTTCCCGGTGACTGGCCATCAACATGTCTAGTTTTCCACAGCGTGTCTAAATAGACACAATGACTGATCATCATGTCTAGTTTGCACACCGTGTCTGAAAATACGCATGCACAATCTCCGATTGACAAAAATAATAATAATTTAACATCAATCACAACGCTGTGTTAAACACATTATTATTATCTGTGTTACGCATTTCATTCTCCAAAAAACAATTCTTTTTTTGAATTCTGGCTGTCTAGCTATTTTCATAATGTGTAGGTTTGTCCTTCTAATTACCTCCTGTACATCTACTACTCCTGATATTCGATGGTCATGTTTTGGTAATGCTTTCGTTTATTTATAGATACATATTTTCCTTCGTACCTGGCAGAAATATAGCCTACACATTCTCATGCAGCAGGTTCTACAAACAAACCTGTGCACTGCAAGGGGTCAGCGTAAGTATTGTTTACCCGGTTTCGGGACGCACATGGCGCCCGTCCTCAGCTCGCAGCATGATGACGTCATAGTGTAGTGCGATCTGTGGTCGCCGGGAGCGCTGTGTGTTATTTTCTTAGGGTTGAACGCCTCCCCACATCATCGGACAAACATCGCATGCCTTGGGCGCCACGTGTAATGGGGTTGTTGCGGACTGTGAGGGGGGATGGGGGAGTGTAAACTAGCATTATTTTAATCGAGCACTTGGTAAAAGGGTGAGCGAGCACGGGTTGGTTGTTAAACAGGGGCAGATGATGTATAAATACATAATATTGTTATTTGGAAATAGGAAAATGGTTCTTTACTAACTAGGGAGTCTTAACGTGACGTCACGATGGTGTGTTGACATTTTGAGCTGGGCTGTTAATTAACTATAATATTAAAAACTGTCTAGGGCCCTTTGCATGGTTACCATCAGTCCTCTTAATATATATAATATAATAATAGGGTGTATTATTATTATTACGAATACATAATGAGTAAAAAAAAAACACAGTGTTATGTTTCCGACAGACAGTGATTGTGCGTGAGCCACGAATACAACAATAAATCTATTAATATAAAATTGTTTGTCCGATCTGTGTCGACACAGACCCCTTATTAGAATGATTACTATTAGTATAACATATTTAAAGTCAAGATTAATACAATGATGATTTATGTGGATCAATGAACCTTGATCTAACTTGTGAAATCTAATTTAGAATTGTTGTGCATCTTCTTGTTTGTGAAGATTCACAGGGAACCGTGATGAGTTGAAACGTACATCTCCCAACAAGTTTACGGAAATGATTTTCTGTGTCATTGTTAACCACAAGAAGAGTGGACAAAACAAGAGAGTATCTTTACGTCGCTTGTTAGTAGTGTTATTGACAGTTTTTTGGTTTTGCAGTTCGCCTTTGCTCGTGGGTGAGTGCATACTTTTGTCAACTACCATAAATATGATTACAAAATGTCACATGCCATTTGTTTAGTGTGTAACAGGTTTTGCTCTAAATGCCGACAAATGCGTTGATAATTATTCCCATTAGTTTTAACCTAGGTTTGTCATAACCCGCTGAGCTTAAATGAAGACAAAACATTTTACATCACCTTTGGACCACGTTTAAACTCACTTCCAGCAACGTCGGTTGTGAAAATACATATGATTCGATGCAATATGTCCAAGGTTGCAAATGTTTAGCCTTAAAGAGAACTGACAATATGAAATACTTAAGTATATTAATTGATTGTCATCTAAAGTGGTCCTTTCATATTGCAAATTAAGTCAATAAACTTAGGCATGCTATGGCACTATTCTACAATCTGAGAAACATATTATCGGTACGGCATCTTAAATTGGTGTACTTTGCTACAGTACAATCAATTCTCAATTATGGTATTATAGGCTAGAGAGGAGCATATGGCTCCCATTTTGTAAAACTTGTGACAGCACAAAATATTATATTGAGAATCATTTTGAGAAAACCTTTCAGATATTCTTCAAAAATTTTATATACTGAAACGGAAGTCTTTCAAGTTCGAAAATTAAACCTTTTATCAATACTCAAGTCCATTTACTCTAATAAAATAAACTCCCGTTGGGTCTCCCAAATTCACAATCACTTCACCAGAAACAGTAGATTTAATTGCGTACAAGAACTGCGCGTTGTCAAAGGATTAACACAGAGGCACCCGATATTTCTTGATCCTAAACTATATAACTTACTTCCGTATCACATCTCTTTACTCAAATCAACATATTGCTTCATGAAACAATGTAGTAATATGTGGTTACAAAATCTCAGTATAGAGAAAGTAAATTATTTTGTAAACTGTTACCCTGGTATCTAAAAAATTGTCGAAAATTGGTTGTTATCAGTGTGTATATACAGTTTTATACAAATAAAATAAACATTAGTTAGTAGGCCATAAGTTTTCTTTACATTATGAACTGCTCTCTCATATTTACACTAAGCAATTATTATTATTGTATTTACTAGTATCTACTCTTGTCTTTTATTATTATCTAAGTGTATAAGTTCCTAGTTTATATGTATCATTTTGTTCTATAAATCGCCACACCTCAGGAGTTTGTTTTCCTACTGTGGCGAAAAATAAGCAATGTATGTAACGTATCTGAATTATTCAATAAACATTCTATTCTATTATATATTTGACGTTCATAACTATCTTTTTTCAATGCTTGTTTGGCTCTTTCATTGGTCTAGAGGGCTTATTCCTGCGTCCAATGCAGAAGGTCCAGGGTATGAATCCCGATTCGGGCTGGGGGTTTTTAACTTTTAAATTTCTATATGGTACTGGTGTACATGTGAACGGTGACTTTGGAGCCGTCACAGCAACAAAGCTTTCTGAAAATCAGATCTTTACTGAGTGGGTTAACAATAAATACACATTTATTTATGTATGCATTGAGCAAGAAGACGTATAACTGAGTTTATAAGCTAAAACATATTGCTGTGCTGTTTGATTGTACTCGAACCCACGTCCTGGATTGTATACGTACAGGCTACCCCCTCCCCCCTCCCCCCCAACCAGCGCTGTCACCACACACAGCGGGAGCATCTAGAGTTGCAAAGCCCAAATGTGAACGAATATTAAAAAAAAAAACGCATCCCTTTAATTTGCAAAGCTCGTGCTGAGTTCGTAGAAAGCGAACGCTCGCTGCCAAGCAGGCAGCCAGAAATAATGAATGTTGTGTTTGGCTACGAATATATCAGATTTACTGTCAATACGAGAGCGAACGAGTCACACTCAACCTTTTTCGAGAATCCAATTTCCCATTAAATATGTGAGATTAGATATTCGGCGAGAGCATACTGGAAATTTAGCACGGATTCAAATTACATTCTTTTCACATGAATAGAGAAAAGGCCTATAAATTTGTGGAAGCGTTTGTTTGTGACTTGTTGCTGCACTACGTCAAGATGTAAAGACAAGGGCTGGAGCCCCCTCGGTTTCCATGCCATTGGACACTGCCTCGCCCCCCGGGCTGGTCGGGCTGCGCGCAACAAGGGCACAAGCCTTCTTGGTGGAAGTGCCGGGTTGCCCTGGGACGCCTACAACAACATTGATGCCCAATCACAATGTTGGAAGATATTGTTTGGCGGACAAAAGAATTAGAATAATATCGTCCTTATCGATAATATCAATTATAAAATGATTAATTATAAGTTTGTTAAGAAATTATTATTTATTATTATGTGTTTAACGACGTACTTGATAACTAGGTAATATGACGTCGAATATGACAATTCATATTAGAAGCAACATAAATCATCTTACGTAAAATTCTTACCACAATAATAGGGAGTATTCACGTGACGTCAAATGGGCCATAATGGAGTGAAAATTATTTCGATTGTTTGTTGTTGAACGACGTACTGGATAACTAGGCCATATGACGTCGGGGAGGGAGGGAGGGGGGGGGGGGGGAATGATTATATGCAATCAAAACATTTTTAAGGTTTTACATATACCCCCCAAAAACGTTTACGAAAATGATTTAGTTCATTGTAAACCACAAAAGAGTGTCAAAGACAGGATAATTTCTGTATGTTGCCTTTTAGACCTGGTTTACATTACTGACATATTACACAACACATATACATTTTCATTAACTTTCAACACATACACATTGTGTGTACACATTGTGACATAATCATTTTACTTTCCAATCGACCAAGTTTAAACTGTCCTAACGCTAAAAACCTTTCTTCTAGACACTCCTTTCTAAATCCAAGCATTTGACAAAGAACATTACAATAACTTTATCAAAATGACAATATAACGCAACTGAATATAAAAGTCGGTATTGTAAGTGGTAACCGGCTTGTTCAATATAAATAACGAATACACATCTGAACCCACATACGACAGGAGGGTGCGGTTCATTCATTCGTATAATTATGTATTTCGTTCATGCTTTGAAGTATGAAGTCGCTAACGACAGCTTTAGTTTTTGGTTTTTATTACTCTGGCTAACAATATCTTTGTTAAATTTATGTTAAATTTGTGTTTATTTAATGTTCATCTTAGTCGGTTATAAAATTATTAAACTGATTTAAATAGGAGGGCCAAAAATGGAACTAACACCGAAGTGAACATAGTAAGTAAGTAAGTAAGTAAGTAAGTAAGTAAGTATTTCTTTATTTTCATGTTAACATGTACGAATACAGGGTTACAAGAAAAAAGGCGAGGTTCAGTTGACAGACTCTCTTTAGGATGAGATAAGACGCCCGTTTTAGGGAAACGTTTACACTTGAGTGGTAGGTAGAGAACTCGGAAACTCTTCCAAGTTGTAGAAGGGATTTGCAAGGAGGTGCTTTTTAAATTCATTTTTTAGTGATGTTGGGGGCAAGCTTGTGTTCATAAATGATGATACTTTGTTGAAGATTTTCGTTCCCATATAGTATAGGTGTGATTCAAAATGTTTTGTTCTATGTGTGGGGTATTGTAGTAGTTCTTTGTTTCTTGTGTTGTGTGCGTGATGTATTTCGTTTGTGAATATTTTTGGGTTGGATTTTACAAAACATAAGGATTTATACAGGAAGATCACATAATAAGATCAACCTACAAAATAGCAATAATACATACGTCTATGCTTTAATGTATTTTTGTTATTCTTATTTTGTTTAAATAGGTAGAATTTAAAGCTTACATAACTGAAGTAGTGTATTTTTACAATCAAGTGAAAGCCGAAAATAATATTGTCGTACGAATGTGATTATTTATAGTTTATCATAAATATTCTACTTTATTTCAAACGACAGCAATATTAATTTCATAATGGTTTGTAATTATTATTATTATAATTATCGTTATGATTATTATAACTATTATTGTTAAGAATGTATGTTTGTTATTAGCAACATATCTGTATGCATTCCATTTCTGCCGAAAAGGTTCCAGCAGGACCACCAATGACCAATAAGAATAATATAAATTGTTAGCTTTAAACGATTATCTCGCTGTATTTCTCACAACAACAACAAACATTTATACGCTTTAGACAAAGCTATTGAGTGTGGTTTTCATAGCCTGAGGTTGACAAACTAGTGTTTATGTAAACCTTTATATATTGATCGTTCGTATTTCATAACATTGCTTGGTAAAGATGCTTATCAGTTGAAATTATAGAAATTAAATTAATGTTTATGGGATTTACCTAAAAGTATCTGTATACATAGAGTACAAAAATAAAAGTAATACTAATACTAATATTACTATAGTGCTAGACATTTGTCTTCTAATAATTACAATACAGATTTACGCCTACTGAAATCCAGACCCAGAACTATATACGATGCTATAATTGAAACAGCTCCTTACTTTGAATTTGCCATCGGGAGTATAAAGAGCGCACTTGATATAGTTCTCACAAGTGGTGGTCTATGTTTCAGAACACATCTTCCAGCGTATTTATGAGGTTTTTCCGCCGCTCGCCTCATCGATACTCCCATGTGCCCTTATTGCACGCGGCGCGAATATTGCATGGGTTTGACATTTCCAGCTCACTCGGTTAAAGGATTGTGGATGAAGGGGACGGGGGTGTATTAGGGGTTGGTTGGGTCCAGCTCAGCACCCCCCAACCCACTTGATCGGGGGTGAGGGTGTAAAAACCAATTACCCCATCCCCCGGTTCTCTCTCGCAAAACTCCTATTTTCTACTTCTTATCTAACGTACGTACTTTACATGAAGTACACTCACATTTAGATTAACATAGACACTTCATTTACCACTTGTGTATTCATTTCGGATAATGGTTCAGGTCTGCACAACCGTCTAGAAGGTCTTAACATTAAGTTATGCGCATTCTTTGCCGATATCGATTTCAATGTACATGACTGGCCGTATGTCCGACCCTTGGCTCAGTACATCTACTATAAACACCATTGGTGCCCCGATCTCTTTACTCTTTAAATAGGATTTAGAGTTAAGATACTGATTTCTTACTGGGCTGGCTGGATACAACGAACAACGACGAACCAGGATAAAAACAATCATTTCTAATAAAGCCATTACGGGTATTTTCATCGTTCAATCGTTCTCCCTTTCCAAACAAATGATTAATTGAAACGTAAATAGCAAAGCCATTACACAGGGAAGTATTTCAGAGGATTCATATATTGATTTTTGATATTCCAATAAATAATATAAGTGCTGGTTTTATAAAATGGAAACGCTGTACTTATGATTCACGTGATGGGTGATAATGATGATAATGAGAGTTAGGGAATCCAAATTGAAGCCTTTGGCCCTAGCTACCAAAGCTCTGGTTGACTGTCGCGCCTTAAGATATGATGTCTGTGTTGTGATGTATTTAGAGATACGTTTGTTTATTTACCTTTTTATGTTTTATTTGCTAAATCGGTGAAAATGTATTTTTGAAAGGCAATTGAATTGATTTTAAATATCTGCTCATAATTTTCCATTAAAAGTGCAGGAAACTCTACCATATTCAAGTTATTCATGAAAAGAATAAATACTTGCTACAAAATGCTGACTTTAGAGCAAATGAATGCCAAAAAGACGTATCCATTCCATCTGTTATATTAAAGCAAGACTTAAGTATCAAAGGATGCAGTATAGATCGTTGTCGCTTGTAGGACTTATCCCATGAGTTGGGGGGCTGTTCCAGGGTTATGTGAAGTGTGTTACACGACGTGGTGGTCGCAATTATTAATATTCCATTTGTTAAAAGTAGGCCTACAAACATAACATTGCATTCCATTAGGCCTATTAATTTAAAAATAGAAAACGTTTATAGTGTATCTACTAAACATTAGTAAGCCTAATGTTAAAATCTAGGCCAATGCACCACTTTGTTCTGTGTAATCATTATTGTTATTTATTAACAAAACAATATTTTGACTATCTGCATTTTGGTTTAAGGTATCACGTAAAAAGATTTGATTGTATTATCTATCTCCCACTATGCACACACAGATTCCGTCAGAACAGATAGCCCACAAGCCAAGTAAAAACCGAGGAAGAAAGGAACTGTCATAGAAAGTTAGAACAACGCGTTAGAATGTATGAACAGTTGTTTCATGTTTGGTTTGCGCCGTCTAGGAGGTGATTGCGTTTTAGTGTAGTATTGGCAGCGTGATTGAGTATAGGTGTGCATAAAAATTAAAAATCTTCAACTAGAAAATAAAAAGAGAATTAAAACCCAATCACCTATTGAATTTATGTCAAATACAAATGTGTTTAAATAAATATTCAAGAATTACTCATACAAATTTCATGTAAATGACTCCATGTAAATGACTGTAAATTACCCCGTATAAATGACTGTAAATTACCTCATGTAAATGTCATGTAGATCACACCAATATGTCAAATCGTATCTCTAACATAGAGCAAATTGTTATTGCATTCGTGAAGGCCTATAAGTGATATGTCCCCTGCAAAGTATCAACATCTTTGGTGGCCTGTACTGTTTGGTGTACAAATGTTACAGACGTATTACTTGCTTGCCTACATCTGCAGTGGACACAGAACGAGGAAGAGGTAAGATGAAGGGATGAAGCTTTCTTTTTACGATATATGCGGCAAAAAGACCCATGCAGGAACTACAGTTAAACCACAGATAACTAGCTGCAAACGTCGTGTTTAACTTTAACATATATCCGTGAAAACTTAAAATGAAATATATACCGTAAAACGTTTTCTTAAACAACATGTTAGGGCAAGGAAATATTCGTCAACGTATTACAAAGCATTGATCGGTATTTTACTAGTTATTATATGTTTACCTGAAACAACACACTTTTGTTAAATTAATTTATTTATTTATTTATTTATTTATTTATTTATTAAATGTCTATCATATTCAGTTATAAAAACTGATTTACAAAGGAGGACAATAAAATATAGAACTAGGCTATGCAAACAATTAATAATAATGAAATGATAAATAACAATAACAACAAAACAACACAAAGTACTATACTTTAAAAAAATCAAGAACAAGAAAAATTAATTGAGAAATTGAATCAAATTAAATCAAGTGAAAATGCGTTATAATGAATAATACAAATTAAGTATATAAATATGAAGGAACACGAACAATAAATGTGGAAATATATATAAATATATGATTTCTTAGATTTTGTTGGTTGCAAAATGTATAGTACGAAAACATTTTTACGGTAAAACCAATCCAACGTTTATTTTCGACGACTGTAGAGTCGTCGAAACGTTGACAATTATTTTATGAAAATAAACGTTCGATTGGTTTTACCGTAAAAATGTTTTCGTGCTACATACAATATATAGATATGAATATAGGTACGTAAATCTAGACCCCCACTTCCGAACATGTCGAAATTGGAGTTGAAAGAGTTAAAATGTTTAAACAATAATGAACGTATAATAATTTTACCGGCTGACAAGGGCAACGCAACTGTGATTTTAAATATGGAAGATTATAAACAAAAAATGGTAACGCTTTTAGATGACCCTACTTGCAATTTTTTAAAGTCTGACCCTACAACTTATTTAGAGAAAACCACTAAGGCAAAAATACAAGCATCGAATAGACAAACAACAACAGAAATATCTTATTCCACGCGAGAAATCATCCAGGTGCCCAAAGTTGTATGAATTATCGAAGATTCACAAACCCGGAGCCCCCCTTTTGACTCAAGGTCTACTTGATCTCCGCCTAGCGGAGGCTCATCAAACTCCTCGACGAGCCTCCGCTAGGCGGAGATCAAGTAGACCTTGCTTTGACTCGCCATTACAACCTTTGGCTAAATTCCTAGCTAACTACCTTCAACCGTATGTAGAGGAAGCTACATCGTATGTAAAGAACTCGTATCATTTGTTGGAGATTTTGAAGCAACACGCGGTCCAAGATTACGATATACTTGTTAGCTTTGACGTGGAATCTCTTTTTATAAACGTGCCTATAAACGAAGTAGTGGATGTTATGCGTGACTTACATATTCCTGATGATCAAATGGTCGAACTCATATTGCACTGTCTTACAAATACATATTTTATGTTTCAAGGCCAGAAATACAAACAAGTTCAGGGTTGCCCAATGGGGTCTCCTATTTCTCCAGCCATAGCCAATCTGTTTATGACAAAATTGAAGATACGTTTTTAGAATAGTCACCCTTTACACCTACATTATATCGACGGTATGTGGATGATATTTTTATGATCTGCTCACATAGTAGAGAGAGATTAATTGATTTCTTACATTACGTGAATAGCATTAACCCATCTATAAAATTCACGATGGAAGTGGAAACCAAAGGTCAGCTACCATTTCTAGATGTGTTGAATTATAAAAAAAAAACAGAGGGTGCAATTGGTCACACAGTGTATCGTAAACCTACGCACACCAATAGGTACTTAAATGCTTTCTCGCACCATCACCCCTCACATCTCAACTCTGTTGTCAATTCTCTAGAAGACCGATCGAAAAACTTGCGGATAAAGATCATCAAGAGAGTGAGTGTAAAGAGTTAACTGATATCTTAACTAGTAATGGGTACTCATATAAAACTATCAACATCAATATCAAACACAAGGTAATCACAAGGCTACTCATACCAGTGGTTGAAGTACAGCCGAAGATAATATCTGCATCACTATCACCCTGTTCACAAGGCTACTCATACAGTGGTTCAAGTACAGCCGAAGATAATATCTGCATCACTCCGTTTGAATGAAACTTCCGTGGCTCATTTTAGCTCTACCAATACTCATTGCTTTATGTTTGTGCCAACCCAACTCACAGATATGATTGCGCCGTAAAGAAAATGAAAACGCCATTTTCCTTTGACGCGAACGATCGTAAACGTTATCGCCGTTTAGCATGTTTGTATTTTATTTTAAAAGGCGATCAAGCAGTAATTATTTTAGGGGGTGACTGAATGACAGCGTGAGAGGCGGGTAAAGGAGAGAGGGCGGTTGAGTTTACTTCTTCCGGTTTAATCTCCTGTTTCAAGATTCCATTTCCTCTCCAGGCTGCTCTGGAAGCATTGGGGAGGGGGGGGGGGGGGGGGGGGGATGTAACGCACAAATGTTCCGAGCCTAACCGAATTACAAAAACATGAAGATATTGCGAGGGGACGGATTTGCAATCAACACTTTTATTTAGTTAGTGATTTGAAATTGTTTTCAAAATTGTTTTCAAATAGACTGATTGATTCCGGGTGTATCTTCCTTCACAGTCGGAAGCTGACGATGAACCGAGTCAGACTTTGGTGGGGTAAGATGTTTGTGCAGCCAAACAACTATATCAACAACTACAGGTAATAAGCAACACGTAGGCAAACTTGCAAATTAATTTTCTTGCTTTAATGACCCATTCTACAGTAGCGCAAACTAGACTGACCTAGGGTATGCCGCAGAAATTTGACCTCGTTTAACCTATTATTTCCATATCGCGAAGCCCTCTTCATAACATAACGTATTGTAATCCCATTATATGCATTACGAAGCTAGGATGTAATTTGTAGCAATAGCAATAGTGATGTTCAATCTTAATCCTATATTGGATTACGTAGGCCTGTATTACCAATAGATGCCACTGTACAGAGGAAAAATATAGGGCATGTTATATTAAATGCACCCAAGAGTCTTTCGTAGTTCCCACGTGACGTCACAGCGGCCATGATTGCGTCAAAATTGATGTAGACCTATCCTAGATGATTGGCGAATAATACACCAATTTTGTAATGGTTCAGGCTGGCCATAGCAAAGGAAAAAACCACACAAAATTTTAATTTTAAAATTATATCTCAAGAATGGACTTTGAAATGGAAAATCTGAATCAACAGCGCACTGTGGCACTGTTGTTTGGTAAGCCTTACATACTGAATGCTCTAAATAAATATGTCTAACATTATAGTCAGTATGGTTTTTATTTATAATTATTTTTATTACTAACCAAATAACCTATGCTAATGGTTATAATCTTTCATTCAGTCTGTAGGGCTTACCAAAAAACAGTGCGCTGTTGATTCAGATTTTCGATTTCGAGTAGAATTATTGAGATATTGAGATATCAAAACATTACATCACCTGTCCAAACAACTCCATGGAAGCTCACCGATCAGAAATGGCTAAAATCCACTTAATTCAGCCTTTCATGACAATATAATTTTAAAATGAAACTTTTCTGCGGTTTTTGATATAGAAGAGGTACCCTTTGCTCTTAATGAATGTACACAGTTATACCGACCTTCATTTTATCTTATTTTACACGGCTCGGAACGCTTTTTTCTTAATTCTAGATTTATTTTTATTTTTTCACGCGAATTTAAAAAAATGTGAATATAAGCAGTTGTATTATAGCTCTCAAAATCTCCCTGTTACATAACTTACCATAGCTTAAATTTCTTTTCGTTCTTGTTGCCGTGTATTATCCCCGTTTTGGCCGATGATTGCGGTCCACGCCGCGTTGCTTGCAGCTTGAACACTTCTGGAAGTGTTTGGTACCGGCAAGAAGAAAACTTGTTTCTAATATTAGTGACAGCTATTGAAACCATTTGCACAGTATGTGACGTCATAGTATAGGTTCAGGAGATGTGGATATGTTGGTTCGTCCGCGTGTCATATTTATTGTTCGCCGCATTATACTGTACACGTGAAAATGTTGTTCTCATAGTTGAGACTTGAGTCAACTCCTATCTGCCAAAGAACGTCAAACTTTGTTTATATTAAAAGTCAACAAAGTTCCACGCCCCTTTATAATGTTTCAAACTAGTTCACCTAACTTCCCTCCAAGATTCCCGTCTTCCGTCTTTGGTAGGGAGAAATTCTCTCCTTCTATCTCTGGCGGTTTCGTTTTATAATACATATACGAAAATATATTTTTACTTTTTCTTCCCCTGCAGCGATCCCTACTGCAACCCGCTTCTCCTTCTCAAGATCCCTCTGCCAAAATTGATTTTGTGAGAGTCTTGGGTCGCCCTTGTGTGTACTACCCTCGATCAAAACATGCACCCTTCTAACCTGATCACACATGCTATACTAGTCCCAACGTAACTAGTCGCGCCCTCATGCACGCTGTTTCAACAAACATCAACAGATTCACATAGGGGGGGGGGGGGGGGGGGTCTCCCGCTTAGTGTAGTGCACAAGCCTCATTGGCCAGCAAACAAATCAGCAAAAACTGAAAGCATTATGCATTAGTTTGTAAAAATAAAACTTAAACAATGAAACATTAGAGATTCATTAATGGTGTAGTTTTACGCTGCAGAAAGTAGTCTGAAAATCTTACTTTCAGAACATGTATCATTGTGGGTGATCTAGGTAGCTCTGACTATCATACGAAGCAACAGGTTGTGAGTAATTGCTGACGTCACCCGTGCCGCGAGCACCCGCCCAGCCAATCAGGAGAGGGTGTCTCTATGACGTCGCGCATCAAGCAGAACCTGACGAGTCCTCATTGGTTGGGAGTTGAAATCGCTCGCCACTTGAATTGTGGAAAAAGCTCAACTTAAACCTACGAACAAGCATCAAATTTAAAATAAAATTGAAAACTATTATTGTACTTACTTTGTGCGTCAGAGTTTTCCTTTCAACGGTATGAAATATTATGAACATCTGCTCGTTGTGCACTCACGTAAGGACTGTACTGGATATCTTAACAACAGTTTAGTACTTTTCTACTTTCCTCCCTTATCGCTACCTCTTTAATTTTCCAAAAATAACCGTATACACTATGGCAGATTGTACGGTTATTATTCTCCCATCAGCCGTGAGGTTTCTGTAGGTGGATTTTAAAATCTTGCCATCTTGAGGATCCTAAGTAGCCTAATTGATAACAAGAATCCGCTTAGGATAGTATTGAAAACAAAAGCGAACAATAATTAATGTGTGTATTATTAATCTTGTATACAATTACTCTAGCCCAGGACATTAGTATCATATCATGACTTATGACTCACAAATTATGGTTTCTCGCTGTAACACAATCCTTGGATAGCGGGGCATATTGACGAATACAAGCGTTGAGACGTTCTACATACTAAAAAAACCATTACTTTAACTATTTCTGTATTTTTTAAAGTTTAATCAACGGAGTAAATAGTACGTTTTCAATGAACGGGATTTAAAATTAATTTACTTTTGTCTATTTGGGCAATCTGTATAGCTACATATTTTTCTCTGATGTCATAAATATGTGGTTGATAAGAAACTACGTTGCGAGCTGGAAAAACATGGCGCTACGCCACGCAAGACAGAGAGATAGAGTGGTTTGGTCGCGTAAAAACAACTGGTATTTCCATTGTACAAACCTTTTACAGTTTGTTCCTGAAATATCAGTGTCGTGTCCGAAAGTTAGAAACACAACACTGTCTAATCGAAAGAATCATTGTTTAAAATACGAGAACGATAGTTACAGTGCTTTATATTTGACATGATTTAAGCTTTTGTTTTATGTTTCTTCATTTCATTTTGTAACCTGAAACGCGTATCTGCCCTTTACACGAGCAATGCACGCCGCAATCGACATATATATTGCTGACATGTGGAATGCTCACCTTTCCTAAGGCGCGTTTAGACGACTTTCATCAAATTGACATTGCTAGCAGTATTGTTCTAAGTACAGGAGTCGGCTCTTCTTTTCAGCCATATTGTCCACATCAGACCAATGATTTAATGGTATAGTGTAACGTGGACATTTTCTACCAATACAATCTATGACCATTGTATTCAATTTCAATACATTCCTCAGCAAACATTGCCTTTGCTGACAATCCTGTCCCCTATCCTCCCGTCTATCAATTAAAGCGCGAAACATCAAGTTTGGTGGCAGCGAGTGGGGAGAGTTGAAGAACATTTATTCAAGGCTACCAAGTGACTTGAATTGAAGTTCGAAATAGACCAAGAGCTGGAGGGTGCCAGAGTTAACGCTAATGTGTGTTTGCTTGTTCAAGTGTATGGCTTTGCTTTGCACTTTGTACTAGTTGACCACAATTAGTGGGGTTAAGGTCTCTTCGCCGGGCTATTGTTTACTTCCTCTTACAACGCGAAGTGTGTGTTAAGACGTAAAACACGACTCGTCATACATACAAACAAACAATCTCCACAAACCCATCTAAGATGTCACGTTTAACCCTACTTTACTCTTGTACGTACATTAACCCACATCCTCTGGCACAATAACCCATTTCCTGTAACGATGAGATGCCGACTCCATCGAAATAACACGTCTGCCCTTCTACTGTGGCACAATAATCCACTTGCTGTGATATACGAGGTGGTACTCGTATTACAATGTCTACTAACTACCTTGTCAAACCTCCCTATTTACTCCAGCACAATAACCTACAGTAACCCTATTTACTCTTTTCACGTTAAACTATTTTATTAATTCTATCACTATAACTCATCTACGTTGTCAACTATGTTCTCAGTCATATTACACTGAAGTATTGGCACCGTCACGTCAATTAGTGTCACACGACCGGAAGTCAGTCTGTCTGGCACGCGGTCTCGTCAGAACAAATTTGCTGTTTTACATATTGTGTTAATTGGTGGCCTTATTGAAGGTGTTTCAACACTCTTGGTTTATGCTGTCGATGTTTCTGAGGATTGCCACGAAGTAAAAATCAAAATACAAAGATATATACAAATACCTTTTACAATGCTAACGTTTCCTGAATAAGATATATTGAACTGTGGGAATTATTGCGAAGAGTGTCTTGTCTGTGAGAATGTCTATTTTCCACATATCAATTACACACAGTTTCTAAATTTATAAGGATCTTGGGCAGGCATGTTAACCATATAAATATCAAACCGTAGCCAAGGAAATATTACAAAGTAAGTAATTAAAATCAACAAAATTCCTTTATCTTTAACAACCCTCACAATTCAACATCAGAACACCATGATTTCTTGACTGGTCACTATGATTGCGCCACAAAAGGGAACATACAAAATAAACCGAAACTATAACAACGAGTCAACGTAGGTAAAAGGGACCACCTCTTGTTGGCTACACCACACGTGATAGCAATAATAATTCAATTTCTTGTAAATCCGTCTTTATTTCACCTTCATCGGACTTCTGGAGCCTTAGTGAATTGAGTTTGAATATCGCTTCCCGGAATCCAATGCGCCAGCAGTGACGTCACTGTCACCGGACCGACTGCCAAGCGGAGAATAGTTTTAAAGTATTTTAATCTACGATATTTTATCAAAAGTTCCGCTAATGTTAGATAGTCACTTTAAGGGGTACACAAACGCACGTAATAGTTACTAGTATTCGCAATAACCAGCAAGTACTATTTTGCACTTGCTTACTTACTAGAATGCAGAGGCAGAGCTTTTGCACTCTGGTAAGTAAGTAAGTAAGTAAGTAAGTAAGTAAGTAAGTAAGGAAGTAAGTAAGTAAGTAAGTAAGTAAGTAAGTAAGTAAGTAAGTAAGTAAGTAAGTAAGTAAGTAAGTAAGTAAGTAAGTAAGTAAGTAAGTAAGTAAGTAAGTAAGTAAGTAAGTAAGTAAGTAAGTAATTAAGTAAGTAAGTAAGTAAGTAAGTAAGTAAATAAGTTAGTAAGTAAGTTACACAATAGTACTTGTTGGTATTACATCTTTACTAAGAAAAGTAAATACAACACATTATGAAATCAGTTACATCATCATGTATATAATTATAGTAATATTCATAATTTCAAAATCTACATTTCGATTATGGATATAAAAAGTTATCAACCAAATATTTTGTCATACGATAGTTCTAATAGTTCGAAGAAAATCCATTGCTACTGGAATAAATAAAGTATAAACATGGATGCCGTTACTTTTAGTAGTGCAATGGTTTTTTAACTTTGGTGCAAAACAAAATTCCTTTAATTCACATATTCTTTCAGTTCGTCAATTTAGGATGGGTTTTCAATCAGGTTGGGTTCCAGTGGGTTTCTGTGCGGGTGCGGATCAGGGGCGGTGTTTTTCGGTGGGGTAGTCGTGCTCGTAACGCTGGTTGTCGACTTGAGCCTGGAGAGAATCTCGTGACCGGCGGCGTGAGGGGCGGGAAGGGGGAGGGGGGAGGAGGAGTGAAATGAGAGTTGAAGACGAAGGGAGAGGAGGAAAATGTCAAATACAGACGTCGAGCGTCAACCCTCGCGAAACAAGAAAAACTCGAGAACAGGAAAAACAAGAGCCGACGTCGGAGTTGGAACTTGTTTGTTATACCGCGAGATTGCGCCACCTGCGCGCGCGAAGCAATTAATAGAACAAAGTTGAGACATTTCAATTGGGAAACTTTCAAGCAAGGCAGAAAATATACAACGTTACTTTTTATTATTACTTCAAACGTAGTTAGCTAAACTCCCGCACCGCACCGCGTACGTTTCAGAAGTTTCCTTTTCACGGTAACAGTAAGGTTTTGGTGGCGGACACAAAGCACTTGGAACTCATTTGTTTATTGCATCTATGCTGCAGCATGCTGAGAAAATATTCGGCAATAAACAATATAAGTATAAGAGACTCAAGAGTACGAATGTCGTAAAAAGGTTGTGGACTGCATTCTTACAACCCACAATCCTGACTAAGGACAATTCCAAAGGTTTCTCGGAGTTACTTGTCCCAAAACAACCTTATACCGACGTGTTCGTCATACTTGTCCCGAAGCAACCTTATACCGACGTGCTCGTCATACTTGTCCCGAAGCAACCTTATACCGACGTATTCGTCATACTTGTCCCGAAGCAACCTTATACCGACGTGTTCGTCATACTTGTCCCGAAGCAACCTTATACCGACGTGTTCGTCATACTTGTCCCGAAGCAACCTTATACTGACGTGTTCGTCATACTTGTCCCGAAGCAACCTTATACCGACGTGTTCGTCATACTTGTCCCGAAGCAACCTTAAACCGACGTGTTCGTCATACTTGTCCCGAAGCAACCTTATACCGACGTGTTCGTCATACTTGTCCCGAAGCAACCTTATACCGACGTGTTCGTCATACTTGTCCCGAAGCAACCTTATACCGACGTGTTCGTCATACTTGTCCCGAAGCAACCTTATACCGACGTGTTCGTCATACTTGTCCCGAAGCAACCTTATACCGACGTGTTCGTCATACTTGTCCCGAAGCAACCTTATACCAACGTGTTCGTCATACTTGTCCCGAAGCAACCTTATACCGACGTGTTCGTCATACTTGTCCCGAAGCAACCTTATACCAACGTGTTCGTCATAGACGGGCTTGAAGTTGGGACTCGCTGGTTCGTTTATGAAGAAAACAGCTGGAAAATTGTTTTGGGACAGCTTTATGATAGAGTAATACAAGCTTCCCAAGGGATATTGTTCCATTGTCTAAATAATCTAATATCGAATTTAGTAAATACAATAAATAGTAAACAGTGGTAATAGTTGTAAGTAGCGTATTTTAGCAGGTAAACATGATATTTAGCTGTTCTAACGAGGGACATGTCTAACTGTAATATGTTCCCTCACTGGAATCTTACACACTATGACGTTTTAGTGTTCAACGCTCCTGCTGTATATCCAGAAACAGAGTGTTCCCTAAGGGCATTTGTTATGACAAAAAGGGATTTGCAAAGAAACAGCAAAGCTCCATCAAGGCACTAGTAAATAAAATAAAGCTGCCTTGTAAAAGCAGACGTGTTGCATAATCACGTGCTCTAAGTTTTGATGGTCACTGAATCAGGTTGTTTATTAACATTTAACTTAATACGTTGCACCTGTTTTACTCTGTGGGCTGTGGCCTTTCTAGTGTTATTGTTATTGATATTTTAGCGAATGGAATAATATCGTAGGTTTATTTTATTTTCTCTGTATTAGATATACGATCATTGAAGGCAACCACAATCTTGCCGTGGTTTGGTTTGGAAGAAAGAAAATCTGGTTAAGGAGAAGTGACCGGTGAACGCAAGAAGGGGAACTACAACGCTACTTCATCACAGGACAAGACACGTGGGTAACCAGATATCCTACATGCATACATGTTGTGGTTCCGTATTACGTTTTAATTTTTATACTGAGCATGGCTTTTGTGCAAGAAAATTGATACCGTATTCAAGTGAAATGATTATAAATGTGTGCAACAAAAAATAAAGCACCTGTGTTATATTTGATTTGCCATCATGTAGAGTTATTTTGCTAAATAATATTACGTTGTTAAGTGGTGGACATGGTTCAACTAAATAAATACAAATGTACCTCTTTCTAAACGAACAGCATAATAATATGATGTTGCTCCTCGCCTTTTAGTGACTACAAGACTTGGGCAATCCCTCTTGAAATATTTATATGTTAAACGTTGGTTAGAAGATATCGCTGGGTCTTTGTCGTCTTCTAAAAGCAGCTAATTTATTTAATGGGTGAGGCGGGCTTTATTCTTAGGGCTGCTAACAGAATGTTAAGCAGGCTCTGGAGAAAAACTTGGCAAATATAAGAAAACTCTTCCATTGTGACTTTCTTTCGAGGGTGAATTTCATGAATAATATATTCAAACTCATTGTTTTCTCGAATAATACTTAGTAAATTAAGTTCATACGTAAATCAGGGGAATAATTATACATGAGTAGGAACAGAGACTAATTACAACAGATGACCACACAGGGTTGTATAGTATAGGATTGACTTGGAGCGCTCTAAGTCAAGCAGCCGAGTTATTCGTTGCAAATATTTGTGCAATAATGCTTCCTATTAACCACTTAAAATGTCCCTTTCTTTTGTATTCTTCTACATTTACTTAGTTGTTTTACATGTTTCCATAAGAAAGCAACACACAGCTTCTCCTACTCGTTCTTGTCTCCCTATCTAAGGGGGCACTTCAAGCCGATGGTTCGTCATTTGCAGGTAAACATATCCACAGACTAACCCATTTAATTTACTCAACTTACATATATTAATAGAGAACATACTTTTAATGCATTACCACTTTGAGACTTCAATATAATAGTAAGAAGATAATAACAACATCAATAAAACAACAGACGAAACATTGATCATAACACTCAAGATAAAATGAAAACGCGATATAAGTTACTCCCACAACAATAAATGATTCATATTTAAGCCTTCAAACGGGAACCAACTATTGGCCTTTTGTTGTTGATTGATTCCAAAGAGAATTTCGTTAAACGTTTTACTGATTTTCTACGGTGAGGAAGAAGTACTTACAACCTCTCGGTGAAATACAAACCTGCCTGAATTGAAAGTTTTGTTCTTCAAATTGACAAGTACCTCTTAAAACATAAAACTAACCCTCATAGTCGACAATGAATTGTTATGTAACATAATATTCCAATATAGGAATCTACCCTGTGTTTAATAAGCTTTATATTTACTATAGTATTTCCTACTCATATCTCTCTACCGCTTTTGCATACACATGTTTATCGTTAATCTTTGTCCGCATATAATTGTGAGTAGGAAAGGATAATTTAACGTATAAATGAATCTCAAACAGCCACGTTCAAGTCTAGAATCGATCCCGGCAGTCACCAGGACCTTATAAACAACTTACAGTCAGTATAAGATGTGGCGCAAATTGAATCAAAGACGCAAACAAGTAAAGTCGCCAGCATTGCTACTAAGCTACTGTAAAGGACTAACCTATTAGTGTTCAGACGTAGCACTGTCACTGAGCTACTGTAAAGGACTAACCTATTAGTGTTCGGACGTAGCACTGCTACTGAGCTACTGTAAAGGACTAACCTATTAGTGTTCAGACGTAGCACTACTACTGAGCTACTGTAAAGGACTAACCTATTAGTGTTCAGACGTAGCACTGCCACTGAGCTACTGTAAAGGACTAACCTATTAGTGTTCAGACATAGCACTGCTACTGAGCTACTGTAAAGGACTAACCTATTAGTGTTCAGACGTAGCACTGCCACTGAGCTACTGTAAAGGACTAATCTACTAGTGTTCAGACGTAGCACTGCTACTGAGCTACTGTAAAGGACTAACCTATTAGTGTTCAGACGTAGCACTGCTACTGAGCTACTGTAAAGGACTAACCTATTAGTGTTCAGACGTAGCACTGCCACTGAGCTACTGTAAAGGACTAACCTATTAGTGTTCAGACGTAGCACTACCACTGAGCTACTGTAAAGGACTAACCTATTAGTGTTCAGACGTAGCACTGCCACTGAGCTACTGTAAAGGACTAACCTATTAACGTTCAGACATAGCACTGCTACTAAGCTAGGATTAACCTGTTAGTGTTCAGACGTAGCACTGCTACTAAGCTAATGTAAAGGACTAACCTATTAACGTTCAGATGTAGCACTGCTACTAAGCTACTGTAAAGGACTAACCCATTTAGTGTTCAGACGTAGCACTGCCACTGAGCTACTGTAAAGGACTAACCTAATAACGTTCAGACGTAGCACTGCTACTGCTACTAGCTACTAGCTGGTTATCCTCAATCATTATTAATTCAATAAAAATAACTATTTTCAACAAAACCAACTGCACGGCATGAAACGTATTTCACAAATATGAGGTCATCTAACGTCATTTTCCCTTTTCCGTGTTTATTTAATGTCTTTCCCATTCAGTTATCAAACTGATTTTGAATTAATAAAGTAGAAAATAGATGCCGCTCATTAACATAACGATTTTATACAAAAATAATATATTTGATGCAACAAACAGTCCAGATAAGCCTGTTTGATTGAAAGCGGCGAAGAGCGTCTTAGAGAGGTCGACACTGTTCCAGCCTTGCAGGCCTTCAGATCACGGCGCCCCTCCCCCTCCCCCTACCCCCCGCATCTCTCAAGAAATCGATGTCGCCAATAAGAAGTCGGCGACGGCGCGGGGCGTCGGGCGTCGGTCGCATAGCAACATGGCGGCGGGCGATGCAGTTGCCATGCCGACCTCGGGGTGACCAGACATGCTGCCATTACTCTCTCTCTGTACTCTAATAAACATTGTTATTACCAAGCAAACTGTTGTTATTATGCATGTACACTGGAAATAACAAGTAGTTACCCGATAGTATAAGAATATAAGTCGTCGTTCTGGTAGTAGTGGTAGTAGCAGTAGCAGGAATAGTAGGCCTAGTGGTGGTAAAAGTAGTGGTAGCAGTAGTAGTCGTGGTAGTAGGACTGGTAGGTAGTATTTAACCAGTGGTAGTGTTAGTAGTAGTAGAAGTAGTAGTAGTAGTAGTAGTAGTAGTAGTAGTAGTAGTAGTAGTAGTAGTAGTAGTAGTAGTAGTAGTAGTAGTAGTAGTAGTAGTAGTAGTAGTAGTAGTAGTAGTAGTAGTAGTAGTAGTAGTAGTAGTAGTAGTAGTAGTAGTAGTAGTAGTAGTAGTAGTAGTAGTAGTAGTAGTAGTAGTAGTAGTATAGATAATATTAATAGTAGCCGTTTGTTTCAGTTGCCACAGTAGTAGACGTTGTAGTTGTAATATGAGTGGTTTTAGATGCAGGAATAGCAGTTGTTATTATATTATTTCACACGGGTACAGTAAAAGTGTCGCAGGAGTTGTATTGGTTTGGTAGTATTTGTTCATCATTAAAAGCGCACGTATTATCAAAAAGATTAGGTCGGTTTTATGATGAACACTATTTCAAAACTTCTTGTGATAGTGTTTACATAGTTTTATGACCTGAACCAATGTTTCATGCTTTTTGTCATATTTATACATTGTTTACATAGTTGGTTTAATGACCAGAACCAATGTTTCAATGCTTCTTGTCATATTTATACATTGTTTACATAGTTAGTTTTATGACCTGAACCAATATTTCAAAGCTTCTTGTCATATTTATTTATTGTTTACATAGTTGGTTTAATGACCTGAACTAATGTTTCAAAGCTTCTTGTCATATTTATACATTGTTTACATAGTTAGTTTTATGACCTGAACCAATGTTTCAAAGCTTCTTGTCATGTTTATACATTGTTTACATAGTAAGTTTTATGACCAGCCAGAACCAATGTTTCAAAGCTTCTTGTCATATTTATACATTGTTTACATAGTTGGTTTTATGACCAGAACCAATGTTTCAAAGCTTCTTGTCATATTTATACATGGTTACATAGTTAGTTTTATGACCTGAATCAATGTTTCAAAGCGTCTTGTAATATTTATACATTGTTTACATAGTTAGTTTAATGACATGATCCAATGTTTCAAAGCTTCTTTTCATATTTATACATTGTTTACATAGTTAGTTTTATGACCTGAACCAATGTTTCAAAGCTTCTTGTCATATTTATTTATTGTTTACATAGTTGGTTTAATGACCTGAACCAATGTTTCAAAGCTTCTTGTCATATGTATACATTGTTTACATAGTTGGTTTAATGCCCTGAACCACTGTTTCAAAGCTTCTTGTCATATTTATACATTGTTTACATCGTTGGTTTAATGACCTGAACCAATGTTTCAAAGCTTCTTGTCATATTTATTTATACATTGTTTACGTCGTTGGTTTAATGACCTGAACTTCTGTTTCAAAGCTTCTTGTCATTAAGCGAGCGTCTTCATAAGACCTTTATGGCACTTCGTTCTGTTTTTTTGTTTTTGTTTTTGTTTTTTTATGTCTGTCGATAGCGGTCGAACGGAAAGTCTGATCAACTTGAAATTTAAACCATCCACAAGCTTCATTGTGGATTGAAGCTTTATAGTTTTGGGGCAAAATCGTTAGAAAAGTTAAAAGTTACACCATAGTTACTGCAAAATATTTTACTGAAACAAAATGACGGCAATATGTGAGATATCCATATTTTTATATTGATTTTTCCGGTCACGAATATGTTCATTTTATGGCGATCTGATAAGTTTAGCAAAGTTACACAAAAGTTACTCGAAAATATTTTTCTGAAACACAGTAACGGCAATATGTGAGATGGCTATACTCTAGTACATTTTTGTCCGGTCGTGAATATACTAACGCGATCCGATACGCGTTAGAGACAGAAATTACATTTCTATTTCTGTCAATAAGTGTTAGTAACGGGGGTGGACCGTGTTGAAAACGCTATACGAAATGACAACGAAAAATCTTAGCAACGAACATTGCACGACATTCAACAATGTCGGGAAGTATTATTATAGCTATGGATATGGACATTAGAGAAGTTTTTGCATTGCACATTCTTGTATTGTTGTTGTTTATTGTTGTTTTTACACATTTATCTTTATCTCTTCCATTGAACAATGTCGATAGCTTTGAGAACTTTTCGCTAGAAAGTTCGTAGACATGGACGCGCTCTCTTATCATCGCGTCACACAGAAATTTTCCTATATTATAGCAAGCACAGGGTCACTCATCATGTTTAATGTAGTTTTTGTTATAGTTATTATAATTACTACTGAAACGTAATCGTTTAAGAGAAATGTCGATAAATATTAATTATGAATTGAGCTCTTGAATATTAACGCGTATAATGTATTAATAAATATAATAGAAAAAATTATCATAATAATAAATATATATTTATTTTTACTATTCTGACAATTTTAATTATTTATTTATAATTATAAATGAAATTTAATTATTATATTTATGTTTTTGATTATGATTATGTTACCTTTCATGTTTATTAATACGTACATTATACGCGTTAATATTTCAATCTTAATCACATTATTTATTAACATTTTTCTAAAATGCTTACGTTTCTAAAAGTATGCGTGTATTTTAATTTAGTTAAAGTAGTTTTTAGTTTAAATTTAGAACCATTATTTCAGGTTTAAATTACAAGAACAAAGAGAGCTATATCTGTTTGCTTATGGCTGAGTGGGACATGTCCCAATAACGCAACCTAGTCCCAAGAGCCGCAAGTGAAGCGTGCAGTGTCTAGTAATCCCGCTTGTCGGTGGAGCGCTAGGTGAGGGTACAGAGGTTAAGCTGGGGGTCTTAATGCGTCTGTCATCACCCGGCCTCGACACAGATTACGACAAAACAATTAGACCTACCGACAACAACGCTACAGTACTCGCATCGCATACTCGTCCATCAATATTGATCTACGCTGGCTTCCTTTACGTTCTCTGCGCTCGTTTGACTCGCCGTAATGTGTTTCAAACTACCGCAAAAACGCACAGAGAACTCTTGTGATAATTTAATTTCATGTCTTGGAGATGCAGCCTATCCTCACTTCCGCATAGAAGACACAAACACAAATGTACCAAAAAATGTATTGTACTTTAATTTTGAAATCGTACCATACTACAAAAATAGTTCATTTATTTAATAGCTGAGAGTGTAACTTTCTAACCACCAAATTTGTGTTTATGTATTTATTTTAGAAGAGTTTTATTGCATTCCGAAGATTTTTTTTAAAACTCTTTTCCTCGTGTACAGACAACTTGTTTTTTATTAATTAGCCTTATCCAATTTGTATTATGTCCTATGCTAAGATGTTGAGAGCTAACAACTCAGGGAATTATATACACACTGCATGTAATTTTGTATTGTTTAACTTGTTTATGTATTACTTATTGTATTTTTACAATAAAGGCATCAATTACTATACACTTATAATGCATATAATATTTAATATAACACTTGCTCAAAGATGTGTATGTACGTATAATATGATAGAAGAACAACAAAAACAAAACGTAATCACGAACATGCACAGTAGTAATGAAATACTCGTTTGTAAAAAGAAACAGCTAAAACGTGTTAACACATCATGGAATTAATAATAATGGCATTGCTTGGAGATGTATTACCAACAATAAAGTATCACACGGATGAAAATCATGTGTCAACCTTTTAACATATGGGTCAGTATTAGGACTCCCTCCTGACCAAATGTTCTGCTCGACAGTTTGGTCGCGCGCGCAGCTACGCGATTCGATAAATATTGTAGTGTAGGTACAAATTACATTTGCATTGCTGAATTGTAGTAAAGTTACTATGACAACGAAAAATCCAAGCTATTGTAACTTCTCGACCGATGAGGCCATAAAACTAATGGCATCCAATCCACATTGAAGCTTGTGGATGGTCCAAATTTCAGCTTTATCGGACTCTCCGTTCGACCGCTATCGTGAGATATTAAACAAAGAAAAGAAAAAGAAACAAAAACAAAAAACCGAACGAGTGCAATAACAGTCCAGTGATCCAGTGGAGACACTCGCTTCGCTCGCTCAATAATCTCAGATCCCATGAGGTGGGAAGAATGATACTCAGGTTTTAAACTATGTAAATATACATATTATTTTATTCTTATACAAAGTCGTGGTTAAATGTTATATTATCATTCTTAGGGGACGGTTTATTTCGAAAATAATTTTATGAAGAAGGTTCGCACACATATTGTTCAGAAAAAAAATCCCTCATAAAGGCCCACTAAACACAAACATATATGTCGAGTCATTAAACGCTGACGCTTTTCCGTAAGAAGAATGAAAAAGTCGCACCGCTCAACGAAGCTTCGTTTGGCCGACAACGCAGATTTCGTTTTGTCTGTGACGTAGATCTATACGGGTTCGATTGTGTAAATTACGAGAAACAACGTCTCACTTCCACGTCTGGTAACTCACTCAATTGTAGCCCGATTTCCAAATGAGTGACATCGACATCTGTGAATTATTGTGATGTTTTTGAGTGGTTGTTCTTGCCGATTCTGACATATGCGGTATTTTTATGATGATGGAATCAAAACCTTGTAATCGCGCTCCCGCTAACGGTATGCGCGATACTGACACCGCTTCCGATAACCGACAAGGCTTCAAACGACTAATTAATTGTAATAAGACGTTTGAATTTGGTTATTCCTGTATCAAACTGTCATCTTTCATATCATGGAAACAGATTTTAGCTGTAGCTACCAACACATTACTTACGTGTTATTTGAAACCGTTGTTGTCGCAATGATCTGGGCGCAGCGAGAAAGCCCGTATGCTTTTAGCGGGCGGGCGATTACATGATTTGTTTCCATCATCATACAAAACTCGCATATACCAGAAATGGGAAGAACAATTAAAAAAAATCACAATTAATAACAGATTACGTCGATTTCACTCATTTGGAAATCGGGTGACTTACGAGCTTGGTAATACAATGCTTGGTAATTGATGTGGCAATAATTATGATAAATATGGTGTCCCAACAATGCCAAGTGCACACAACAATTGTAATGATTCAAAACGAACTATGGTAATAATAAGAACGAGGCAGTGGAAAGATACAAGAGACAAACATAACATTGTATTAAGGTAAACAACTAATAAGTGTACGAGTTAATATTTACATTATTATTATTATTATTATTATTATTATTATTATTATTATTATTATTATTATTATTATTATTATTATTATTATTATTATTATTATTATTATTATTATTATTATTATTATTATTATTTTTATTATAATTATTTTAATTATTGTTGTTTTATTGTTGCAATACTATGGCAATATAATAATACCAATAATTGTTTAATACTGTCATGGAATTTACGTGGAACAATACCATTTGCTGATATAATTAACGGTACAGTTACATTATTCTGCTTCCACAGCCTTTTTATTTCAGTAGGTAACTCCTTATATTTGTTTATCTTTCTCGCCAAGTTGTCTCTACATTGTGGCATAAAGGGACAGCAATATCAATTAAAATCGTTTCTTGTTTCTTCTTGTCAATAAATATAATATCTGGTCTATTGTGATGTATGGTTTGGTCTGTTATAACTGCCCGGTCGTAATATAATTTGTAGTCTTTACTTTCTAATACCTTTTCAGGCTTGTATTTGTAATACGCAGTGGTTGTGATATTCTAAACGCCTTTGGCCATGTTTGTTATTAAAAGAGGGGACTTTGTACAGAATTTTGGAATAACTACGTGTAATTTTATGGTTTTGAACTAGCTCTTTATAGGAATCTTTAAAATAAGAATTTAGAATAAGTCCGTAAGTAAAAAGTTTCTCAACCGGAAGCACGTTAGACATTATATAAGAATCACGTATTGGAAGGAAGTTGTAATGGTCTGGTCTCATGATGCGGATAATGTTATTTTGTAGTTTTTGAATATGATGCAAATGATTTGTCCACCATCACACATTCATGGGAAGTCAAGCAACATTTGAAAAGCTACCTTTTAACTATTTAATTTTTATAAAGTATCCTATCATTATGAGTTTAAATTGAGTTTGAAGCCACCAGTAACCTGTCTTGTGTCTATTCATTATGAGTTTAAATTGAGTTTGAAGCCATCTAGTAACCTGTCTAGTGTCTATAATTTATGCATATTATCTTTATTGTTCACATGAAAGTGTTATTAAACTTCATATTAAGAATTTTGTTGTTAGTTGTGTTTCGTTTATTATTGTTTTGTTAAAAATTGTACCACTTCGCTCTGCAATGTTTGTATTTATGCAACCCACTGTTTGAGCTTAGTGGGAAGTCTTATTTAATGCGCAAATAAAGAAATAAACGATTATTACAAAAAAAATATATTATTATTGTTATTATTATTGTTATTATTATTATTATTATTATTATTATTATTATTATTATTATTATTATTATTATTATTATTATTATTATTATTATTATTATTATTATTATTATTATTATTATTATTATTATTATTATTATTATTATCATTATTATTATTTTTATTATAATAATTATTTTTATAATTATTTCTATTATTATTATTCGTATTATTAGTATTATTATTATTATTGTTATTATTATAATTATTATTATTATTATTATTGTTATTATTATTATTATTATTATTATCATTATTATTATAATTATTATTGTAATCTTAGTCAAAAAACGTAAATACAATACACTTGTATACATACCCTCATAAGTGCTGAAAGTTTTAAGAAATAGGTTCATACTTTAGAAAACGTAAACACAAAACACAAGCCACAAGCCCATAATTCCGTAACGTAGCTCTACGCGAATAACATAGAGCAGGATTCGCACCTGACAATTGACAATATTATGTGTCTTGTTCAAACTACTCCCGCAGGCCACAAAGATAACCTAGAAGGGACGACACTGATTCCAGTGTTTATTGACATGACTGTACTTTGTCCCGTGGGAGGCCCAGGATCGATAGCGGGGCAGAGCTTGGAGGACATCCGACATGACAGCACGGATACCTGGATAACATGACATCATGTCAGACTGTCTTACATGCTGATACCTGACATCTTCACACGACAGCACGGATACCTGGACAACATGACATCATGTCAGACTGTCTTACATGCTGATACCTGACATCTTCACATGGCAGCACTGAGACCAGGTAGACATGACATGACACACACGGTCATGTCAGACTGTCTTACATGCTGATACCTGACATCTTTACATGGCAGCACTGAGACCAGGTAGACATGACATGACACACACGGTCATGTCAGACTGTCTTACATGCTGATACCTGACATCTTGACATGGCAGCACTGAGACAAGGTAGACATGACATGACACACACGGTCATGTCAGACTGTCTTACATGCTGATACCTGACATCATGACATGGCAGCACTGAGACCAGGTAGACATGGCATGACACACACGGTCATGTCAGACTGTCTTACATGTTGATACCTGACATGTTCACATGGCAGCACTGAGACCAGGTAGACATGACATGACACACACGGTCATGTCAGACTGGCTTACATGCTGATACCTGACATCTTCACATGGCAGCACTGAGACCAGGTAGACATGACATGACACACACGGTCATGTCAGACTGTCTTACATGCTGATACCTGACATCTTCACATGGCAGCACTGAGACCAGGTAGACATGACATGACACACCCGGTCATGTCAGACTGTCTTACATGCTGATACCTGACATCTTCACATGGCTGCACTGAGACCAGGTAGACATGACATGACACACCCGGTCATGTCAGACTGTCTTACATGCTGATACCTGACATCTTCACATGGCAGCACTGAGACCAGGTAGACATGACATGACACACACGGTCATGTCAGACGGTCTGACATGCTGATACCTGACATCTTCACATGGCAGCACTGAGACCAGGTAGACATGACATGACACACACCGTCATGTCAGACTGTCTTACATGCTGATACCTGACATCTTCACATGGCTGCACTGAGACCAGGTAGACATGACATGACACACCCGGTCATGTCAGACTGTCTAACATGCTGATACCTGACATCTTCACATGGCAGCACTGAGACCAGGTAGACATGACATGACACACACGGTCATGTCAGACTGTCTTACATGCTGATACCTGACATCTTCACATGGCAGCACTGAGACCAGGTAGACATGACATGACACACACCGTCATGTCAGACTGTCTTACATGCTGATACCTGACATCTTCACATGGCAGCACTGAGACCAGGTAGACATGACATGACACACACGGTCATGTCAGACTGTCTTACATGCTGATACCTGACATCTTCACATGGCAGCACTGACACCAGGTAGACATGACATGACACACACGGTCATGTCAGACTGTCCTTCATGCTGATACCTGACATCTTCACATGGCAGCACGAGACCAGGTAGACATGACATGACACACACAGGCCTTACTTTGAACCTCTTGTGAATTCAGACCCATGTCTGAGAACGAACCTTAGAACACATTAATGGATTGTGCATTGCATCTTTGTACCGACCAGGAATTAGTAACTTCTTCATGAAACATAGGTGTGGATTCACAAAATGTTCAAATTTAGACCAGTCGTAGAGTTAAGAACAAAAAAAAGACTTAAGGCCTCTTGCTATTCCGGTGCTAGGAACCCGTCTGGAATAAAACTTCGACATGTTTTTGACGTTGTTGGTGGTCACGTGATCTCGAAACGCCTGTATCATTATCTGCCTCAATCACTCTGGCTACTGCCCACATTGTCTATAATTTTTAGACATTTTGTTTCAGAACTTGGGTCCCAGCTGTTGTCAGTGAAAACGAAAAATGACTCTTTTAAAAGTGATATAAATAAATTGAAAGCTGTCAACATTTGATTATGAAGCGTATTGGACGTCAATTAAAAACACATCAATGCTCTTCAGTAAATGCTGTCTGTACAATTAAACCCTTTTTCCATCGAAAAATTTGACAGCTTTGTTCGAGCGACATAACACATTGAACCAATATGATTTGTTTGTTGTTTGTACGTTTCTAGTTCACGTTAATTGATAATTTGAAACGTATTCACAACATATCCATACTATATTAATAACATTTCACACGTTGCGGTTCAATGGGTGAAAATTTGCATGGTGAAACATGTTGGCTCGTTGGTCCAGTGGTTAGCATCCCTGCTTCCAATGCAGAAGGTCCCGGGTTCAAATCCCGCTTCAGGCAGAACTTTTCTAACTTCTAATGTGGATTCAATTCCATTACTTCTTGGCTTAGGAATAAGCAAACGGTGACTTTGGAGCCGTCCTAGCAACGAAGCACACAATAAATTCGAAGTTGTTCTGAATCGGCCTTGTTTATTCTGGCGTCTGTCCGCAGGTGTTCGCACTGTCCAATCACTGATTCATATGTTTCGTATTTGAAATATCGATCTTTGATTGGTTATCGCTCACTCGTCGATGTTGGTTTAGTCGCTTTAATTAAAGTCCGCCACTGCAAATCAGTTTAGTTACTGAGTGGATAGACTCTAAATGTGAATTTATTTTATTTATTTATTAATTTTAATGGTTTCAATTGAGCTGCTGAGTAACCTCGTTGACGATTCATGTCTCAATTAATTAGATTTGCTCTATGAGACGGTCATGCAATGAGATATGTGTATGAGTTTTCAAAATGTCTGTAAATATATTTATCAGATATATCACTAACCAAAAACACCAGGAACGTATTTTAGAAACTTTTAAGTAGATATTTCGACGTGTGTTCAAAATGTTTGATTTCTGGGAAGATCTTGATGAAAATATCAATCCAAAAGTCTGTTTATGAGTTAACTTACCATTTCCTATCAGATAAATATGGTGGATAAAACATTGGAATTTATTACTCCAGCCGTTGTCACTTCTATCTACAAGGTTGTATACTAAGGTATTTGGTACAATCAGATCTTCAGACAATTAATAACAACACCTTGATATTTATTGAACATTCGTCACATAATATTACATTGTTATTGTGATTAGTGTTAAAATTAATTATAACTAAGCACACACCAATACATAAAATGTGTTTTAACTTTTAATATACGCTCCTCATGGGTACGACAAGTGCAAGGAAGCCGCCATGTCATTGGTTGATTGTTAATACATGATGACGTCATGCCCCGTTTTCCCGCCATCAAAATGTGAAACTGAAAGATCGTTTTTATAAATTAAAATCAGTTCTAAATCATTGAAATTAAAAAAAGAAATTATTTTTGTGTTCATGAAGATATCCAAATGTAGCTAAAAGTAAGATTTGTAGGATATAGAAATGCACGCGCTTTGATTCCCCATGTCTCATCCGTAGTTGGTTGGTGCAACCACATTCAGTGACCAGTGTTCATTTACCTGTTAGTGGATAATATCGTAGCAAATAGTTCACTTTACTCGAGATGATTATGATTCATTTTATTTTCACGTAATTTCACTAAAATTATTCTATTTGCGAATACATAACTTCCTATACTATTTCGTAATAATGTTTGCAATTAAAAAGCTAAAAGGTAATTCAAAACAATGCCAATAACTTACTTAAAATATTGAATATAAATA
The DNA here is from genome assembly GCA_945910005.1 of Isoperla grammatica. Lineage (NCBI taxonomy): Eukaryota > Metazoa > Arthropoda > Insecta > Plecoptera > Perlodidae > Isoperla > Isoperla grammatica. The sequence goes on from OX246740.1 coordinate 21,132,820, forward strand.
TGACATTTAAATGTTCAATATGTCTTTATAAAAACCCATATAACAACAATTATTTATTAAATATTAACAATAAAGGAAATAGCCAGCTTATAACCACATTACGGTTGGTACGTAACAATTTGTTCTATTGGCACTCGCTTACACCCTGAACGTGAAAACAAGTTAATACAGATCATATCCGTTGCTTTAACCGAGCCATATAATGCGATTTGTACAAACAACAGCTAAATATTGTGTACAAAAGAGGCCATATTTCTAAATCATCTGCTCCGAACGCGAGCCAAGATCCGGCCGAGCTGGCAGAAGGAAAACCCAAGACTCCGATATTAACCGGGGAAGGATAATTTATTCCTGACCTTACTTAAAAAAGGACCAGAGAGTCCGATCGCTGCTGCCAACTAAGACGCATCTCCGCTTTGTTCTACCTTTCATAACCAGCTTTTAATAATTAACAACGAGGCTGTCAGAGGTCAAAAGTAATAAAACAAAGCAGGACGCACCTCCCTGCGCACGCTACACTGTGAGCACGCTACACTGTGAGCACGCTACACTGTGAGCACGCTGCATTGTGAGCACGCTACACTGTGAGCACGCTGCATTGTGAGCACGCTACACTGTGAGCACGCTACACTGTGAGCACGCTACACTGTGAGCACGCTGCACTGTGAGCACGCTACACTGTGAGCACGCTACACTGTGAGCACGCTGCACTGTGAGCACGCTACACTGTGAGCACGCTACACTATGAGCACGCTACACTGTGAGCACGCTACACTGTGAGCACGCTTCACTGTGAGCACGCTACACTGTGAGCACGCTACACTGTGAGCACGCTACACTGTGAGCACGCTGCACTGTGAGCACGCTACACTGCGAGCATGCTACACTGTGAGCACGCTACACTGCGAGCACGCTACACTGTGAGCACGCTACACTGTGAGCACGCTACACTGTGAGCACGCTACACTGTGAGCACGCTACACTGCGAGCACGCTACACTGTGAGCACGCTACACTGTGAGCACGCTTCACTGTGAGCACGCTACACTGTGAGCACGCTACACTGTGAGCATGCTACACTGTGAGCACGCTACACTTTGAGCACGCTACACTACACTGTGAGCACGCTACAGTGTGAGCATGCTACACTGTGAGCACGCTACAAAGTGGGCACGCTACACTGTGAGCACGCTACACAGTGAGCACGCTACACTGTGAGAACGCTACACTGTGAGCACGCTACACTGTGAGCACGCTACACCGCGAGCACGCTACACTGTGAGCACGCTACACCGCGAGCACGCTACACTGTGAGCACGCTACACTGTGAGCACGCTTCACTGTGAGCACGCTACACTGTGAGCACGCTACACTGTGAGCATGCTACACTGTGAGCACGCTACACTTTGAGCACGCTACACTACACTGTGAGCACGCTACAGTGTGAGCATGCTACACTGTGAGCACGCTACAAAGTGGGCACGCTACACTGAGAGCATGCTACACTGAGAGCACGCTACACTGTGAGTACGCTACACTGTGAGCACGCTACACTGTGAGCACGCTACACTGTGAGCACGCTACACCATGAGCACGCTACACTGTGAGAACGCTACACTGTGAGAACGCTACACTGTGAGCACGCTACACTGTGAGCACGCTTCACTGTGAGCACGCTACACGGCGAGCACGCTACACTGTGAGCACGCTACACTGTGAGCACGCTTCACTGTGAGCACGCTACACTGTGAGCATGCTACACTGTGAGCACGCTACAAAGTGGGCACGCTACACTGAGAGCATGCTACACTGAGAGCACGCTACACTGTGAGTACGCTACACTGTGAGCACGCTACACTGTGAGCACGCTACACTGTGAGCACGCTACACCATGAGCACGCTACACTGTGAGCACGCTACACTGTGAGCACGCTACACTGTGAGCACGCTACGCTACACTGTGAGCACGCTACACTGTGAGCACGCTACACTACACTGTGAGCACGC
>OX246740.1:21139825-21219825 GCA_945910005.1 Isoperla grammatica
TTTGTTTTCGTTAACTATTTAGCCCGCGGGCCAGCTTTGAATAACATTCCAACCTGGTCTTATTGAACATGGAGGAGGTTTTTATAGTTTAGTTACACCTCGAAAGAGAACCAACCGTATTGTCAACGAAACTTGCCGAATAATCTCGATCTCAAAGAGACGTGCTGCTTTGTTGTCAATAAAATACCTAAAATAACCTACTTCTTGTGTCTTTAGATAATCGAAAGAAACGTTCCCGAGTAGAAAAAGAAGAAGAAGACCACTCTACGGACATGTTGTATTGACAGACCAACCAAAGCACTGAAGGTGTTTGTTTAGCTTGGAATGTAATGGCGTCGGGTCACATGGCCGACGAAGGAATGGGCGAGACGGACATGTTGTATTGACAGACCAACCAAAGCACTGAAGGTGTTTGTTTAGCTTGGAATGTGATGGCGTCGGGTCACATGGCCGATGAAGGAATGGGCGAGACGGACATGTTGTATTGACAGACCAACCAAAGTACTGAAGGTGTTTGTTTAGCTTGTAATGTAATGGCGTTGGGTCACATGGCCGACGAAGGAATGGGCGAGACGGACATGTTGTATTGACAGACCAACCAAAGCACTGAAGGTGTTTGTTTAGCTTGGAATGTGATGGCGTCGGGTCACATGGCCGATGAAGGAATGGGCGAGACGGACATGTTGTATTGACAGACCAACCAAAGCACTGAAGGTGTTTGTTTAGCTTGGAATGTAATGGCGTCGGGTCACATGGCCGATGGAGGAATGGGCGAGACGGACATGTTGTATTGACAGACCAACCAAAGCACTGAAGGTGTTTGTTTAGCTTGGAATGTTATGGTGTCGGGTCACATGGCCGATGAAGGAATGGGCGAGACGCACATGTTGTATTGACAGACCAACCAAAGCACTGAAGGTGTTTGTTTAGCTTGGAATGTAATAGCGTCGGGTCACATGGCCGATGAAGGAATGGGCGAGACGGACATGTTGTATTGACAGACCAACCAAAGCACTGGAGGTGTTTGTTTAGCTTGGAATGTTATGGCGTCGGGTCACATGGCCGATGAAGGAATGGGCGAGACGCACATGTTGTATTGACAGACCAACCAAAGCACTGAAGGTGTTTGTTTAGCTTGGAATGTAATGGCGTCGGGTCACACGGTAGATGAAAGAATGGGCGAGATTGATTTTCGGACCTGTAAGAATGTCAGAAAATTGAAATCACTCAAAGGAAAGGCTTGGACAGTCAGGGAAATGAACATAATTTTAAGAAAGAAATGAGTCTGCTTTCAAATTAAAAACGATGTTTCTTTGTTTTTTAAGACGAATCTAAAAATCAATTTTCACGTCTGTATCACATTCGGTGTTGGAGTTACAGGTATCCTCATTTTAAAAAACACCCCCCTATTACACCACCCTTTATTGGGTTTTTGAAAAATGGTTAAATACGTGTTTTGTTTTCAGGGCAGAATCTGTGAACCAATTTTTAAATCTTGAACGTCTACGGTTTTTTAGATACAAAATTCACCCCCTCCACTTCACCACCTCTTTTCATCCCATTTAACAGGATATGAAGAAAATGGTAGAACTCATTTCCTTTATTTTTAAAGAGGAATGTAACCACCTATTTTCTCGTGTGCAACATTTTCGGTTTTTGAGATATAGGTGTCCTTATAACAATATTCATCCGCTCTTTTCATCCCTGTTTACTGTTTTTTCGGGAAATGGTAAAACTCACTTTATTTATTTTTTAATGAGAATCTATTTATTAATTTTTAAGTCAGTACTATGTTTGGTTTTTGAAATATTAAATCGCCCTCTTTTCACTTTCTTCACTGGATTTACGGATAATGGTAAAACACTTGTTTCGTATTTTGTAAAGATGAATATAAATACCAATTTTCACGTTTGAAACATCTTCAATCGTTGTTTTTTTATAATATATGTTTTTATATGTTTTTTTTATTTATGAATAATATAATATGAAATGAATAAAATCTATGATATGATTGTCGGGTTGACACGGGGGTAAGGGGTGGTCACATAGCGATGTAGGGGACCTCCATGAAGTTGGCCCCTCACATTTGCCCCATACATTTTTTTTTTATTTCAATCGCTAGAACTTCGTTTGATCCCGTTTGATCCGTTATTGTTTTCGTTTGAACCCTTTCGATCACGACGCTATGGCGTCGTGTTTATGTGAGGGGCCAACTTCACGCTGGCCCCTCACATGTGCGGAAACACGAATTTCTCAACGCCAATCGTTAGAACTTCGTTTGATCCCGTTTGATCCGTATAATAATTCGTTTGAACTCGTCAACCAACGGCGTCGCGACGCTTTCAATATTTTAGTCTGGCCCCTCACATTTGTCCTATTCAACATTTTTCGACGCCAATCGTTAGATCTTCGTTAGATCCCGTTTGATCCGTTAATAGTTTCGTTTCAACTCGTCAACCTACGGCGTCGCGACGCTTTCAATATTTTAGTCTGGCCCCTCACATTTGTCCTATCCAACATTTTTCGACGCCAATCGTTAGATCTTCGTTAGATCCCGTTTGATCCGTTAAGAGTTCCGTTTCAACTCGTCAACCTACGGCGTCGCGACGCTTTCAATATTTTTGTCTGGCCCCTCACATTTGTCCTTTCCAACATTTTTCGACGCCAATCGTTAGATCTTCGTTAGATCCCGTTTGATCCGTTTAGAGTTCTGTTTCAACTCGTCAACCTACGGCGTCGCGACGCTTTCAATATTTTAGTCTGGCCCCTCACATTTGTCCTATTCAACATTTTTCGACGCCAATCGTTAGATCTTCGTTAGATCCCGTTTGATCCGTTAAGAGTTCCGTTTCAATCGTCAACCTACGGCGTCGCGACGCTTTCAATATTTTTGTCAAGCCCCTCACATTTGTCCTATCCAACATTTTTCGACGCCAATCGTTAGATCTTCGTTAGATCCCGTTTGATCCGTTTAGAGTTCCGTTTCAACTCGTCAACCTACGGCGTCGCGACGCTTTCAATATTTTTGTCTGGCCCCTCACATTTGTCCTATCCAACATTTTTCGACGCCAATCGTTAGATCTTCTTTAGATCCCGTTTGATTCGTTTAGAGTTTCGTTTCAACTCGTCAACCTACGGCGTCGCGACGCTTTCAATATTTTAGTCTGGCCCCTCACATTTGTCCTATTCAACATTTTTCGGCGCCAATCGCTAGATCTTTGTTAGATCCCGTTCGATCCGTTTAGAGTTTCTTTTTAACACTTCAACATACGGCGTCGCGACGCTTTGAATATTTTAGTCTGGCCCCTCACATTTGTCCTATTCAACATTTTTTGACGCCAATCGTTAGATCTTCGTTAGATCCCGTCTGATCCGTTTAGAGTTCCGTTTCAACTCGTCAACCTACGGCGTCGCGACGCTTTCAATATTTTAGTCTGGCCGCATACATTTGTACTATTTAACTTTTTTTGACGCCAATCGTTAGATCATCCTTTGATCCCGTTTGGACTTCTGTAATTATTATTTTATTTATTTATTTAACATTTTATTTATGTATTCATTTATTTATTTATTACGTGTTTTTCTTTCTTTAGTTATGAGTGCCGAATCGTTTGTACACAGTATTTATATTAGGTATGTTTTTGTTTCGTATTATTATTACTTTTAAAGTTAATAATAAATTAATATGACCGTTATTCATTTATTTCTTCATAAGAAATATTTTATTTTATTATAGACAAACATGATGCTTATGTTAGTGGATTAAGGATTGGTATTATCATGACTTTGATTCCTTTACTTCTATTTTCGGTGTCTATTTTGTTTTTAGATACAAAATTACACGTTGTTTATAAGTGATATGTTTCAGAATTTAATCAATTATACACAAAATGCTAACAAGTTAAAGACAAATTAGCTGACCTGAGCAATTCACTTGTAATCTTCTTAGAGTAATAGTTGCAAATTTAATTGATTTTGCGAATCCAAATTAACAGTAAGAGACAAATGTGGGTGAATTTGTTGTGAAATACAGAAATAAAAAACCAACCCTGACTAGGAATTGAACTCAGGCCTATCCCGCTGGTGGTCCGGGGGTTGAGGCGCCCACCTGGCAAGTGGGAGACTTGAGTTTGATTCCCAGCCGCGGCTGGTTTATAATTTCTGGATTTCACAATAAATATACATATGTATATGTTGGCTGGTTCTTCAACCTTTTTGTCCGTAGTAATCCTGACCATGGTCAGTTCATGTTCATTTAGTTATTGTGGTATAGCGAATAGTTAGGAAAGGTCCGCTGACCGAATGATTCAATCCAATAATTCGGCTTGTGAAGCTGAGACTGAGAGAAAGAAACATCGGAAAAAACTTCTGTGTTGATCGCTTGTAGCAGGTATTGATGTGGTAGTCTTCTGAATTAGAGTTTTCTATGCTGCCACTGAGGCAATTTCGTCGGTGTTGGCAAACCTTACACGGAGCGATGGGTAATGGGTAAAGGGGATTTTATCACTTATGAAATAAAACGAAATAATAAAGCCTAAACACGTGTCAGTGTCAGTTGATCAACAATCTTTTATATTCACTTTAGTAACTACATTCCATGTGTGGGTTCACAAGCTTAAACGCCAGCGTAAGACGTAAGACGTAGAGGCAAATGAACATATTCGAAAACGGAGGATTTGCGTTTTACATATCCGGATTGGCCAACGACTTGACGCCATACGTCGGCGTTAGGGCTTGTGAAACCAACCTATAAAGCAATGTTGCATGCCTTGTTTGTTATAGTTAAATACACTTGTCATTTTGATTTAACAAAGTCGAGATAGTTGCTTGAGAGTTGCTTCGAGTGAACGATTGATACGTGAACGTCGATAGATGGGTACTGTACGTTGGATTTTGGTAATATAATTTTTGTATTGGAGAAATCGAGTAATTTTTAATATCATGATAGAACAAAATAAATGGGACAGTTTTTACGCAGTGCAATTGTTAAATCAAACTACACGAAAACAACACAAAATTAAAGGCGTATCTCAAATCTCAATTTTGGCGCTTGTCGACTAGCTGGCAGACTATAATAACATGTTGTTAATTGGTGCTAGTCGTTTAGCGTGAAAATAGAGATTTGAGATACACCTTAAAGATACAGAACAGTTTTAAGATAACCTACTTACACTTTTGAAACTAATGATCCAGGCCATTTACATAAAAATTGGACCAAACCTCGGACAAATTGCAACATTAGTGTTTTTGGTATCATTTTCTTCAGAAAAAAATCCTTTTTAACATACTCAAAATCCGCAAAAATCTGACGACTAGGATTTTTTATATGGAGCTTTTAATACAATTTTAATTATAATTAGACATCAAAATTTTAAATGTACCCAAACTAGTCGAGTTTAAATTCAAATGAATGCTTATAAGTGCAGGTTGACATTTACTATGGTCAATGACTTCCTCTTATCACACAGGGGTCACTAGAGGTCAACAATGAGTCACAAATTAAGATGTTACCAAAAATATATTTTAAATAATTAAATTGATATAATGGCATATCAATTTTCAAATATGTATTTATCTGAATGTCATCGATGATTCTCTCCTTTCACGATAAGTACCCTTCCTATGACCTAAACATGTATAGACCACATCAATATCAATATTTTAGAATATGTTTTCATAAAGCTATTTTCCAGAGTAGTTAGATGAATTATAATTTGAAACTACAACGATCTCTTATCAAGTTACGTGTTCATATCGCTGTCACTGTGGTTAACAGAGGTAGATGTGAATTGGTATAGCTCTTTCCATTGCATTCCTTGCAGGCAGACGAGCAATTCATTCCCTACTAATGACAGCTCTTTTTTGAGTCTGGCAATCACTTTTACAACACCGTATAACTTTCATAAGATCATCTGTGGTTGGTGCTAAATCAGTCAAAATCGCAATGGTGTTCTATTTGCAAAGATATTCAATATAACAGCCCACCATACAATAAACCAACAGTGTAGATAACATGGAAGTTGACGATCGTAGATCTCAACGAGCTGGGTGTAATATTCGAAGAATTGTTGGAACGAGCTGCGTCTGTTGTAGATACAAAAGATGATTGCAAAATTTTAAGAACCTTTACAAAATCGACGGACTTGTAATTTATTGTTCTATTTTTGCAAACAAATGGACGTAAAGCCCAAACATCAATGAATGGTTCCAATTCATGGACATGGAAGACAATAAAAAAGTTTATGTAATCTGAACATACGGAAAACAGGATGCTGTTTCTGCAATCTGTTTCAGAAATGTTACCTTATCTTGAATCAGCAAGTAGGTACGCTTACACGAGAAGGGCGCGATTATATCTTCAATCGATGAACAAACTCGAAAAGGATCATCCTGATAGATGCCAGGTCTTTCAGAATGACTCGCATGTGATCCATATATCTGATCGATACTGCGCAGGTCGCTCAGTTGATCTTATAAGTGTACAGAGTTTTAATTTAGAGAAGGTCGAGGTATGACTTCAACAACAACAATCAAACTTCATCAATCAGTTTGAGTCTCTCTCACCAGTGCCTAAGAAGATATTTGGGTTTTACGTCCCATATTTTTGCAACTTGGCGCTAATCGAGACGTTAAGTGGGTGAAATATGAAGAGGAAGATGTGAAGGAAAGGGGCAGTAGGAGGGCGATGAGAAAAAGGGAGGGTGTGGACTACATTTTGTCGGGCTTCTCCTCCTCGATCTGTTCAGCTAGGGTGGTCCTACCAGAAGCATATGCTGTCGCCGGTATAGGTCTCGGGATTAACAAAGCACACACATCTGCCTGTCACGATAAGGTAACAGTCCCTGGGTAGGAATGCCTAAATGCACCGATGTAAACAGAGATATGCAAGCAACCATTCGGATATCATGTAAGGCAAGTGAGCAACACATTGACTCATCGAAAGAGAGACAAGAAAGAGACGAAAAGATAACATAACAACCCTTTGTTTCTTGAATCACATGGATCCATTCCAAGATACTTATCTCTATGAAGCTAAAAAACGGGCCAAGTAGCAAATGTTAGTGTCAACGTGGACGAAAGTAACAGTGTTTGTACACGGTGGCCCATACTTGATTCATTCGTGACAGGAGAAAATGTGTCAACGGTCACTTAAAAGGAAATACTGTTTTGGATATGGTTTGCATGAAGATCGGTGACGACGTAATCTAAATTGATCCTCGGGTTTTATTTCAAAGGTTTATTAGCAATTAGCAACAAAAGCTGAAGAAGATGGTATTTAATCTGTTTTATGTATGAACTATGTAGCCAACCCTAGCGGGGGAAGAAGGCAGTGGTAAGCTTGCATGGCAAAAAGAAAACTGAAAACCTTAAAAATCTCCGCCACTGATGGTTTACGGGGAAGACTGCGTCAGGAGCACGTTTGTTAGGGCTGAACCGCGTCCACCAACTTCAGGAGCTGTTAAATAGGTACCACAGCGTAAGCGTGCATGTACAATCAAATAAATGCGTGGAAAGGAGTAGACCTGAATCCTATTCAATAGATATGGGTTAAAAAGAAGGGAAAATTATACCAGTGTGATTAGCACCAGCCCTAGATAATCTTCTGAAAGTTGTTGTAAAACTGATTGCCACTCAAAGAGGTGTGCTCGTTTGCCTGAGGAATGTAATGAAATCTGCTTTACCATTACACTAACTGTTATTTAACATTTTACCTGCCGTTTACCATTTAACGATATGGACCTGTAACTCGGACATGCAAGTTGATATTAGATCGTTGTATTCAAATACAAATTCATTAAACTATTCTGAAAAATAGCTTTATGAAAACATATTCTGAAATATTAATGTGTCCTTATACTTTTAGGTCTAGTATAAAGCCATAATTTTTCTTTTTCCTTTTTTGACATCATGTGTTCTTTGTCTGAAACTCTCTAGTTTTGTTTTATATATGTGTGCTTTTATCATTTATATTATTTTCATGTTTAAGATTTTTATTGTTACTGAACTGACGTTTTCCCAAATGCCCGGTGGTACACAAATTTGTCAAATATTGTAACTTTAGTAATTAATATTTTAATGCTGTCACGTACAGTTTATTGTGTCGAAAAAAAAATATCTATCTATCTACCTATCGTGTAAGGAGGGAATCATTAATTATGCAGAGAAAACATTTTTTTTTAAATTGATACGCCGTTACCTTAATTTAACAATTTAAAGTGTATTCCTAGTGGGATCTTATTAATAATTTGTAACTTATTAATGACCTCTGTGACCCCTGTGTGATAAAATGAAGTCGATAATCATCATAAATGTCAACCTGCAGCAATAAGCATTCATTTGAATCCAAACTCGACTAGTTTGGGTACATTTAAAATTTTGAAGTGTAATTATAATTATAATTTTAATAAAAGCTCAATAAAAAAAATCCTAGTCGTCGGATTTTTGCGGATTTTGACTATTAAAGAAGATGTTTTTATGAAGAAAATGATTTCAAAAACACTAATGTTGCAATTTGTCTGAGGTTAAATCCAAAATGGCCTGGATCATAAAAATTATATGGTCATACATTATATCAAATACATATCTCACTAAGCTTCTATCACTCACGTTTATTGAATTGAGCTAAATATAAGAGATGACAATAGAGATGAAATGATTATATTTATTTATAATTGTATATTAAATCGGAGTGACAAAATAATGAGCGATTGCACTTAACACCATCTAAAGCTAGTTGTCGGTTGTGTCTATGTAAAACTAAAATATTCAAAGCGTCGCGACGCCGTATGTTGACGAGTTGAAACGGAACTTTCACGGGATCAAACGGGGTCTAACAAAGATCTAACGATTGGCGTCGAAAAATGTTAAATAGGACAAATGTGAGGGGCCGGACTAAAATATTGAAAGCGTCGCGACGCCGTAGGTTGACGAGTTGAAACGGAACTCTAAACGGATAAACGGGATCTAACGAAGATCTAACGATTGGTGTCGAAAAATGTTGGATAGGACAAATGTGAGGGGCCAGACTAAAATATTGAAAGCGTCGCGACGCCGTAGGTTGATGAGTTGAAACGGAACTCTTAACAGATCAAACGGGATCTAACGAAGATCTAACGATTGGTGTCGAAAAATGTTGGATAGGACAAATGTGAGGGGCCAGACTAAAATATTGAAAGCGTCGCGACGCCGTAGGTTGATGAGTTGAAACGGAACTCTAAACGGATCAAACGGGATCTAACGACGATCTAACGATTGGTGTCGAAAAATGTTGGATAAGACAAATGTGAGGGGCCAGACTAAAATATTGAAAGCGTCGCGACGCCGTAGGTTGACGAGTTGAAACGAAACTCTAAACGGATCAAACGGGATCTAACGAAGATCTAACGATTGGCGTCGAAAAATGTTGTATAGGACAAATGTGAGGGGCCAGACTAAAATATTGTAAGCGTCGCGACGCCGTAGGTTGACGAGTTAAAACGGAACTCTAAACGGATCAAACGGGATCTAACGAAGATCTAACGATTGGTGTCGAAAAATGTTGGATAGGACAAATGTGAGGGGCCAGACTAAAATATTGAAAGCGTCGCGACGCCGTAGGTTGATGAGTTGAAACGGAACTCTAAACGGATCAAACGGGATCTAACGAAGATCTAACGATTGGCGTCGAAAAATGTTGGATAGGACAAATGTGAGGGGCCAGACTAAAATATTGAAAGCGTCGCGACGCCGTAGGTTGACGAGTTGAAACGAAACTCTAAACGGATCAAACGGGATCTAACGAAGATCTAACGATTGGCGTCGAAAAATATTGGATAGGACAAATGTGAGGGGCCAGACAAAAATATTGAAAGCGTCGCGACGCCGTAGGTTGACGAGTTGAAACGAAACTCTAAACGGATCAAACGGGATCTAACGAAGATCTAACGATTGGCGTCGAAAAACGTTGGATAGGACAAATGTGAGGGGCCAGACAAAAATATTGAAAGCGTCGCGACGCCGTAGGTTGACGAGTTGAAACGGAACTCTTAACGGATCAAACGGGATCTAACGAAGATCTAACGATTGGCGTCGAAAAATGTTGAAAAGGACAAATGTGAGGGGCCAGACTAAAATATTGAAAGCGTCGCGACGCCGTTGGTTGACGAGTTCAAACGAATTATTATGCGGATCAAACGGGATCAAACGAAGTTCTAACGATTGGCGTTGAGAAATTCGTGTTTCCGCACATGTGAGGGGCCAGCGTGAAGTTGGCCCTTCACATAAACACGACGCCATAGCGTCGTGATCGAAAGGGTTCAAACGAAAACAATAACGGATCAAACGGGATCAAACGAAGTTCTAACGATTGAAATAAAAAAAAAAATGTATGGGGCAATTGTGAGGGGCCAACTTCATGGAGGTATGGAGGGGAGCATCAAGCATCCCATGCATCCACCCTTCTTACTGGTCAGAGAACTTGTCAACGCCATCGACGTCACGGGCAACAAATCAGTCGTCTTTTGAACCAAACATTTGCAGGCGTTCTTCTTGATTAAAAAAGTAAACACGACGAAATACGTTCAATTAGTATCTGGACTGTTTGGTTCAGCCTGGTGGAGATGCAGCCACAGTAGAGAGAGAGAGAGAGAGAGAGTGTGTTTGCAGTGGTCGCAACTACCTAGCCAGGCGCTTCTAACAATAGGTGATTAACTCTGTTTCTTTCGCTCCAGTTGGCCAGCGCCCTTTGGACACTCCTGGAGTGCCGCTTTCGTCTTCTTTTTTCTCCCTGTTTTTGTCTGGGCTCCTCTGGCGTGTAACAAATTGTAGTACATTTGTCACTGTGTGGCTGCTGCCCAAGCCATACAGCCAGCATCACGTGATTGACGTGACGTGACTGACACGGGAGCGTAGTCACGTGAGAGGTCACGTTCAACTCGTGATAAATGGTCAGAGCCCATTGATGGTCTGACCGTTCGGCTCGATATAATGCATAGAGGATCGTTAGCTGAGGCTCGCTCATAATATTTACTTAAAACATTGCGCGGTGTCAACCGACCAATCCAACAACCAACTAGGCTCACGTGGAAACCAGTTAGTTGGATATAATAAACAGGTTGTGTTATAATAATCATCGCGACTACGTAGTGGGACAACGGCGAGGAATACGAGCGACCTCAGCGCTTCGGCTTGTTTATTGGCAAATTCAAATTATCCTGAACGAAAGTTTTTTAATATAATAACGAAATATTTATTGGAACTAATGAACGAAAACATGATACGATCGTAATGAAGTGGTAACATTCTTCGGTGTTATGACCATTAACACGGCTCAAACTAAACCTCGGTTTAATATGCGGGGAATAAACCGTGGCGGTTTCAATCATCGACTCCAAGTCTACTCGAAAGTTGTCCCAACGTATCTAGACTCATCCTTACATACTAGCGGACTACGTAGCAATTTAATTTTCATCTCTAGTTCCTATCTACTTGAAACAGTCCACTATGGATAGTTTACGTCCTTGGGTTGGTTACCTGGAGTCTACGAACACAGTGGCCGTGAGTGTAATGAGGCTTGTGCATGCATTCGTTGTTAAGCGGGAGATTGCATTTAAAATTTGTGAAAGGATGGCAAATTCGTTGAACAAGCGTGCGTGGAAGCAGCAGTAGATAGGTCGGTATGACTTGTTACGGTGAATGTAGTATATGCTAATATTCTCGTAACAGGATCGGGAACCGCGTCGGCTCTTTTGGTTGGCTAAATGCTTATGGTTGTTGCTTCACAAGGTGAATGCCATGTTTCACTGGACATCTGATGACACTCCTTTTGTCTCTAATCTCCAGCATGGTTCTACCACTAGCCACATCTCTCCGCGGTTACGACTTACGGCAATGGACAGGTTGCATCTGATGACAATCCTGTCGCCTCTTATCTTCAGCATGGTTCTACCACCAGCCACATCTCTCCGTGGTTACGGCAATGGGTAGCTTGCAACTGATGACAATCCTATCGCCTCTAATCTCCAGCATGGTTCTACCACCAGCTCCATCTCTCCGTGGTTACGGCAATGGGTAGCTCGCATCTGATGACAATCCTGTCGCCTCTAATCTTCAGCATGGTTCTACCACCAGCTTCATCTCTCCATGGTAACGGCAATGGGTAGCTTGCAACTGATGACAATCCTATCGCCTAGCTAATCTCCAGCATGGTTCTACCACCAGCTTCATCTCTCCATGGTTACGGCAATGGGTAGCTTGCATCTGATGACAATCCTATCGCCTAGCTAATCTCCAGCATGGTTCTACCACCAGCTCCATCTCTCCGTGGTTACGGCAATGGGTAGCTCGCATCTGATGACAATCCTGTCGCCTCTAATCTTCAGCATGGTTCTACCACCAGCTTCATCTCTCCATGGTAACGGCAATGGGTAGCTTGCAACTGATGACAATCCTATCGCCTAGCTAATCTCCAGCATGGTTCTACCACCAGCTTCATCTCTCCATGGTTACGGCAATGGGTAGCTTGCATCTGATGACAATCCTATCGCCTAGCTAATCTCCAGCATGGTTCTACCACCAGCTTCATCTCTCCGTGGTTACGGCAATGGGTAGCTTGCATCTGATGACAATCCTATCGCCTCTAATCTCCAGCATGGTTCTACCACCAGCTTCATCTCTCCGTGGTTACGGCAATAGGTAGCTTGCATCTGATGACAATCCTATCGCCTAGCTAATCTCCAGCATGGTTCTACCACCAGCTTCATCTCTCCGTGGTCACGGCAATGGGTAGCTCGCATCTGATGACAATCCTATCGCCTAGCTAATCTCCAGCATGGTTCTACCACCAGCTTCATCTCTCCGTGGTTACGGCAATGGGTAGCTCGCAATATTAATCTATTTTATTGATATCTGGAGAGAACGATGAAGATATTGAAGAAGTGATTTATATTCCAATTTGTTTTGTATCAGCTTAACAATTAATTTAATTGTAATTGTTATGATTGTTATTGCTGCTCTCACTATTTGTTTACAATGCAGATTAACATGTGATTGATTTGAATACTCAATTATATAAAACTTTGTATATGTATATAGCCTCCGTATTTTAATTTTTAAAACTAGTGCCCGGTCTTATACTTCCAAGTTCTGACTAATATTTAAGTATGCACATTGTGTCTATATGTGTCTATGTGTGTCTATGTGTGTCTATGTGTGTCTATGTGTGCACATTGTGTCTATGCACGCAGCATCGCGGTAACATTCAGCTGCTCATAACATTTGTACAGTGTATTTCCATTTCATATTTTAACCATTCCGATACATCTCCAGAGAATTCGAGTTTCGTTTTTACCATTTAACGGGGCATCATGTGCAGACAGCACCGTCTCTCGTATTTAAGAGAGCTACCCGTATTTCCTGGCCCAAGAAACGTCGCTTCCTTCTGGAATATCTGGTTCTGTAGGCCTAACCGAGGAAATTGCTCGTTTGCCTCTGGCGTCGCGACGCAGAGATGCCAGAGGCCGTCAAGACGTCGGAAAACACGTTAATAGATTAGGAAATTGTTCCAAAAATAAAACACAATTTTCCAACCTAAGGTAGATTTATATTTATGAGGGGAAAGCTTGCAAAAGGTAGGCTACAGATATTTCATCAAGAAATGTTCATTCCGTAAATTGGATAGCAACGATGGTTTCTTCATTTCAATCACAACATTTTCGTTAAAACACCAGAATAAACAAATCATTCGGGTAAAATTGAGGTTTTCTGCGAGAAAATATGCAACATCAGAGTATTCTGCTCAACATGAGTGATTATGGGACCAACATCTCTGTGAGTAACTGCCTCAGTGAATGACGGTGATAATTCGAATGCGCAACTAAAGTTATGGTACGAGTTTATATTGATATTTTATAAGCTTAAATATAATCTATATTTATAAATGACGCAAAAACTTCAATTTCTTTACTAGAAGATTCTAAGTCCCGGTATTATGAACTTCGTATAAAGTATAAATATTTAGTTAGCTACTAAGTTGTTTTCACCACGGCAACCATGATTTCGCACAGTGAAAACAACTTAGAAGCCTACTAAATATTAAACAGAGTAGAGTTTCATAATACTTAAATAGTTTTAAATAAACTAAAAAAAAAAAACTAGCACCAACAAACCAAAAAGGACTTTTAGAACAGAATGAGCCCAGCCAAGCTCTCCGTGCTTTGCCCTCTCGGTCCAACAATGGCCGAAGCAACCGAGGTAAAACGGGGCAGGTCCCGCTTCTTGTTTTTTACCTCAGTAGAGATGCGTACAAGCCTTTTACAGGCAACTGTAGGAGCTCGTTCCACTAATTCTTCTTTTTAATTCTTCGTTCTTTTTTTTATTTATCTCGCAAGGTGGACTTGGATTCGAGCAAGCGGTTTTACCACGCCTTTCTCTCGTCCGACGCTTCTCTGCCAGGCAGCGCCACCTTCGCGGCAGATGAACCAGGGACCTTCGAGTGCTATGACTATGAGATTCGTACTAAGCATGGGCATACACTCATGTACATGTGCAGTAGACATACACTGTGGTACATGTTCAGTAGACATGCACTGTGGTACATGTGCAGTAGACATGCACTCAGCTACATGTGCAGTAGACATACACTGTGGTACATGTGCAGTAGACATGCACTGTGGTACATGTTCAGTAGACATACACTCAGCTACATGTGCAGTAGACATACACTGTGGTACATGTGCAGTAGACATGCACTGTGGTACATGTGCAGTAGACATACACTCAGCTACATGTGCAGTAGACATACACTGTGGTACATGTGCAGTAGACATGCACTGTGGTACATGTTCAGTAGACATACACTCAGCTACATGTGCAGTAGACATACACTCAGGTACATGTGCAGTAGACATGCACTGTGGTACATGTTCAGTAGACAAACACTCAGCTACATGTGCAGTAGACATACACTGTGGTACATGTGCAGTAGACATGCACTGTGGTACATGTGCAGTAGACATACACTCAGGTACATGTGCAGTAGACATGCACTGTGGTACATGTTCAGTAGACATACACTCAGCTACATGTTCAGTAGACATACACTCAGGTACATGTGCAGTAGACATGCACTGTGGTACATGTTCAGTAGACATACACTCAGCTACATGTGCAGTAGAAATGCACTGTGGTACATGTGCAGTAGACATACACTCAGCTACATGTGCAGTAGACATACACTGTGGTACATGTGCAGTAGACATGCACTGTGGTACATGTGCAGTAGACATACACTCAGCTACATTTGCAGTAGACATACACTGTGGTACATGTGCAGTAGACATGCACTGTGGTACATGTGCAGTAGACATACACTCAGGTACATGTGCAGTAGACATGCACTGTGGTACATGTTCAGTAGACATGCACTCAGCTACATGTTCAGTAGACATACACTCAGGTACATGTGCAGTAGACATGCACTGTGGTACATGTTCAGTAGACATACACTCAGGTACATGTGCAGTAGACATGCACTGTGGTACATGTTCAGTAGACATACACTCAGCTACATGTGCAGTAGACATACACTGTGGTACATGTGCAGTAGACATATACTCAGCTACATGTGCAGTACACATGCACTGTGGTACATGTGCAGTAGACATACACTCAGCTACATGTGCAGTAGACATACACTGTGGTAAATGTTCAGTAGACATACACTCAGCTACATGTGCAGTAGACATGCACTGTGGTACATGTGCAGTAGACATACACTGTGGTACATGTGCAGTAGACATGCACTGTGGTACATGTTCAGTAGACATACAATCAGCTACATGTGCAGTAGACATACACTGTGGTACATGTGCAGTAGACATGCACTGTGGTACATGTGAAGTAGACATGCACTGTGGTACATGTGCAGTAGACATGCACTGTGGTACATGTGCAGTAGACATGCACTGTGGTAAATGTGCAGTAGACATACACTGTGGTACATGTACAGTAGACATACACTGTGGTACATGTGCAGTAGACATGCACTGTGGTACATGTGCAGTAGACATACACTCAGCTACATGTGCAGTAGACATACACTGTGGTACATGTGCAGTAGACATGCACTGTGGTACATGTGCAGTAGACATACACTGTGGTACATGTGCAGTAGACATGCACTGTGGTACATGTTCAGTAGACATACACTGTGGTACATGTGCAGTAGACATACACTCAGCTACATGTGCAGTAGACATGCACTGTGCAGGGCCGTTTTAACCATCGACGACAACATAGGCACAGCTTTTTTGGGCGCCCCCCCCCCCCCCCCCCCCCCACTTAAATAAAAAATATCGTCATGATTATTATTGTATAGATATTAATGTAATACATGCATACAATACAATATATGGTATTTTTTGCAATAACGCTTAGGCCTCCTAGGAGTCCTAGGGCCCACATACAAATAATATGCAATTCATAATTGGTATGTTAATGTAATGCTAATAGCTTCCGTCTGGTAAAGTTATTGTACTCACCCACATGTGACTCGAAGCCGACGTATCACTTGTGGTGGAAAGCTACAATGGCTGCTTTCTCGATTTTCGTCTTGCGAACTCGTCGATAATATCGTCGTATGTAATTCGATTTAAAATGTCAGGTTCAATATACATTATTGCCAGAGAGTTCAGTCTGTCTTGTGCCATAGTAGAACGCAGATGATTTTTAACTCGAGTTAATGCTGAGAAAGAACGTTCGTCCGTACAGTTTGATGTTGCTGTGCACACAAACATCCGCAGAGCAATGTCAACATTTGGATACACTGTATTGGCAAGTAACAAACAAAACGTTCAATAGGAGAACCATCGGGAGCAACATAACGAACGACAAAAGTTAATTGGTCAACATGCGAACAATCTGGTGTAGAATCGACAATGATCGAGTAGTATTTAGATGTCTTCAATTCATTTATTATTTCGGTTCGCACTTTGTCCCCCATCAATGCAATAAACTCATCACAAGTGGAAGATGATAAGTATGATGTATTTCCCTTACCACAATTACCATACAGATTCAGGTGTTTCGCTAGAAATGGATCAAATTCCGCAATTAGTTCTAGAGACCCTAGGAAATTACCATTTCCAGCTGATCATACTTTTTCGTTATTTCCACGAAACGCTAGCCCTCGTGATGCTAAGAACTTAACTACGGCAACAATGCGATTCAATATGTCTCGCCAATATTTTATTTCAGTTAACATCTGCTCAACTAATTTAGTATTAATTCTTTGCATTGTTTTGGTTCTGGCTATAAATGATAGGACATTTGTTCTATGTTCTTTGGAAGTTTCATGTTCTCGAAATCTAGTGCCAGCATTTTTCCAATCATCATACCCGTGTGAGAACTGAGACTTTCCACCAAAGAGTTTACAATGCACGCAAAACACTGAACCTTGAGAGGGCGAGTATGCTACCCAATGACGGTACACAACTTCACCATTGACATTCTCCCGCTTTAAAAAGCTTGTCCTAAAATATCTATTTCCGTCCGAGTAAAGACGAAGTGAACCAGTTAAGTCACCGTCAATGTTTTGAACAACACCGTTTTTAGCAATGTAATCAATAAGCGAATCACTGACAATCCACGTCGCTGGGTCTTTATTGAAAACAAAAGTGCAATGTCGTTCACTTATAGATTTCTCCACGACGTTCTGAAAGTTTAAGTTTGTTTCAGTTGTGTCCAAATCTTGTACGGCGATCGCCACAGCCTCACTTATCGATGACGTCGTCCCATCGTCGCAACTTCCTGGTTCATCAACGTTCTTACTTGTATTCACATTGAAATCGACAATATCTTTAGAGTCACATTCACTTCCCATTTCTGGCTTTTCGGACACGTCTATAGTCATAGCGGCCGTTGTTAGCGTTTGTTCATAAACATTAGATTAAAAAAAAGAACTTATTTTTGGAGTCGTGCGAACAGACGCCTCATTTGCCTCGTGTTTTTCAAGAGCACTTTTACGTCCCTGTGCCCCACTAAGTTTTTTTTTTTTACACTAGACATGTTTTAAAATTATGAATGAACGAGTACAATGCAAAATCTGGTCCAAATAAATTATTCACAAAACTGAGTAGACCTACGCTGCATACCACACTTACATTATACATACACCACACACACAAGTTAGGCTACAACACGAGATTTCGTAGATTGTGCCTGCACGTTTCACACTCGAAAAGTGACTGAGCTACCTAAGCAACTGAAATGACCAAGACGACAAATATTTTTAAAATGTCTCGGACTTACGCCTAGATAATCCGACAGCTCATCCCCCGCCCCATCGACGAGGTTCGATCCTTTCTCTGTATTGTACATATTTCCAAGAAATCAACTACCCACATCAGCAGTCAGCAACTAACAACCTCATGGTGTACAAAAGGGATAAGAAAACCTTTGAAACTGACATGCCTTGTACGCCCTAATCAATGCTGTCAAAGCAACTTCAAATATGTTTTGCTGTCGTTGGGTAAAGACACTAACAATAAATGAGTGCAGTGTCAGTTTTATGATATTTTTTAAATTAATCAATCTTGTCATCTGCAAGTCATTAATTCAATGTATATTTTTGAAATTCATGCATATCATATGCCGCGAGACAGGGGGCGCCAGGCGCCCCCTGTCTCGCGGCGCCCTAGGCAAGTGCCTAGTTCGCCTATTGGGTAATATGGCCCTGGCACTGTGGTACATGTTCAGTAGACATACACTCAGGTACATGTGCAGTAGACATACACTGTGGTACATGTTCAGTAGACATACACTCAGGTACATGTGCAGTAGACATACACTGTGGTACATGTTCAGTAGACATATACTCATGTACATGTGCAGTAGACATACACTGTAGTACATGTGCAGTAGACATGCACTGTGGTACATGTTCAGTAGACATACTCATGTACATGTGCAGTAGACATGCACTGTGGTACATGTTCAGTAGACATTCACTGTAGTACATGTGCAGTAGACATGCACTGTGGTACATGTTCAGTAGACATATACTCATGTACATGTGCAGTAGACATACACTGTGGTACATGTGCAGTAGACATACACTCAGGTACATGTGCAGTAGACATACACTCAGGTACATGTGCAGTAGACATACACTGTAGTACATGTGCAGTAGACATGCACTGTGGTACATGTGCAGTAGACATATACTCAGCTACATGTGCAGTAGACATACACTGTGGTACATGTGCAGTAGACATGCACTGTGGTACATGTGCAGTAGACATGCACAGTGGTACATGCGCAGTAGACATACACTCAGCTACATGTGCAGTAGACATACACTGTAGTACATGTGCAGTAGACATGCACTGTGGTACATGTGCAGTAGACATACACTGTGGTACATGTGCAGTAGACATACACTGTGGTACATGTGCAGTAGACATGCACTGTGGTACATGTGCAGTAGACATACACTGTGGTACATGTGCAGTAGACATACACTGTGGTACATGTGCAGTAGACATGCACTGTGGTACATGTGCAGTAGACATACACTGTGGTACATGTGCAGTAGACATATACTGTGGTTACGTGGTACATGTGCAGTAGACATACACTGTGGTACATGTGCAGTAGACATATACTGTGGTTACGTGGTACATGTGCAGTAGACATACACTGTGGTACATGTGGAGTAGACATACACTCAGCTACATGTGCAGTAGACTTTCACTGTGGTACATGTGCAGTAGACATACACTGTGGTACATGTGCAGTAGACATACACTCAGCTACATGTGCAGTAGACATGCACTGTGGTACATGTGCAGTAGACATACACTCAGCTACATGTGCAGTAGAAATGCACTGTGGTACATGTGCAGTAGACATACACTCAGCTACATGTGCAGTAGAAATGCACTGTGGTACATGTGCAGTAGACATGCACTGTGGTACATGTGCAGTAGACATACACTGTGGTACATGTGCAGTAGACATACACTGTGGTACATGTGCAGTAGACATATACTGTGGTTACGTGGTACATGTGCAGTAGACATACACTGTGGTACATGTGGAGTAGACATACACTCAGCTACATGTGCAGTAGACATGCACTGTGGTACATGTGCAGTAGACATACACTGTGGTACATGTGTAGTAGACATACACTCAGCTACATGTGCAGTAGACATGCACTGTGGTACATGTGCAGTAGACATACACTCAGCTACATGTGCAGTAGATATGCACTGTGGTACATGTGCAGTAGACATACACTGTGGTACATGTGCAGTAGACATATACTGTGGTTACGTGGTACATGTGCAGTAGACATACACTGTGGTACATGTGCAGTAGACATACACTGTGGTACATGTGCAGTAGACATACACTGTGGTACATGTGCAGTAGACATATACTGTGGTTACGTGGTACATGTGCAGTAGACATACACTGTGGTACATGTGCAGTAGACATATACTGTGGTTACGTGGTACATGTGCAGTAGACATACACTGTGGTACATGTGCAGTAGACATATACTGTGGTTACGTGGTACATGTGCAGTAGACATACACTGTGGTACATGTGCAGTAGACATACACTGTGGTACATGTGCAGTAGACATACACTGTGGTACATGTGCAGTAGACATACACTGTAGTACATGTGCAGTAGACATATACTGTGGTTACGTGGTACATGTGCAGTAGACATACACTGTGGTACATGTGCAGTAGACATACACTGTGGTACATGTGCAGTAGACATGCACTGTGGTACATGTGCAGTAGACATACACTGTGGTACATGTGCAGTAGACATACACTGTGGTACATGTGCAGTAGACATACACTGTGGTACATGTGCAGTAGACATGCACTGTGGTACATGTGCAGTAGACATACACTGTGGTACATGTGCAGTAGACATACACTGTGGTACATGTGCAGTAGACATACACTGTGGTACATGTGCAGTAGACATACACTCAGCTACATGTGCAGTAGACATGCACTGTGGTACATGTTCAGTAGACATGCACTGTAGTACATGTGCAGTAGACATACACTGTGGTACATGTGCAGTAGACATGCACTGTGGTACATGTGCAGTAGACATACACTCAGCTACATGTGCAGTAGACATGCACTGTGGTACATGTTCAGTAGACATACACTGTGGTACATGTGCAGTAGACATACACTGTGGTACATGTGCAGTAGACATACACTGTGGTACATGTGCAGTAGACATACACTCAGCTACATGTGCAGTAGACATGCACTGTGGTACATGTTCAGTAGACATACACTGTGGTACATGTGCAGTAGACATACACTGTGGTACATGTGCAGTAGACATATACTGTGGTTACGTGGTACATGTGCAGTAGACATACACTGTGGTACATGTGCAGTAGACATATACTGTGGTTACGTGGTACATGTGCAGTAGACATACACTGTGGTACATGTGCAGTAGACATACACTGTGGTACATGTCCGGTAGACATACACTCAGGCACGTCACAACTTCTTTTAAGTGGGTAAGTCACGAATATAAGGCTGATTTTTCAAAAAAATGTGTGTTAGAAAATAATCTGGTACCGTTGTAGATTCATTTGGCATGCTATTTACTGTAATTAATAAGTTTTACTCTACAACTACATGTATTTCAAAACTATCTACAATCTATACATTTATTGTTGTGAAATCCAGAAATTACAAAACTAACCCCAACATAGAATTTCTCAACAATTCCACTGACGAAAGTGTTGCTTAAACAATATTAAAGCGTAACATACACACTGAGTTTATTATTACTTAACAGTACAATCAATTTATAAACAAAATAGCATCTCTGATCACACCTCTATGATAAAAATAATTAGCTGAACTTACCAATATTCGCCTATTTCGATTGATAGCCTTGAAGAACTTGTAGGTTGTTTCAAGAAACATTTACAGGACGTATTGGCTGATTTTTCTGTTTCAATATTTCCTTTTTTCCAACAAATACTTTAAAAATATTCGTGAACAACTGCATGAAATAACAGCAATTTGGTAACTAAATATCACATTAAGTTATTATACACTTTAGCACTGTATTTCCACATCACAAACATCTGTCTCCTATTCGTGATAAAATAAAGAGCACAAGACGGAATTATGACATGCAAATTGGTCTTCACTCATGACTAAAATTGCTTGAAAAGGAATACATATAAGGATAAAAGGCAAATTTACCAATGACCGAAGAAAAGGGACACGTCTTGTTTGCGTTTCTTCCACTGGCAACTTTTCCCGCAGGATCTCATCTAACGTAAAATGGTCCTGGTATCTGCCAGGTTCAACAGTGCGTAAGCAAGACCAAGGCTCGACACTGGTCTTGGTATCTGCCAGGTTCAACAGTGCGTAAGCAAGGTACCAAGGCTCGACACTGCTCTTGGTATCTGCCAGGTTCAACAGTGCGTAAGCAAGACCAAGGCTCGACACTGTTCTTGGTATCTGCCAGGTTCAACAGTGCGTAAGCAAGGTACCAAGGCTCGACACTGTTCTTGGTATCTGCCAGGTTCAACAGTGCGTAAGCAAGGTACCAAGGCTCGACACTGTTCTTGGTATCTGCCAGGTTCAACAGTGCGTAAGCAAGACCAAGGCTCGACACTGTTCTTGGTATCTGCCAGGTTCAACAGTGCGTTAGCAAGACCAAGGCTTGACACTGCTCTTGGTATCTGCCAGGTTCAACAGTGCGTAAGCAAGGTACCAAGGCTCGACACTGCTCTTGGTATCTGCCAGGTTCTACAGTGCGTAAGCAAGACCAAGGCTCGACACTGCTCTTGGTATCTGCCAGGTTCAACAGTGCGTAAGCAAGACCAAGGCTCGACACTGCTCTTGGTATCTGCCAGGTTCAACAGTGCGTAAGCAAGACCAAGGCTCGACACTGTTCTTGGTATCTGCCAGGTTCAACAGTGCGTAAGCAAGACCAAGGCTCGACACTGGTCTTGGTATCTTCCAGGTTCAACAGTGCGTAAGCAAGACCAAGGCTCGACACTGTTCTTGGTATCTGCCAGGTTAAACAGTGCGTAAGCAAGGTACCAAGGCTCGACACTGCTCTTGGTATCTGCCAGGTTCAACAGGTCGTAAGCAAGACCAAGGCTCGACACTGCTCTTGGTATCTGCCAGGTTCAACAGTGCGTAAGCAAGACCAAGGCTCGACACTGCTCTTGGTATCTGCCAGGTTCAACAGTGCGTAAGCAAGACCAAGGCTCGACACTGGTCTTGGTATCTGCCAGGTTCAACAGGTCGTAAGCAAGACCAAGGCTCGACACTGTTCTTGGTATCTGCCAGGTTCAACAGTGCGTAAGAAAGGTACCAAGGCTCGACACTGTTCTTGGTATCTGCCAGGTTCAACAGTGCGTAAGCAAGGCCAAGGCTCGACACTGTTCTTGGTATCTGCCAGGTTAAACAGTGCGTAAGCAAGACCAAGGCTCGACACTGCTCTTGGTATCTGCCAGGTTCAACAGTGCGTAAGCAAGGCCAAGGCTCGACACTGTTCTTGGTCTACCAGGTTCAACAGTGCGTAAGCAAGGTACCAAGGCTCGACTATACTGTCAATACCTTTAAATAAAGCTCTCGTCATGTCTCTTTTGCAGTGATTGTGATTTGTATGTATAAGCTAAACACACATAAATATGTAACATCAATGTTGAAAATATATGAGTGAGAGGGGGGGGGGGGGGAGGAGGCGGCTGTACGGTTGTAAAGCCGCAGTCTTGTTAAAAATTATGTTTATTTTTCTGTTTTTTTTAGTGTTTTTTTTTTTTTAGAATTTGACATGCAAATCCTCATCTGTCAACGCGGAGCGTCTTCCTAGTGTTTCGTAGTGTGACTGTGTCTCATAGTTTGGCAACGGTGCTAATCGATAATGAGCGGTGAGTGTGAAAATAAAGAAACACACAACATTGCATTCATACTCTAGACAGCATTTGAACCAGGAACGCAAGGAGCGTGGACAACACGTCGTTTTATGGATATATAGATGTGACTGAAACAAGAGAGAGAGAGAGAGAGAGAGAGAAGAGAGAGAGAGAGAGAGAGAGAGAGAGAGAGAGAGAGAGAGAGAGAGAGAGATAGAGAGAGAGGGGGCAAGAGATAAGTGGAGACACTTTATAATAGTCACAGAACAATCAATCAACAAAGTCGGGATTGATTGATTGATTGATGGGATACATGGGATGAATGGACATTGGCTGGGTTGGACGAAGAACGGTTATAGATGAATAGACTGGCAAACAATTAAATCTAACCTTGCAAGAAATAAATCGTAAGAGTG
The DNA here is from genome assembly GCA_945910005.1 of Isoperla grammatica. NCBI lineage: Eukaryota > Metazoa > Arthropoda > Insecta > Plecoptera > Perlodidae > Isoperla > Isoperla grammatica. The sequence goes on from OX246740.1 coordinate 21,164,162, forward strand.
AGAACTTCGTTAGGCTATGAAAATGAAAATAACGAAATACATGGATGGACATATTGAGCGCTCTGTAGACTGGATATGGATAGGATAGAAGCACAATAGAAGTGTAGAATATATACTTAATTGAAAGACATAGGCTTGGTGGCAGATACATAATATGCTGTTTGGCAGACACAAAGTATGAGATATTGATTCTTGTTGCTTTACGTCACTATTATTGTAATCATGCTGTTCGAGACGATGAGGAGTAGTAGTAGATGAAGATGAAGAACAGTTACAAAAACCCATGCCTCATGCGGGTTTCGAACCCACGTCCCTAAAAGACGGTACCCGTACACTTAATAGTTAATACCTGATCTCCAGCCGCATAAGCACCACGGTCGGCATAGAAAGTATGATGAAATAACCTATTATGTCGTTATATATTGCTTCTATTCTGGGTGCTCGTGAACTGGGAATATAACGCAGACATAGGCCTACTGGCAATGTTCACGTACTCCGATTCTGTGATTCATGCTATACTATATTATCATTTTAAAGTAAATACTTGAAGAAATTTCGTTCTATGTAAGGGTGCGCGCACGGAGAAAGCTGGTTACCTGCGCTGGTTGCCAGCGTTGAATTACGTCATGAATGTTCCCATGCGTTCAGGTGCAGCTATGTTCAATAAAAGCAGGTTCCAGCTTGTCAGCGTTCCGTTTTCCTCAATGAAATAAACCCATTTTTGCGCGCCGATTATTAGTAAACGGGTAACCAGCTTTCTTTGTGCGCGCACCCTATGCTGTGAATATCACATTCACAGTCAAGCAATGATTATTTTGTCGAGTATGATGAGCTGCGAATAATTTACATTATGAAGAATTGTTCGTAGTTAACCTATAGAGTTAGCTCCGTGGTAGCATCAACGGCTCTGATTTGGCAGGTCGCTGGTTCGAGACCCACTAGCGGCAAACCTGACTGAAGTTTTTTTTCTAAAGGTTTCCTCAGTTACTAGGGGAATGCTGGGATTCAGTCATACTATATCAAGTATCGAATAATCCTTCCCAAGTATTTGAATAACCGCAATACCTTATCTTATCAATTATAAAGCATTTGAAGGCAATATTAGCAGACCAACATCGGTGGCTCGAGATACTATATCACATGAGGTTCCCAACTGACAATTGCAATCGTAGATTCGAGCTTACGATTGGCGGCGCATGCGCAGTAGCTCAGTTGGGCCAGTCTACGATTGCACTTTTTATAGACCGAGATCTAAAATAAAATTGTGAATCGTAGATCCGAGTCACGTGAACCAATCAGGAACGACAACGGTTAATTACGTACTGGGCCTTGTCATAACATAACCTCAACAAACAACTACGTTAATGCAAATAAAGAGCCATTAATTTTAATGATTAATCTGTTTGTGAATAAGGCTTGTCTTATTAGTTATTATTATTGTATTTATTTCCTAGTTGCACGATTCTAGGATTGTAAGCTGGTCGAGTGTGATTGGAGAATTGTAGATTGCGATTTCAATCGGCCACTCCAGTCAACAATTTCAAATTGAAGTGTGATATGGGCTTATGGATGGTACTATCAAAGATTAGGTACTATGCCTATGAGTACTATGTTGTGTAGTGTGATATGTGGTACTATGCCTATGAGTACTATGTTATGTAGTGTGATATGTGGTACTATGCCTATGAGTACGAAGTTGTGTAGTGTGTCGTCGATGCTTGTGAGGTGATTCTATATCATTTGCTTTACACCTTGAGTCGCTGTTCTGTTCTGTTGAACTGGAGTACAATAGCACTGTGGGTTCTGGGCGTATAGGTTGGGTCTACGCGGTCCTAGATTGCATTATTGGACATGCACTCGTAGCTAAAGCATTTGCATGTTACATTACAGCCGAGCTGATGCGCGATGTTATCTGAGCCGGCGTACCCAACAGAACAGTAGGTAGGACACCTGGACAGCGATCACATCTTTATTAGACTGAATTCCGACTTGACTACATCTAGATGTAAAGCGATTTACGTAATCGAGTTTCCAATGGGCTAGTCGACCTGAGATTGTACTTACAAACCGGATTAAAAAAAAAAAACACATTTTTGAGGGTTTCAAAATACGGTATACAGTAGTTCCTCTTTAATTAAAATTTAATTTTGTAATTTTATTTATTTAATGGGCCTTAATTTAAATTACACAATTTGAAGCATTAGGCTTATACAGAAACTCAATGCTGGGATTTATCACTTTTTTTAATTTAACAAAAAATTCAATTAAGAACTTGAATTAATGAGGTACTTGTATACTGTGTCAATTAGTTACTTATAAACATCATCATTACGATCACATTGGACTTGGTATATTTGACAGTTGACATTCTTAAGATGTTTAATATTATATGGATGCAATGTGAAATCTCAACAATGTCGAGTTTGAGTATTTATTTAGTATTTTAACTTAGCATAATATGTATAATATGTATATATCCACACTTTAAAAAATTTGAAATAATGAAGTTTGCATTCTATAAAAACATAGAGAAGTACATTATACTCAAAAATACCAATGCATTTTTACATATTACTTTATTAACTTAGTGATTGTAAATTATAACATAGAATATAAATTTGCCAACATCGTGTCTATAGCATTAAAGTAATGAGTTGACATGAGTTTTTGTTACTCAATGTTCATTGCATATAGCAACATTCTTTTTTTTTCAAATACATATTTTCAGTTTTTCTGATATTTGTATGTTTCCTAACTACAATGACTTAGGTATCCTAACTGATGATATCTGACTCTATCAGTTGGCGACTGAGGCAACTCAGGCAACTCAGAACATGATGCCGAAGTGCCGAGGAAATATTTAACATGATTTGGAAGAACCACCGTATCACTTAAAGGAATGGCTAGACTTTATTTAAGAAACGAACTAAATAGAACAGCCATGTTCATTATCTACAACCTCTATTTCCACTGTTCTGTGTATTTGTAGTGTTCCGTCGGCAGTTCATTCATTCATAAGGAGTAAGGCATGTGTTCTGTTGATATCAATTAACAAGGTCTGGGAAAAATGGGTATATTATTAGTGATTACTGAAATTGTGATTAATTTTGAACTCTTAATTAAATGACTTTTAATTTATTATGCATCTATACAGTAGGCTACATATTCTGCTCTAGCTATGGTAGATACAATGAAATTGTTCGCTCACACTCCACTAAGAAAGAATATTTGATTAAATCAGTATATAATTTCATTTTATATATATATATATATATATATATATATATATATATATATAATGTGTAATGTGTATGAGATGTCTCTCTCTCTCTCTCTCTCTCTCTCTGCCTTAATCCCGCCATAAATAAAATACCTTAATCAATCTATCTATCTCTCTTTCATGCTCTTTACGTTTCTTCTTCGGGCATAGTCATTTCCAATCTACCTGCAGGGTATGGCCATTTTGGAGCCATAATAGCAACAAAGCACATAACATATGGTACATGTCCTATGTCCCCCACTGATAATTAGTTCTTGTAACTGAGCGAGTACATTATACAATTGTACATTTATAGTGTATTTATTTAATTTTACATCTTATATCCAAGAAACATATAGTCGAGTATTTTAACAAAGTATCTACTACGTACCAAAAGAGGTGGCTCAGCGCTAATACGCTAGACGCTAATTCGCTTGGTTATCGGTTCGATACCAGCAACCGTCCGAAAAAGGCTGAAGTCTAAAGAGTTCGTTCAGGTTTTCCCAAAAACGGTAAGACTATGTTTGTTTACTCAGAAATGTCTGTAATTATTTATGTTTTCAGCAAAGATTTTAATAAAGTAATATGAATAAATAAAAACGAATATTAACTAATATTAGTATATCCTTGTTCCGAAACAACCTAACAAACCGATGCGTGGCTGACTCTTGACCAATGAGCGATGGGTATTCATATTTGGGGCTCGCTGGTTCGCTATGTAGTGATACATGTAGTGAAACAACATTACAGATGCTTTCACCATAGTGATGTTGAAAGTATCTGTAAAGTTGTTTCGGTACGCTATAAAATATGCGTGTAATAAATGTAATAACCGATGGAGGAGGAATAGATTCAATAGTTGCCGAGAACATCCTACTGCCTACTGCCATATCCTGAAACGAATTATGCCGGAATTTAAACTTATTATCTTGAAAGTAATGTAATATTGAATGAAAAAGTCCGAGTTTAGGCATTATATAGAATAAGAAGTTAAAGATGATCCAAGGTAATGGAGACAGTGTTGATTATACAATACTAGAGCGGATTCCTATCTTGAAGGCTATCTGATCTCATCTCCTCACTCAGCTTCCGAAACCCCTGAATCATGTGAATCGATCTATGTATGTATAGACAGTTACGAGCTATTTTTGTTAATGTTTATTTTTGTTTCGTTAAATAGAGGTTCCATAATTTTAAACAGGTTGGCCTTTATAAATTAATTGCCTCACCACAGCACAACACAACACAAGGGGGAGGGGCCAAGAGGGGCTGAGATGCTCCGGCGGGTCGAACGCCCGCTATACATATACAAGGAGGAAAAAACTGAAGAAATGCGTAGTCATAAGAACGGTGCTAAAACAAGTTGAAAATAAAGAAAACACAATGAAAATAACAGTTAGTGCCGAGTCATTGGCTGGCACTAGTAGTAGCCTACTGGGTGCCCGAGAAGGAGAGGTACATGGTGATGCTATCTATACAAGGCGCATGTGACTATAAACTTTTTTTTTTTTTTTTTTTAATTTGTTGGAAGGGGAAATTAAAGGGATGGGTGAAGAGGGCGAGGTTTAACAATTCTTCTCACAATCCATAATTTAAATACATTTTTGAAAAGGTGCACGTGAAGTTGCCAATCCAAGTATATTCCTGCGACCCTAACAAAATTTAGCCCGTACATTGTTTACAGAAAACTCGTTGATTGAAACATGTGATACAAAATAGACTTTTTTTTTAGGAGAAGAATAATTACATTGCATTGATTGACGTGAATCAATGAATAAAGAAATTATAGTTTCATTCCAGAAAGTAGATCTAAAGAAGTCAAGAACACGTTTTAAAAACACTGCAGGGGCGTCGGAACCGGGGGGGCAGGGTGGTTAGTCGACTTCCCTGTGCTTGCACAGAGGGGGGCGAGAGTATTATCTCGCCCCCCCTGAAAAAATGGCCAATATGAATTAAATGCATTTTAGAGTACAGATTCCGCTTATTCCTTCAAGCGATTTCAGAGGCTGGCTGCATGGTAACTTACGGATTTTTTTTTACAAAATGTTGCAAAGTCAGCTTGAAAGTTCGCCCCCCCCCGGAAAAATAGACTTCCGACGCCCCTGAAAAACAGTCATCTCAATCTAACTATTCTCTTTGCCCACAAAATATACCTGTCCAGTTATAGTACCAACTTAATTTTCCTGTTCTCTAGATCCCAACATTTACGTTGAACATGGAAAAACGGGGCATACGTCACTTTCCCTGTATCAACAATCAATCAATCATAAACTGATAAATAAAATAATATTACATGAAAAAAATACTTTTTTTAAAAAACAACGCTTATATTAAAATGCACTAAAAAGTAAAAAATAAATTTTCGCCCAACAAAGTTTTGCCTAACTCGGAAAATAAAAGCGTTGGGCGCTTTCCCTGCATAAACAGCAGAATATTGCTATCTATGTCAATACCGAAAGCGCCCAACGCTTTTTTTTCCGAGTTAGGCAAAACTTTGTTGGGCGAAAATTTATTTTTTACTTTTTAGTGCATTTTAATATAAGCGTTGTTTTTTAAAAAAAGTATTTTTTTCATGTAATATTATTTTATACTTTTTAGTCTTAAAGAATCTTGCAATCAAATATATGCTCACTGGACGTGTCCGAATTTAGAAGACTGCATACTTGTGTACTTGTACTTGTTAACTTCACTCGCAAACTAGCGTGCTCGCATTGCAAACTTGAATTTCGGACAGTTCCGTTCATGCACGATCCAGCGATCGGCCAATAATGCTTATGAAAAGTGGGGTTATGTGGCTATGGGAGAATTATATTATATTATATTATATTATATTATATTATATTATATTATATTATATTATATTATATTATATTATATTATATTATATTATATTATATTATATTATATTATATTATATTATATTATATTATATTATATTATATTATATTATATTATATTATATTATATTATATTATATTATATTATATTATATTATATTATATTATATTATATTATATTATATTATATTATATTATATTATATTATATTATATTATATTATATTATATTATATTATATTATATTATATTATATTAAAACAATCAATTCCTACCGTGATAGAAAACAGCAGTTGCGCTAGCACCAACTACCACCAACTAACACCAACGATCAACTGTGAGGTCGAACCACGCGAAGGGAACGCACCTATGCGTACATGGTGAATGACTCACCGCACGGGGTTGTACCATACTTACAAGTGGAGCGTGTTGACATTCTTGCTGCATAGAAACATATCCGATGCTTTCGTAACGGATATTTGAGTCCCGAACCATGCCTGCATGTGGTTGGCCCATCCTCACTAGCTGTGACTAATTTCCCATATGAAGCTAATTGTTTAATAATTTAATCATGGTGGATTAATTAATAAGTGAATCTGATCATTGATTCATATATTGTCATTTAGAAAATACGACTGTGTGAAAATTTCAGCTCGATCGGACGTTGGGAAGTGGGTGAAATATCGATTAATTAATTATGATGGTTTAATTAATTATTTAATAAATATGACAATTGATTCATGTATTGTCATTAGAATACGTCTGTGTGAAAACTTTGAGCTCAATTTGACGTTCGGAAGTGGGTGAAATATCGATTCCCATTTAAAACATCAATTAATTAATTATGATGACTTCATTGAATATTTAGTAAATATGACAATTGATTCATGTATTGTCATTAAGAATACGTCTGTGTGAAAACTTTCAACTCGATTCGACGTTGGAAAGTGGGTGAAACATCGATTCCCATATAAAACATTAATTAATTATGATGAATTAATTGAATATTTAGTAAATGTGACAATTGATTCGTGTATTATCATTAAAAATACGTCTGTGTGAAAACGTTCAGCTCAGTTCAACGTTGGAAAGTGGGTGAAATATCGATTTCCATATAAAACATCAATTAATTAATTAATTATGATGAATTAATTGATTATTTAGTAAATATGACAATTGATTCGTGTATTGTCATTAAGAACACGTCTGTGTGAAAACTTTTAACTCGATTTGACGTTGGGAAGTGGGTTTAACTTCAATTCTCATATAAAACATCAATTAATAAATAATGATGAATTAATTGACGAGTTAGTAAATATGACAATTGATTCGTGTGAGTCATTAAGAATACGTCTGTATAAAAACTTTCAACTCGATTTGACGTTAGGAAGTGGACTGTACATCGATTTTCATATAAAACATTAATTAATTAATTATGATGAATTAATTGACGATTTAGTAAATGTGACAATTGATTCGTGTATGATCATTAGAAATACGTCTTTGTGAAATCTTTTAATTCGATTTAACGTTGGAAAGTGGGTTAAACATCGATTTCCATATAAAACATGAATTAATTAATTATGATAAATTAATTAACAATTTAGTAAATATGACAGTTGATTCATGTATTGTCATTAGAACTTCGTCTGTGTACAAAATGTCAGCTTGATCGGACATTTAAAAGTAGGTGAAATATCGATTCAAAGATTCATCGATTTCCATGTAAAACATTAATTAATTAATTATGATGAACTAATTGACAATTTAGTAATTATGACAGTTGATTTATGTATTGTCATCAGGAATACGTCTGTGTAAAAAATTTCAGCTTGATCGAACATCTAGAAGTAGGTGGAATATCGATTCAAAGATTTCGTCCAGACAAACAAGGCAAGTTAATATAAGCGTTGTAATAACGCTTATTTGGAAATTATCATATCTAAAATCATATAAAATCGAATTAATGCCTTTTACGCCTAATAATCAATTTTGAAGCCCAATTTCTATAAAAACAATAATACCAAACCTATTTTCATAGAATATCAGTAAATATTGGGTGTTGTTATTCATATAAAGCAGACTTGACAACGGCTTAAAAATTTTGACAAGGTTAGCTCAATGACCTTGAAAATTTGATTGTTTCGTCTAGGAAGCGGTGGTAAAGTCCAAGGAGGCTATATGCAAAGTCATTCATATAAGCAGTGATTTTCATGGATTGTGACGTCACATACCGTTTAAAAATAATAGTGCGGGAAACAGATAATCAAAATCTTTGAACATTTATAGAAGTATAATGAGTTAGTTTTAAAACTTTAAAATTAGGTTTCTGATGTCTTCAGATGAATAACAATATATTCCACGAACTTTCAGAGCTGTAGAAAATTCATGCACATTCCCTATTAAACTAGCTCCTAGGTAATGGCTAACATGAGCATCAGGTGCACACGCCCAAGTCCTTTGACTTATGTGTGCACCGAAATGCAAACAGCACTCATTGACTATACAATGCATTTTAAACTATTTTATATTATACCACTGTAATTGTATTGTATTGAATGTATTGTAATTTAACTAACATGTATATTGCTAATGCCAATAAATAAATAAATAAATACAAAAATTTTCAACTTGTATAACCAAACGCTGAAAGTCCCCTCTGTGCACTGCAAAGCGAAACACCACCTTCACGACCACCACACGCAATGAATTTGTCTATTGATATTGGTAAACGTGCATAAAACGGCCAGTTACGGTTAGAGGGATGTGAGGCTAGCATTAGAATAGCTAGAGAAAGGGGTCCCAACCCAAGTCCTATCGACCAAACGAAAAATTGTCGAAAGAACTACTATTTTTCTTTACGTTTTACATGTACTAATTACATCTTCCTACAAGTAGTAGACCAGCTCCTAAACTACTTGACACTTCTTCCTTTATCTCAGTTCAAGGTTTGCACGGTCCACGTCTTGGCTTTCTACCACGTACATATGGGACTAAGTCGTCGTTATACATGTCTTGTTGGCAGGGGTGTATTGGGGGGGAGGGAGGGGGGGGGGGGGGGGGAACGGCGTTCCCCCTGGAGAAAAATTATTGGCTATCGTTCCCTCTGGAAAGTTTCTTGGGGAACGCGGAAGAACGCCATTATGGTGGCTGGCACAAACATGGGGCTGTACAAAAAGGTTTTAAATTTGGAAACTTATATATGGGTATTTGATATTAATACAGGCACAATAAAGAAGGAAGGTGCTTGGGAGGGCTGGTTATTGTCGCACAGTACACGACGTGGAAATTCTTGGACCTATGGAGACACCTGCATTAGGTTAAACTTCTTAGAAGCCATTAAATTATACTCTTAAAACTTGTCGTAGCTTGTTGCATCCTTTGAATACGTGTTAATCCTAAAAGGCAGCATCTTTGACATTGCCAGAGACACAAAATGTGGCAGGTTGGCTGCTTTTTGATAATTTTGTGTTAGTGTTGCAAGAGCAGTCACATAGTTCGTACGTGTGTTTTGTTTTTCTTGTGTGTATGACCGATTGATACCGAGTGATAAAATTACAATTTCTGAACTTAATAAATTGACTGCGAAGATCATTGAAATCATTGTTGACCCATGCCGGCGGAAGCGTATGCTTCTGGTAGGGCCACCCTAGCCGGACAGGACGAGGAGGAGAAGTCAGACGAAACGCAGTCCACACCCTCTCCACTCCTTTTTCCTCCCCTTTCCCCTTTCCTCCCCGCCCTCCTACTTGCCCCTTTCCTCCCAAACATCTTCATTATCACCCACTCATCGGCTTGATTAGCCAAGTGGCAAAAATATAAGACGTTAAGCCCAAATATCAATCAATCAAATCATTGTTTTACCAACGTTCCTAATGGTGCACAATATGTATGTAATTTTTCTCACAAGTGGCATGTATGAATAAATTAATTAATCATATAGATAAAACATCATATCATCTAACTATCATCATCTTTCATCTAATAGTATTTCATTTTTAGTTATTTTGGTAACATATGCAACCTATCACCAAACAATTACGTTCCCCCCAGCAAAATATTAGGAAAACACCACTGCTTGTTGGCCTCACAACTGTACATCTGCGTCACAGCCATATAGAAGGAACAACAATTTGTGTCCCAACATTAATCGGATTACTAATCTCACTCAGCCAACAGTAATCAAAGTGTTCTAACATTCAAACTGGATGGCTTCTTACATGTTCTAGAATTTATCCCAAGCTAATCTCACTCTCATCCGATTCAGCCCTTTTGAACCGAGATTTATCTGATTACTTAGATTCGTTGTGGCGCGAGTTTGAATTGATGAACTTTTACTGATGATTATATAATGTTCGATTGCTTGTATGGCAAATCAGTTTTATGTCTACACACCCAACAGAATAACTAACGATGATTCAGACAAAGGAACACGCTTCCATATTTTATTTATTTTATTATAACTAAGGCCAGTGTAGGGCACAATGGCCTCTTTAGCCTGATGAGTCATGATTGATGAATGATAATGAGGAAGGGAGGAGGGGAAGCCTGGTACTGGCACGTAGCCTACTCCTGTCGAAAAGTACCAACGAGAGCATCGGCTTTTACGTCCCATCCGAAAGGACGGTGTAACTTTGACCAGTCATATAGGTTCCTCCACTAACCTTGACTGCCGAGCATTTGACGAGAAGAACGAAGCTGTTACACAAGCTTTTGAACCCTCCAATCTGCTCTAACCAACAGTAACAAGTGTTTCGAAGGAGAGTGGTCACTTATCCACCTTCTGACCTAGCCCGAGGTTGCTTAACTTCGGTGTTCGTATGAGAACTGTCTAAGCGACCGCGGCTAAATATGAGTGTAACTTCCAAATGCAAATTCCCCTCAAATTTCGTTTCCCTCCCACCGAGCAAAACAAATTTCTTGTGTTGTGTCATACACCCCATACTGACGTCACTGCAGGTTATCCGAGATTATGTGTCTGGTGGATTCTGTGTGAAGTTGTGTTCCTTTCTGAACACAACTACTAAATTGCAAAATCGGGTCGGGTATTTAGGTATTATAACTTATAAAACAGAAACCAAAAAAGTGCAGCCTATATTTTGCGCTCAACTTTCCTTCAAATTAGCTGCATTCAAACTTTATTAGAGTGGTTAGCTATTGAAAATTACATATTTTTATTTTTAGCATCTAAATGAGTCTCGCTCGACCCGAAAGAAATAACTTTACTTTAGTTATCATAGATGCTGTGGTAGAGACGTTTTATGTAAAATAGATTTATGAACCCACAGTATAATTGTGAATTCACTATTTTTTCTTCCTCTCCGATGTAATAATCTCTTTCTGGTAGCCATGATTTCAATAAATATTACATTCAAAATATAACGTGTCTTTTGCCAGTCGCTATGTTTGTTCGGAGGATATTTCTGGGCTAAAAGTTGCGTGACAGTTTCCCTTGTGTCCTTTAAATTTGGTTCGTGATGTCACCACTAATCTTCGAAAATGGGATTAGAATAATTGTTCGTCAAGTGAGATGGTCATTTGTAGATTATAGCGATTCATTAGATGGTTTCTTAATGTATGTTGGCTACAGCTTCTTTTCACGTGCTTTGCTAAAGCTTAGGTGCTTTCTGAATATATATTTAATCAGTACGCTACCTTATGTTTAGAGGGCTTTGAGTAGCATTTGTTCGGATGCTGTTTTCATTCAAATGTAAAAAGTATGGCAACTACTGTAATTTTGAAGAATGAAATGCAACATTTGATGAAACGGAATACTTAATTACAAGATTGTTTTACTGTTTAATGGAATAAATAACAGTTTTTTTTTTTTTATCAATTATCGTCATCATCGTCTTTGTGTTTGTTGATATATAGAATTTTGGGCTGTGTGTATAACTATTTTGTCTGTTGGTTTAGTTTATGCCCAACAAATGACTTAAACAAGATTTTAATTATTCATCAATGCCAAACAAAAAATTGTATCAATTACAGTGTTCCAAGCTTATTTCAGTTCATATAACGATTAATTAGTCATAATTAATTAAATACTAAGCATAGACTAAAACATGTCATGCAAATTATTCATTTTGACTAGTATAACACATATTTAATGACCGTAGCCACCCAATCCTCACTAGAGCAGTGTATTGCATTTATTTAGCATGCTCACCATAGTGAGTGACCCTATGTGCGGGGTGACAAAAGTCACCATATTTTATTTAATTAGATCAGCGTAGCGTAGCAGGGTGAATCTCTCATTTCAGAAATATGTTTAATAGTTTATGAATTAGCACGTGTTGAGTAGAGTACGGTTTAATGAAAATATGGAGAAATCCATTAAAAAACCAACTTGAAGGTTTTAATTTATCTTCAGACAATTTCTTAACAGATTTAAATAATATTACTTGGAATTATAAGCAACATATTGAGGAAAAATTTACTTACTTTCTAAGGTTGTAACTTACCCCTCCATCTTGTAAAAAAATGACATGTTCATTATCACATTTTTTTTTTTTGTGAGAGTAATATGATATGGAAATGATATGTTTGATACCAAGAAAAAAATCGCTCATCTGGTAACTCGGAGAGTTTTCTTAGTATTTCAGCAATATGTGGCTAAAAACCATGCACTCTTAATGGTTCATCAAATTCAGACAGCATAAATATCCATATTTATTAGTTTTTCACTATATGACACAAAACATGTTAAAAAAAAAAGTTACCATAGTCACATCACTTGTCCGGTAGTCGATTGTATATACAAAATCTTAAAATTTTCCTCGACTAAATTTGGATGTTTCAAAGAATTTGGAGGACTAGCACAAACTAAACATTACTTTTTGAACATCTTGTGTATAGGGTGTATCCCTTCACGATATTACCTTTAGAATGGACTTCTTTACAAGTGGGGGTTGGGGCGTTTTAACACAATTTCTACCGGATGGTGCACAGTTATTGTGGGTCTTTAGTAGGCGTTGATGTAAAAGAAAAGGTACAACAATAATTAACTGGAATGCGTTGTTCGATCCTTTTCTCGAGTTTGATAAATGATCCTGTTAGATTAATGACGAAAGACCAGATCCCACAATAACATTTGGAATTAGTTCAGATGCCAATCTGTGAGTAGGGATGGATGTGGGTGCTGTGCTGTGGAGCATGGCCGGCTGACATCGGCAGACTTCGGCTCTTATCGCTGCACTGTGAGTAGGGATGGATGTGGGTGCTGTGCTATGGAGCATGGCCGGCTGTCATCGGCAGACTTCGTGACCCCGTTCGGCACTCTTCGGCTCTTATCGCTGTCCTGTGAGTAGGGATGGATGTGGGTGCTGTGCTATGGAGCATGGCCGGCTGTCATCGGCAGACTTCGTGACCCTGTTCGGCACTCTTCGGCTCTTATCGCTGCACTGTGAGTAGGGATGGATGTGGGTGCTGTGCTGTGGAGCATGGCCGGCTGTCATCGGCAGACTTCGTGACCCCGTTCGGCACTCTTCGGCTCTTATCGCTGCACTGTGAGTAGGGATGGATGTGGGTGCTGTGCTGTGGAGCATGGCCGGCTGTCATCGGCAGACTTCGTGACCCCGTTCAGCACTCTTCGGCTCTTATCGCTGTCCTGTGAGTAGGGATGGATGTGGGTGCTGTGCTATGGAGCATGGCCGGCTGTCATCGGCAGACTTCGTGACCCCGTTCAGCACTCTTCGGCTCTTATCGCTGTCCTGTGAGTAGGGATGGATGTGGGTGCTGTGCTATGGAGCATGGACGGCTGTCATCGGCAGACTTCGTTACCCTGTTCGGCACTCTTCGGCTCTTATCGCTGTCCTGTGAGTAGGGATGGATGTGCGTGCTGTGCTATGGAGCATGGCCGGCTGTCATCGGCAGACTTCGTGACCCCGTTCGGCACTCTTTGGCTCTTATCGCTGTCCTGTGAGTAGGGGTGGATGTGGGTGCTGTGCTATGGAGCATGGCCGGCTGTCATCGGCAGACTTCGTGACCCCGTTCGGCACTCTTCGGCTCTTATCGCTGCACTTGAGACACAGTCACTGACCAGCCCGGTGAACGTGGTCTATATTCTAGTACCACGCCTGATTCGTCCCCGGACCAACCCGGTAAACGGGGTCTATATTCTAGTACCGGGTCTGATTCGTCCCCGGACCAACCCGGTGAACGGGGTCTATATTCTAGTACCGGGTCTGATTCGTCCCCGGACCAACCCGGTGAACGTGGTTGCTAGGTGGAACGACGGAACAAAAACTCTTTCTTTGTTTAAGAAGTAAATTGTTTTTAATCGTTTCCTATCAAATTACTCGGTACAAACCCATCACGAATGGCGGTAGCAATAGTTCCAACCTTACATAAAAGCAAGTATAATAGTTGTACGTGTTGTGTTAGAATGTGTTGTTTATGGAGCCAATGACAGCGTAATACGGCGTGCTTTTTATGCGATATAAACCAGTCTTTGTGTAGGCCTTGGCCTAGGCCTACACAAAGAATTTGTACTAGGCCTACATTTGTTTGATGCTCTTGAGGCCAAGTCTTGAAACCTTGCGAATCAAGTCGCAATGCGAATCAACTCACTGTTTCCAAACCGCATGCGACTTGACTTCTACTAATGTCGTAGTCTTGAAATTAGGCTTGCGCCTGAAGTCGCTTGCGAGATAAACTTTGCGGGTTACTGATTTTTTGCGTTATCAAACTCCGCCCACAACAACTCAATAAATGACCAATGACAAAGCGCGTTACAACTTGCATCTTTCGATCCATCCAATAGTCGAGGCGTGAGTCGTGACGACTTGGTTTGTTGTTGTCGCTCTCGCTGTCATTGCCGTGCGTGTACAAACATATGTTCTCTAACCTCTAACCTCCTCCTCGGCCTCGGGAGAGAAGTTAGTATGCAATGTTAGGTCTAGGGCATGTCTAGGCCTTTAAGCCTTGTGGGTCTTTTCACGTAGAAGATAGGCCCGCCTAGGGAAAGCACATTTTCTATGTAGGATCTAGGCGTAGGCTGCGTAGACCTAGGCCTAGCTAGACCATGCAAGGATCCGAGTACCGGTAGGCCCTCTTTTATTTCTCTATGGGTAGGCCTATGTTTCATGATTGGAGTGCCTCACACACGCATTTTCTATGTAGGATCTAGGCGTAGGCCAAGGCCTAGCTAGGCTATGCAAGGATCCGAGTAGGCCTATGTTTCATGACTGGAGTGCCTCACACACACACATTTTCTATGTAGGATCTAGGCGTAGGCCTAGGCCTAGCTAGGCTATGCAAGGATCCGAGTAGGCCTATGTTTCATGATTGGAGCCTGAAGTATTTAATACATTTCGTGTCAGATAACGCATTTAATGGATTAATAACGGTGCGGAAACGTTCTTGTATGTTGTTTTCTGCTATTTCGGCCTCTTCAAGATCGGCAATCGCATTTATTATTGCAACATCCTCCATCTTGTTCCATCTCAAGTCGCAAATAACTGACAACTCGCAACGTTATAGCTCGTGGTTTGAAACGTAAAAAAACTTGCGAGTTGAATCACCGCCCGCTTCCCCAATTTGTCTCAAGACTATCGTTTTGCTGTTTTTTTTTGCGACTTGCGGGAATTTGCGACTTGAAACGTGTGGTGAGTTGAAACGTGAATTTCAAGACTTGGCCTCCAGGGGGCAAGTTAATTGATGGATACACGTTTTAGATATCACGACAAGAAAACACTTGTCGTTTTTAACTTTTGAGAAGTATTGTTTAACTGCGACGTGGATTGTGGATTAATTAAAGGTACTGGAATAATACTGTCGAATTCCTATAGTATGCATTTACAAGTTCTTTAAACAAATATTTTGCAAAATAAAATGAGGATATGATTCACTTTTGGACTTGACTTACATTCAGTATGATTGTTTCTTTACTTTAAAAAAAATCTGTAAGTAAAATTTGAAAAAAAATAAGGCGTTTATTACTTGTGGCATTATCCTAACAACAGCTACTTCTTTAGTGTATAAAGAAGAACTGAATGAAGACTTTAACACACGCAAAACCATATTTTTAAATCAAAAAATATTGTTTTCCAGGAAAAGGTCTTCCAAAAGAAACAACATCTGACGAAACATCTTATAAGTTTATGAACACGAATGTGGTTTTGTTTATCATGCATTTCATGAGTGCGAAACATGAACAATCCCAACAAGGTTAAATAAGAGATAGCATCATAATATTATTACTATCATCGGATATTGTGAAATCATACCACTGTAAGGTCCTAATTCACCAACTTCGTAACAAGCTCCGATTCAGTAAGTTCGGTTTGGTAGCCATGGTTTCAACAAACATTACATTTCTAAATGCATACATACATATAGTAGTAGTTGCCATGATTGTTCTTACCGGCTAGTCGGACTTTCAGTCCTAAGTAATGCAATTGGATGTTTTCTGCTATGTAGCTACGGAAACAAGAACATCATGTCTATTTGTGTACAACAGGGCAATTCGCAACACTGCACACACAAAACGAAACAAATTTTTTGTAAATTACTGCAACTACATAAAACTAACTATAGCTTTATAAATAGTCAATAACAACAAATAAACAAACTTCTAGTTGAAAGTAAGAGCTTAATTTGGTGACATGCAATATGGTTAATAATTTTCCTATTTTTTCTGAATGTCCTAAATCGAACGCAAACTCGTTTTAAAATGCCGTATGAAGTAAGTATGCGTTCAACTTTCCGGTCTTCAGTTTACGATACTTTCTAAGGGGTACTCAAAGTATAATTAGCGGTTTTGGTCAGAACGCCACAAAAAATCGATAAAGTAAAAGAATGCGCAAATTTCCTACATAGGATCTCAATTGAAAATGAAAAACATATGTTTACTTGTAGTAATAAAAGTTGTTACTATGTACACATATTTGTGAAAGTTTCATTATAGTGTTGCGTTCTTGAGATATGTCAAAAAACGCAAAATTCAAGCGATTTTTATACCTTGAGTGTTAAGCGTGCACATTTTTATTCGTTCATAAATTAAGCTAGGGAATAACAACAGATTTGCTACAAAGCTACGTTAATCTTCAAACAATTTTTTTCTTCAAAACTTTGGCAGCCTGCAAGGAAGGTAACGCATTGCGTTTCATATACCCTTATTGCGAGTCTAAACAGTGTTCTAATTCCATGGCAAACCATACATTTTGCAGGGAACCATACACAGAAATAGACAATGGTCTATCAATCAAATATTTGAAACAAAGACACGACACAGATCTGAATAAAGTGAGTATTATGCTACCAGACGCAATGTAATAATTTGTTGGTGTACACTGGGTATGCTAATGCCAGCCAGTCTGTCTGAGTATTGTGCTACCAGACGCAATGTAATAATTTGTTGGTGTACACTGGGTATGCTAATGCCAGCCAGTCTGGCTGAGTATTGTGCTACCAGACGCAATGTAATAATGTGTTGGTGTACACTGGGTATGCTAATGCCAGCCAGTCTGGCTGAGTATTGTGCTACCAGACGCAATGTAATAATTTGTTGGTGTACACTGGGTATGCTAATGCCAGCCAGTCTGGCTGAGTATTGTGCTGCCAGACGCAATGTAATAATTTGTTGGTGTACACTGGGTATGCTAATGCCAGCCAGTCTGACTGAGTATTGTGCTACCAGATGCAATTTAATAATGTGTTGGTGTACACTGGGTATGCTAATGCCTGCCAGTCTGACTGAGTATATTGCTACCAGACGCAATGTAATAATTTGTTGGTGTACACTGGGTATGCTAATGCCTGCCAGTCTGGCTGAGTATTGTGCTACCAGACGCAATGTAATAATTTGTTGGTGTACACTGGGTATGCTAATGCCAGCCAGTCTGACTGAGTATTGTGCTACCAGATGCAATGTAATAATGTGTTGGTGTACACTGGGTATGCTAATGCCTGCCAGTCTGGCTGAGTATATTGCTACCAGACGCAATGTAATAATTTGTTGGTGTACACTGGGTATGCTAATGCCAGCCAGTCTGTCTGAGTATTGTGCTACCAGACGCAATGTAATAATTTGTTGGTGTACACTGGGTATGCTAATGCCAGCCAGTCTGGCTGAGTATTGTGCTACCAGACGCAATGTAATAATGTGTTGGTGTACACTGGGTATGCTAATGCCAGCCAGTCTGGCTGAGTATTGTGCTACCAGACGCAATGTAATAATTTGTTGGTGTACACTGGGTATGCTAATGCCAGCCAGTCTGGCTGAGTATTGTGCTGCCAGACGCAATGTAATAATTTGTTGGTGTACACTGGGTATGCTAATGCCAGCCAGTCTGACTGAGTATTGTGCTACCAGATGCAATGTAATAATGTGTTGGTGTACACTGGGTATGCTAATGCCTGCCAGTCTGACTGAGTATATTGCTACCAGACGCAATGTAATAATTTGTTGGTGTACACTGGGTATGCTAATGCCTGCCAGTCTGGCTGAGTATTGTGCTACCAGACGCAATGTAATAATTTGTTGGTGTACACTGGGTATGCTAATGCCAGCCAGTCTGACTGAGTATTGTGCTACCAGATGCAATGTAATAATGTGTTGGTGTACACTGGGTATGCTAATGCCTGCCAGTCTGACTGAGTATATTGCTACCAGACGCAATGTAATAATTTGTTGGTGTACACTGGGTATGCTAATGCCTGCCAGTCTGGCTGAGTATTGTGCTACCAGACGCAATGTTATAATTTGTTGGTGTACACTGGGTATGCTAATGCCAGCAGTCTGGCTGAGTATTGTGCTACCAGACGCAATGTAATAATTTGTTGGTGTACACTGGGTATGCTAATGCCTGCCAGTCTGGCTGAGTATTGTGCTACCTGACGCAATGTAATAATGTGTTGGTGTACACTGGGTATGCTAATGCCTGCCAGTCTGGCTGAGTATTGTGCTACCAGACGCAATGTAATAATGTGTTGGTGTACACTGTGTATGCTAATGCCAGCCAGTCCGCCTGAGTATTGTGCTACCTGACGCAATGTAATAATTTGTTGGTGTACACTGGGTATGCTAATGCCTGCCAGTCTGCCTGAGTATTGTGCTACCTGACGCAATGTAATAATTTGTTGGTGTACACTGGGTATGCTAATGCCAGCAGTCTGTCTGAGCGCGGATTGACAGGGCCCTCAACAATGGAGAGGCCGTGATTAATTGATGTTTGGCTATCAAACATCTCAAGTTGGACTCAGCGGGGGTTCGCGGACTGGACTGGGATAGAGGGGGGGGGGGGGGGACCTCATACCCTTAGCATCTCCCGAGTATATTCTGTACAGAAAGTGAGTAGGCCATGATATGCGGTTGGGGTTGGGGCTGGTTGTGGGGTAGGGGGGGGGGGGGGGGGGGGGCTTTAAGACTTATCGGTCCAATAGAAGGGGTAAGGGATTTTGATTTTACGTTTGAATTACCAAGAAGAGAAGGATATTTTCAAACTACGATTTCAGCTAACTAGGCAAACGCTCAGTGTGACGCGTTGATAAGCGAGCGCGTACATGTTCACGAGCTTTCTGGCGAAAAGTTCTCAAATTTATCGTCATTGTTCAATATAAGAGATAAAGATAAGAGTGTCGCAAACAGCCTTGTTGCTCCAGCGCCGTTATACAGAAAAGACTAATATCATCACCAGCATAAGAATGTTTATATTTCTTCAAAAAACAACAATCAACAACAACCAAAACCAAATGTGCAAAGATTACAGTTTATATTGGCATAGTTATTATACTTCCTACCATTGTATAATAAAAGATTGATTTTCCATATAAATTAAAGCTTGGAATTTTCGTTGTCATGGTTACTTCAATACAAATCTGCAATACAAAATATGTAATTTGTACCTACAATACCATCGGATCGCGTTGAAGTTAGTATATTCGTGACTGGACAAAAATGTACTATAATATGGCTATCTCACATGTTGCTGCCAGTTTGTTTAAGAACAATATGTTCTTGTAACTACATTGTAACTTTGTAACTTTTCGGCCGATTTTGCCACAAAAACATACACCTTCAATCCACATCGAGGCGTGTAGATGGCCCAAATTTCAACGTGATCGGACGTTCCGTTTGACCGCTATCGACAGACATAAAAAAACAAAAAATCAAAACAAAACAGGACGAGTGCCATAAAAGTCTAATGAACTCGCTCGCTTCGCTCGCTTTGTAACATTCTAAGTGGTATAATGTCCCCGAAAATAGGTAGTCCTCGTTTATAGGGGGTGAGAATATTGAATTTAATTTAGAAAATTTTGAAAGTCCTCATTATTAGCAGAATCGATAGAGAAGTGTCCCCCATGAGAGGAAAAAGCATTTACTTATCATTCTTATAAGTTCTTCTAAGACCTCGAAAAGGGACCACGATATAGTAAGTTTGTTTAAAATTATATTGTATCTATAACTATAAGTTTCAAGCGAGAAATCGTATTTTGTTTTGAAATGATATTCAAGCAATGAAAGCATTTGTGTGGGCAGGATGGATAATCAGACATTACTATGGATGATATTCCAGTCTTCAGCCAACAAACACGCGTGTGGGATGTTTTTATCGCAACAGTCCTTCAATGATGATATCGATGAAACTGATAATCTAGATATAGGCCAAATACACAGAAATGTTATTTCTCAGCTTACATTTTTTTTATTCCCGTCGAACCAAATTAATTGCGATTTTAAGACCATTCAGAAGTTATCTCGTTTCAAGAAAAAACGGCATTTTTTATTCAGACTTAGGTTTGTTAATATTATTTTTCTTTAATAGAAAAATAAATCAAAGTACGCCAATGAGTTGTTTTTGTTTACAAGGTTACGTAGAATTCGTGTTTATATCTCTCACCTCATTTCTTCCCAATATTAGACCGGCGAAGCAAGTGCTTCCGCTACGGCAAAATTTCTAGGAAGCATCCTCTTGTGTATTCACATAAAGCCAGTTTTAAAGATGTTAAATGTAAAACCAAGAGGTATGGAAACTTGTATCGTTAAATATTCCCAGAACAAAGTCATTACCAGATCATTTAAAAGGGGTAAGTTGATATTGTTCCCAAATCCCAACTAGAACGGCACAATGCATAATCAGAGTCAGAGGAGTAACTTTACCTTAAAGTTAAGACTATGGTAAACTTACATGTGAAGCTTTCAATCCCTGGCCAGGACTTAGGAGACCCGATAATAACATCCCCGCACTACGACTTCGCAGAAAAAATGAAAACTTCTTTACGGAATAATAAGAATTCATTAAATGTTGTTAGATTATAAACAATTAAATGAATAGACTTTAAACCTAAATTCAATTAATGCAATTAGTTATCAGCTCGTGTATGGTATCACCATTTCCCTAATGAATTGAAACAAACAATGAAGTAATAAGGAGTAAAAAATATAAATGGTGCTCTCGTCGTCTCGAATAGCATGATTGCAATCATAGGGACGAAAAGCAGCCAGAATCATCGTCCTCTGAAACATACGAGCAGTGGATATAACGTTACACAACTAAACACACTTGTGAGCAATACCCTGCGGTCTCACCTACTGATACCGATCTAAGATGCATATCAACTATCTTTTTCATGCACGCTGTTTTAACGAAAATCAACATATTCATGACATTCTTTCACACATTTGTAAAAGACAGTCGAGTCAACAAGTCACGGCTGCTGTTAAGGAATTTTTTAGTATCCAACCCAAAGTCGTAAATTATCTTAATGAACATGTTTCAAGTAGGTGGTTGGAAATAGAAAAGAACAGTTAGTTGGTTCTATCAAATACTACTATATCAAATAGTGTGACGTCAATAACCACCTTCTGTGCTCAATATAGTAGACTTCTCGCGTCGAAGCCTCCCGACGCCAGTGTGTCAGTGTTAAAGCCCAATTCCAACCGTCTAAATTGGGCTTAAAGCCCAATTTAGAGGTTCAATGTTCTGCTCAATGTTCCTTGAATTCAAGGACAAAAAAGCATTACATAAAGTAGAGTATTGTTGTGTTATATTATCTATGTATATTTTGATGCTTTTTTGTCTAAATGGGTAGATGTCAGTAACCGCCGCCTGTGTATACAGACTATCTGCTCAACATCTGGCGCGGCAAGTTGCAACATTACTGTCACGACGTTATATCATGGCAAATACAACTTGTGGTGGAAACGAAACATTTTCAAACGCATTTTATCAAACACAAACTCTCTCAAAACTAGATTTGGCTTTTACTTTATTCCTTGATTGCAGTTTCTGATTTTTGTTTCAATTTCTCTTATTTCTTTGAGTTGGGATCGATGAAGTAATCAGCTTCGTTCTTTTCGTTTTGTTAATTTTCTTTCTGTTATTTCCAATTTCCTCCGTAGTGTTCTCTGTAAAAACTGTAATATTTGTTTTCCTTAAGGAGGAGGGACAACACTGAAATTTGTAACTTCTAAAGTTTTCATCGGAATTATATGTGTTTTTGTGTGTGCATTAATCAATGACTGAGATATTAATAGCAAAAAAAAAAAAATTAAAAATGGCATCGTTATTAATTTCGTATTGTTGATTCAACAATGAATTAGCCGGGACATTTTCACATGAGCACCAAACACCATAATTGATATATATATACTTTTTTTGTGAAGCTAAATAACCATTTGAGGTATATAAGGATGGATTATTTTTCAGATTTTAAATACAGGAACAAATTATGTTTTACTTATAACAATTATTTAGATTCTTCGATTTCCATTGCACATTAAAGTTTAGGATTTTTTTATTTTTATTCTACCAAAGGTAATAATTATTCCATCCGATGAGACCTTCCTTTATTAGTAAAGAATATTCACAGAAAGTTTCACTTTGATTGCTCAAATATTGTAGACACTAAAATGTCCCACCTTCTGAAAAATGTAAAAAAAAATTATCCCAGAAATGACTGTTAAAGTTTAGTAAGTTGTGAAATGATCATAGTAATCGAGTTCAAACAAACTTCAAAAACAGATATCAATAATGAAATGTAAGTTTTGTGTGTTAAATCTTAGGTTTAGAACACAACATAATATTTGATAAAAAAAAAAAAAAATGCAAAAAACGAGATTTTATTCAGAATTTCAGTGTTGTCCCTCCTTTAGTGCTCCTTTGTACGTAGTGATGTATTTGCTTTTCCAAACTGTGTGTATTTCTGTTGTATGTCAATTTTAACTCCCACCCCTGTCGACAACGCATTATATTGCGGCTATCCACATTGTTATACCTTATTTAAACATGGTGGATGTTATGTTTTTGGCCACGCCTAATGGCGTAAAATGCTGAACGTGTCCATTTGTTCTTTATTTTATTTTTCTTGATTATATTTTATTGTATTATATAACTTTAATTTTAATTCTATACAACAATATTTGTCATAACATTTTGTTTCTTCCTATTCTTTTGTCTACAGCACAGTTTTTTTTGTCCTTGTGTTATCTTTTGACATTTTATTTGGTTCAGTGTTTTTGCTATTGTTTTATAGCAATTGTTTGTTTATAACTACCCTACTAACCCTTTATAACTAAATGTGAAGGACAATCAGATGGTTTGGGAGGGGTGGGATGATGCTCGCAGTATTCGGGCTGTTAACGCATAACATACAAGACAGCATAACTTTCACTGTCATAATAACTGTTCTTATCACTTCCAACTAACTATTAAAGTCTCCTCTAACTTGTTTTCACTATGGCAACCACCAACTAGAAGCTTTGAAATCAAGTCATCCTATACCCAAAATATTGTGTTGGATAGGAAATCATAAGACCGGGCGTAAGAACATTAGGTGAAGTAAAACCCTTGCCCGATGCCGAGCCGTGGTTTCTCTGCATACTGTACTGGATGCCGGGTATGAGTGATTGCCGAGTTGCCCCGAAGAGGTTACGACTGGAGAGGGGGAGGGGGGGGGGATCCAGTGGCGATATCAAACAAATAGTCGGACAAGCAGCCTCGCCTTCGCGTCAGGCGTCTCAGCTAAGCAATCCAGAGCTAAAGATAATATTAATTACTTCAAATATGTAATTTATGTAATTTATAATATCGTTTTATTGTTACAAATTGTTCACAGAATTTAGATACATTTATCATCAATACAATATTATAGATTGGGTGGATCTGTTTGCATTGAAATGAAAATTAATCTGTTTTGTTACAAACTGGAACAATTTAATGATTTGTATTTAACCGTTAATATAACGGTGACCATTTCTACAAACACTGAAACAAAAACTGTACATTTGACTAATGATGCATGAATAGTGACCATCTGAAATAAAAAATTCTTTTGAAAGATACTACACTTATGTTTGAATTGGAATATAATTTATTAGCGAAACGCAAACATGAAGTCCAAAGTGTTTACTATTTATATACCTGTACGTCTTGCTGCTGCGACAGTTCGACTCATTAGGGTAGAGTACAAAGTACTCAGAAAACCACCTAGACGTAACTATAAGTGACGCACGCGCAATGAGGATCTACGCTAGTAAACTTGGGCTATCAAGTTATCACGAACACTGAATTATACTAGACAAAATTAATCAATGTTAATCAAAATGTACAATGATACCAATGAGTATTGGATGAGTGACCACAGTAGACCAGCGTACTTATGAATATAAAATACAATATAATACAATAAAATAAAATGTCAACAAATTATAATAAATATAAACATAATAAATAGCAATGAACACATATTCTTAACCCTTGCTTTAGCACCTGAAACAACCTTACTAATGCATTCGTCACAGACGAGTAGTTCGTGGCCAATCAGCGATCGGTATTTGAAATTGGGGCTTGTCTTTTATAGCCATCAATCACTACACATCTATGACGAAACTTCTGTAAGGTAGCTTTTGGCCAAATAAGAAAGCATCCCAGCATTTCTGGAAGCCGAAATATCTCCATACGCCAACAACATTAAGAACGGTGTATACTAATAAACCGAACTTGAAGCTCAATGACCTGGTTGGTCATCATCCACTATGGGAAATCTGCAACACTGCAATGGAACCCCGGATTAGACAAAGTCTTTCGAGTTGCTACAATACGCATCTTCTAATGGGACATGCTCGGCCAGTAGTGAAACTATTGTTCTTACCGGCCGCAGAACAAAACCTCTCGATACGTTTTATTTATTTTTGTAGAAAAGCCTTCATTTAGTTTTTAAGGTCTTATATCTCCTTAGTGAATTCATGAAGTCACGAATGTTACAAATCACTTCATTTAGAAGCAGTGCCATTGTGGATTGCCCAATGCGGGAATTGCTTTCAGCCATCTCAGAATTGCGATTTCAAAGCATACACGAATCTGAATTTAAGAGAACCTAAAAAATAAACCTTTTTTAAAACCAGAATTTTATTCCAAACCCGTAGTTTTATTAATATTATTTAAAGTTTTTGTTAACGACCACATACTAATAATAAAACTATACGGGTTTGGGTTTAGGTTTTGATTTTAGATAAGGCTCATTTTTATGTTCGGTTTAATTCGGGTGTTGTAACTGAACACGAACCTGAATCAAACATATTTACATTACATGAACTTGAACCCGAACCCAAACAAAACATAATTAGATTGTATTCGATTCCCATATCCAGTACTCGAACCCAGCTCCGCCTTACCGTGTAGAAGTAACATGCTCAGCCCGGTACTCGAACCCAGTTCCGCTTGTCACTAAGTCGACACTTGATCATCAGTTACTTGAGCCATCTCAGCAGGGTATCAAAACAACCTCCGCATAATCTGCAGTGGCTGCGTCATTCGTCACCAGCATAAATATCTCCCACCCACGACCAGACACACAATGTTAGGAGTTGTCCTAAAGGTCAGACTACAATGACTACTTAACCACCTGGGTCGCCGGGGGAGGCGGAAGCTATCAGAAATACCACGCGTCACACACCTTCAATTGAAAGCTGCAATATCTCAACGTCAGACCAATAGAGCGGTGTGCGGGTTTCAGATGAAAATGTCACACGAGATGATATGATAGTCACCCGCTACTGTTGTGTTGGATAAGCTGGCCAGGACGAAACACCTGTGGTTGTAACGATGCATTGTTACACCTGGCGATCAAAATCTTTCTCATTCGTTCGACCGGAGATTTAGAGAAATATTATAGAAATCAAATACACCTCGCTTGGAAAGTGTACCGTCATCCTTTCCAATTTGTATTTTGGGTGGATGTGCATGTTTACAATGTGTATTTTGTGGAATCAGGTTTCATCCTACTCCAAAACCCGTTAGGCGTGGATCATGAACAAGCTGGATCTACATCTAAGTCTTATCATAAATAAGTAGCAAAGGGTAGCCCTGACTATTATTCCGCGATCATTTTAAATTTAGCTTCTAAATCATCGTGGTAATTTATGATTTTCTACTGATCCAATAGATTTATCTTGTGCGTCTTCTTATAAAAGATGTATCTTGTAAATGGGCTTAGAGTAGTTTTAATATATTCATATTTCATTTTGATTGTGCAGTCACGGTTTTCAGTTTTCTATAATACTCACACCATACACATTTTTAACTTTGAAATTGAAATCTTGAGCTGTGAAAGCACCAACATAATTTTTGTCTTAATTCTCCAACGACCGGTACCTTCAAAATTGCTTCTTTACCCTGATACACACTACATAAATTTTTCCTTAAAATACGTGCTGCTGATAAACAATATGTATTGTTGTAAAAGTCAATACTATTGTCTAGCTGTATTTTCAGTTCATTGCCATTAGTGGCAGGCCTTCTTGAATTTGATTCATTACCAGGTAAGCAAATGCATTCGTCACCGCCAGAATCGCTGCTTCGATCCCCGTCGCATCCAGTAGTTTTCTCTCTTCATTTTCTGGTCTGACGAAAAAAAATATACATTTTCCTTTGAGGCATGTTGATCCATATTCCATACACGCCAATTTTGTTTGAAGTCAATGAAGAGTGATCTTTAGTGATAAATTATAAATAATCTAGTCGTCTTTTTGTCAACCGCTTGTGATCTCAGCCGAGTACCGGCTGGGTATCTGGTCGGGACGGGCACGGTACTGGCTTAATTTAGGCGACATACCGGCTGGGTACCGGGTCGGGACGGGTACGGTACTGGCTTGGTGTAGGCGACATACCGGCTGGGTACCGGGTAGGGACGGGTACAGTACTGGCTTGGTGTAGGCGACAGGGCCTGTAACCCGCGTGGTGGAGGGGCCTGTCGGGCGCCGCATTGCCTGCTGGGAGTGTTGGACGCCCACCTGGGCCTGTAACCCGCGTGGTGGAGGGGCCTGTCAGGGGCCGCATTGCCTGCTGGGAGTGTTGGACGCCCACCTGGGCCTGTAACCCGCGTGGTGGAGGGGCCTGTCGGGCGCCGCATTGCCTGCTGGGAGTGTTGGACGCCCACCTGGGCCTGTAACCCGCGTGGTGGAGGGGCCTGTCAGGCGCCGCATTGCCTGCTGGGAGTGTTGGGCGCCCACCTGGGCCTGTAACCCGCGTGGTGGAGGGGCCTATACGCCGCATTGCCTGCTGGGAGTGTTGGACGCCCACCTGGGCCTGTAACCCGCGTGGTGGCAGGGCCTGTCAGGCGCCGCATTGCCTGCTGGGAGTGTTGGACGCCCACCTGGGCCTGTAACCCGCGTGGTGGAGGGGCCTGTCGGGCGCCGCATTGCCTGCTGGGAGTGTTAGATGCCCACCTGGGCCTGTAACCCACGTGGTGGAGGGGCCTGTCGGGCGCCGCATTGCCTGCTGGGAGTGTTGGACGCCCACCTGGGCCTGTAACCCGCGTGGTGGAGGGGCCTGTCAGGCGCCGCATTGCCAGCTGGGAGTGTTGGACGCCCACCTGGGCCTGTAACCCGCGTGGTGGAGGGGCCTGCAGGCGCCGCATTGCCTGCTGGGAGTGTTGGACGCCCACCTGGGCCTGTAACCCGCGTGGTGGAGAGGCCTGTCGGGCGCCGCATTGCCTGCTGGGAGTGTTAGACGCCTACCTGGGCCTGTAACCCGCGTGGTGGAGGGGCCTGTCGGGCGCCGCATTGCCTGCTGGGAGTGTTGGACGCCCACCTGGGCCTGTAACCCGCGTGGTGGAGGGGCCTGTCAGGCGCCGCATTGCCTGCTGGGAGTGTTGGACGCCCACCTGGGTCTGTAACCCGCGTGGTGGAGGGGCCTGTCAGGCGCCGCATTGCCTGCTGGGAGTGTTGGACGCCCACCTGGGCCTGTAACCCGCGTGGTGGAGGGGCCTGTCAGGCGCCGCATTGCCTGCTGGGAGTGTTGGACGCCCACCTGGGCCTGTAACCCGCGTGGTGGAGGGGCTTGTCAGGCGCCGCATTGCCTGCTGGGAGTGTTGGACGCCCACCTGGGTCTGTAACCCGCGTGGTGGAGGGGCCTGCCGGGCGCCGCATTGCCTGCTGGGAGTGTTGGACGCCCACCTGGGCCTGTAACCCGCGTGGTGGAGGGGCCTGTAACCCGCGTGGTGGAGGGGCGCCGCATTGCCTGCTGGGAGTGTTGGACGCCCACCTGGGCCTGTAACCCGCGTGGTGGAGGGGCCTGTCGGGCGCCGCATTGCCTGCTGGGAGTGTTGGACGCCCACCTGGGCCTGTCACCCGCGTGGTGGAGGGGCCTGTCAGGCGCCGCATTGCCTGCTGGGAGTGTTGGACGCCCACCTGGGCCTGTAACCCGCGTGGTGGAGGGGCCGGTCAGGCGCCGCATTGCCTGCTGGGAGTGTTGGACGCCCACCTGGGCCTGTAACCCGCGTGGTGGAGGGGCCTGTCAGGCGCCGCATTGCCTGCTGGGAGTGTTGGACGCCCACCTGGGCCTGTAACCCGCGTGGTGGAGGGGCCTGTCGGGCGCCGCA
This sequence comes from Isoperla grammatica, assembly GCA_945910005.1. Classification (NCBI taxonomy): domain Eukaryota; kingdom Metazoa; phylum Arthropoda; class Insecta; order Plecoptera; family Perlodidae; genus Isoperla; species Isoperla grammatica. The sequence continues at coordinate 21,193,081 of OX246740.1, forward strand.
TTGCCTGCTGGGAGTGTTGGACGCCCACCTGGGCCTGTAACCCGCGTGGTGGAGGGGCCTTTCGGGCGCCGCATTGCCTGCTGGGAGTGTTGGACGCCCACCTGGGCCTGTAACCCGCGTGGTGGAGGGGCCTGTCGGGCGCCGCATTGCCTGCTGGGAGTGTTGGACGCCCACCTGGGCCTGTAACCCGCGTGGTGGAGGGGCCTGTCGGGCGCCGCATTGCCTGCTGGGAGTGTTGGACGCCCACCTGGGCCTGTAACCCGCGTGGTGGAGGGGCCTGTCGGGCGCCGCATTGCCTGCTGGGAGTGTTGGACGCCCACCAGGGCCTGTAACCCGCGTGGTGGAGGGGCCTGTCAGGCGCCGCATTGCCTGCTGGGAGTGTTGGACGCCCACCTGCGCCTGTAACCCGCGTGGTGGAGGGGCCTGTCAGGCGCCGCATTGCCTGCTGGGAGTGTTGGACGCCTAGATACGGGGCCGAGCGATTGCATGATGGATTTATAGTCCCCCAGTGAATGGTACTCGGTGATATCAACTCTCCCTCCTGCATTCGATCAGCTGACGTCATAAACCAAGCTGCAATCTTATCGGGCACAGTGCGTTGCGTACAGCGTACGTGCGCGGAGCCAATTTATGGATCAGTTGGCCTGATTGGCGATTGAAAGATGGAGGATTTATTGGGGATCCACTGGGATGCTGTAATACATTCTGTTGTGGTGTCTGTGAACTCGGCCGGGTATCGGAATATTTGGCCGCTTCAACCGGAGGTTATAGTGACGTAATAACTACTGACTGATATGCGTGTCGTCAGTGTTGTAGCAAGGAATTGTTGCAATTTTGCCCGATGGGCCCCTTTGTAGTTGCTCTAAAGTCTTAATGATCCCATGTTTATAACGATGTCTATATTTTGTGTGTTTTAAATATTCATTCAATGTAGTGTAACCAATTCTGCATGGAAATAAAAATATAACTAAAAAAGGCAAATTCTATTTGAAATAATATTTACTCTACCATTTAAAAATTATTTTCATTTTTTATATAATTATAGTCTGTAAGAATGGTTGGCCTAAATAACTCGCCATTTGCTGTGCTAGGATAAAAGTTACTTGCGTGCTTTTTGTTTTGCAAGTCTATGTAAGTCTGTGACAGTGCCCGCAATAGGCGTGCTATGGCGCGTAGAGGGTCTGGGGGGCAAGTGCCCCACAAGATAGCCCCGCAGGGAATTTTTTGAATTTTGAAAATTAATACAAATATAATTTGCGTTTTATGGCATTTTAATTTACAAATCATAAGGGTTGGTTTACAATCATACAATCATTATCTACTGGCGACCGAAGATGACACATTACAGACCCGGTATGTGGCGTGTCTGACGCCTATAGCGTCCACGCTAATTTTATTCCCTAGGTGGTTCTCCGTTACACGATTGACAAGGCACTAGGACGTTCTTGAACCACGGTTCTTAGAAAGTAAAATAAATACATAAAATAAATAAATGCATTCGTATTTATAGAGTTCACCCACTCAGTAACAAGACTGATTTTCAGTGGGTACTTTAATGTAAAAATCCTAAACCAACCCTGTGGGCTCCTAACGCCAACGACGAGTGAGCGATAACCAATCAATAATCTATATTTCAAATATGAAACACATGAATCGGTGATTAGACAATGCGAACACTTGCGGACAAATGCCAGAAACAAGAATAAGGCCCAACAAACAAGCAAATCAACAATGGTCGTTTTTTTTACGACCTTTTTATAGTTGTCTTGTCACAGTCAAGGAGTCAAGCAAATAGTTCAAAACAACCTCATAGCTGTACAGCCTCAGGGTAGGTGGACATGCAGCCTCAGGGTAGGTGGACATGCAGCCTCAGGGTAGGTGGACATACAGCCTCAGGGTAGGTGGACATACAGCCTCAGTGTAGGTGGACATACAGAGTTAGGTTAGGTGGACATACAGCCTCAGGGTAGGTGGACATACAGACTCAGGTTAGGTGGACATACAGCCTCAGGGTAGGTGGACATGCAGCCTCAGGGTAGGTGGACATACAGCCTCAGGGTAGGTGGACATACAGCCTCAGGGTAGGTGGACATACAGCCTCAGGGTAGGTGGACATACAGACTCAGGTTAGGTGGACATACAGCCTCAGGGTAGGTGGACATGCAGCCTCAGGGTAGGTGGACATACAGCCTCAGGGTAGGTGGACATACAGACTCAGGTTAGGTGGACATACAGCCTCAGGGTAGGTGGACATACAGCCTCAGGGTAGGTGGACATACAGCCTCAGGGTAGGTGGACATACAGCCTCAGGGTAGGTGGACATACAGCCTCAGGGTAGGTGGACATACAGACTCAGGTTAGGTGGACATACAGCCTCAGGGTAGGTGGACATGCAGCCTCAGGGTAGGTGGACATACAGCCTCAGGGTAGGTGGACATACAGCCTCAGGGTAGGTGGACATACAGCCTCAGGGTAGGTGGACATACAGCCGCAGGGTAGGTGGACATACAGCCTCAGGGTAGGTGGACATACAGCCTCAGGGTAGGTGGACATACAGCCTCAGGGTAGGTGGACATACAGCCTCAGGGTAGGTGGACATACAGCCTCAGGGTAGGTGGACATACAGACTCAGGGTAGGTGGACATACAGCCTCAGGGTAGGTGGACATACAGCCTCAGGGTAGGTGGACATACAGCCTCAGGGTAGGTGCACAGACAGCCTCAGGGTAGGTGGACATACAGCCTCAGGGTAGGTGGACATACAGCCTCAGGGTAGGTGGACATACAGCCTCAGGGTAGGTGGACATACAGCCTCAGGGTAGGTGGACATACAGCCTCAGGGTAGGTGGACATACAGCCTCAGGGTAGGTGCACATACAGCCTCAGGGTAGGTGGACATACAGCCTCAGGGTAGGTGGACATACAGCCTCAGGGTAGGTGGACATACAGCCTAGGGTAGGTGGACATACAGCCTCAGGGTAGGTGGACATACAGCTTCAGGGTAGGTGGACATACAGCCTCAGGGTAGGTGGACATACAGCCTAGGGTAGGTGGACATACAGCCTCAGGGTAGGTGGACATACAGCCTAGGGTAGGTGGACATACAGCCTCAGGGTAGGTGGACATACAGCCTAGGGTAGGTGGACATACAGCCTCAGGGTAGGTGGACATACAGCCTCAGAGTAGGTGGACATACAGCTTCAGGGTAGGTGGTCATACAGCCTCAGGGTAGGTGGACATACAGCCTCAGGGTAGGTGGACATACAGCCTAGGGTAGGTGGACATACAGCCTCAGGGTAGGTGGACATACAGCCTAGGGTAGGTGGACATACAGCCTCAGGGTAGGTGGACATACAGCTTCAGGGTAGGTGGACATACAGCCTCAGGGTAGGTGGACATACAGCCTAAGGTAGGTGGACATACAGCCTCAGGGTAGGTGGACATACAGCCTAGGGTAGGTGGACATACAGCCTCAGGGTAGGTGGACATACAGCCTAGGGTAGGTGGACATACCGCCTAAGGGTAGGTGGACATACAGCCTCAGGGTAGGTGGACATACAGCCTCAGGGTAGGTGGACATGCAGCCTCAGGGTAGGTGGACATACAGCCTCAGGGTAGGTGGACATACAGCCATCGTTATCCAAGAAAATGCAATAGTTACAAGACATCGCACATGGGGACCCATTTGATTGATGATAACCTCGTTAGAGTCGCGTCTTGTCTCTGATTGGGTTATTATTGAGTGTGCGGACATCTGCACCTTTCCACACATACATTAGCCCGGCACAGCTGACGGGCGACTCTTGTCTCGCGATCGCCGCATAAATCAATAGGAAACTCATTCAGTGTGAATGTTTCGATCACGCCGTACCACAAAGTCACGGGTTTGAAAATTGAATTTTGGTAAAGTATGAAGGATGTTTCGTCATGTTTTATGCTTTGCGTATAGGCACACGTGACTTGTTTTGAAGAGAGACAGTTATAGATTCACGTTTCGCTCTTAACTATAGTGAATTGCGAAGTCTTATCAAGACAACAGTAGAAGCGCATTCAATGAAAGTGAAATTATTCAAGTATACTATGTAAACATATACAACATTATTTATTAGATAACTTTTGCTACGTAAGTAGAATTATTTTTGTCTTCGAAATAGCCGACTCCAATATACCAAATTAATGTTCTACTTGTTTAGTTCCTTCCATCTACTTGAAATGTGTTTGCGATACGGATAATTTACGACCTTGGGCTGGATACCTGAAAATTCCTAACACAAAGGGGGTGACTAAAGATACTTGTGGACTTTTTTGAAAATGGGAAAATATTACGATGAATCTGAAGATTTCCGTTGAAACAGCGTGCATGAACGGTGTATCATTAAGAATCTAAGGTCAGTATTAGACAGTCACGTTGGGACTAAGAGCAGACATGAAATTTATAGGTTCGCATTTATGACTATGGTTCTTCTTCTTTGGTTCGTCTGATATAGATTTTTTTTTCAAATTGCGTACAGGTATTTTTTTTTTTCAAAATGCATACTGGCATTAAGTGTTTTCAAAATGCATAAAGGTACACTATATTTAATGGTATTATAATTTTGTGTGGTGTTACAGTGGTTGAAATAATAAAGACGTAAAGCAACATAACAACAATAGTAAGATGAAGCTTGAGATTATAGGACATGTAGGATTGATCGTTATAATTAATGCCAGCCCTATAGATTCTTCAACAGGATGTGTATGAACGCCGCGTGCAACATTGCTGTGCTCTACATGATCTGCTAACCAGTATTTTATAGGAGAACTGCGTAGAAAAACATATTTCGGACGAGAATACGACATTTTGGCGAAGGAGTTGGAAACACATAAGTAATAGGAGTCATGTAAGTCGTAGGAGCCATAGAAAAACACTTGCCAAATAATTTTGCAATCAAAGACCACAGTTTAATTTGTTTAAATGCTATCGTGCCAGTATTATATCACAAGGCTTAGAACTGTGTGTGCTTTTTTTTAGCGTTTTAGGTTCTAGATGCTTAATCAGTGAACATATATTTTCGAGAATGCTACAAAATGCTAATTTAAAATAAAACAAGGTGTTCCCATTAAACTGAGCTTCAGTTGAGAATTGCGTTCTAATCCTTTCAGTAGTTAAACAAACTGAATTGATTTTAAATATAACTTACATATTGTTGCACTGGAAGTGTTAGAAACCCCCTCATATTCAAGGAGTTGATGAAAAGAATAAACAGATGCTGCAAAATACAAAATTCAAAATAATTAAAGCTACGTAACCATGATTTCAAATGATTGGATTGGTAGTATAGAAGCAGAATGAGCAGCGGCATCCAGAACCATCTCTTGCAAGGCACAGCCCCTCTCTCATTGTAACAATAGCAACATGCATGCACGACACCCTAATCGCAGGAACAACCCTAATATATAGTTCTGCTAACATCTCTAATCACCCGAACCTATTCACACACAGTTTCCCCGCCTTCCTGCATGCAATGTGAGTGACAGCTCGACCAAAGCCTCCTAGATGCATGACGTGTGATTCACATGGCACGGCCACCTGGGTGCCTCACACGCTGTTCAACTCACAGCCTCCTAGACATGCCTGCGTGCCCGTGGTCACCGCAGCACGCATGTTTGCTTACGACACGCAACTGTCAATCTTGGGATATCCGACACGCTCCTAGACAAGACATGCCTTGAACGTTTATCCGTGGTCTAGTCTATGGTCTACCCTACTACTGTGTTTACCGTGATTGGGTCTCAATCATGGATAAACATTGCGTTAATAATTAATAATGTATTGGTTATTTTACCAATGTTTAAACCATGTTCAAAACGTATTTTAGCAATAATAAATGATAGCCCATTTTCATAATAATCCAATATATATATATATATATAGAATGAAAACATTTTTGCGGGGAAACCAAATCTTTTTCAAATGTTTCCATACTAGACATTTTGCAACCAACAAAATCTAAAAATTCATATAAATATATAGTTTAAGCTGTCTTTTTCAATATATTATAATAATGTAAATTTGTGAACTTGATGACGTGTGTTGTAGGTATACATTCTTAATTAGTTCAAAATTGTGGCTATTTTCCTCCAAAGTTTTTGTAGTAAGTGGGAAATAATTGAAACAAGATCATCTGTGATGCATCAGTGTTTGGATATATATAGTGATTTTGGTAGCTGCGAGAAGCCCATATGACAGGATGGCTCGTATGGATGTAGAGTACTGGAAAAGACAACCCCAGGAAAATCTTTAAACTAAAAAAACATTAATTATAACCGAAGCCAGAAATATAGTGGAAAACTTAATGGGAGAAATTTTAATGACAAACCGACAGGAAATAGCAAAGCCAAATATCCACATGACATCATTGGAAATATCCCACAAACTAGCAATTGAAGGATTACGAGAGAAAAAGAAGAACTACCAAGAGGAGCATATGAGAAGTATGGCACTCAGATTTATACATAAAGAATACCCAGAAAAAGAATGGATACATATATAAACGGATGGATCGGCAACACTTGGAGAGGGAAATGTAGGAGCAGGCATATACAGTAGAGAGTTTGAAGATTCATTCCCGGCAGGATCAAATGGAAGTAACTATGATGGGGAGATAAGAGCAATAAGCAAAGCTTTGGAGAGGATCGAGCATTATATAGAAACGAAGGTGATGATACTAACGGACTCGAGAGCATCTATCCAGGCCATAGTAAGTTAAGAAGAAGTAGACAGGAAATACGAGACTGCAAGATAAAAATTCTTAGATTAATGAAGGCTGATAATACTATAACTTTACAGTGGATTCCAGCGCACTGCAGCATAAATGGCAATGAGAAAGCGGATTTCCTTGCTAAAATGGGAACTATAGAGCCAAACAATTTATAAAGAGAACATCATACAGATCAGCCAAGACACACTTGAGATCGGCCAGCAACTCGGTAGTACAAGAAGCCTGGAAAGAGAAAGGCAAGGATAAAATGTGAAGTGAGCTAGTTAAAGGAAGGAAAAAAGGAAGAACGGATCAGTATCGAAGAAGGACAACGACAGCTCAGTTCCGACTAGATACTGGCCATGACTTACTAACAAAGCACCTGCATAGAATGGGGTTGGCAGAGAGCAGTACATGCAAGCTCTGTGGGAATGGCATACAGGACAGGCAACATCTATTCCATTGCTCGATACTGAAAGAGCACAACGAAGGAATGCCAGGAGGGCTGGACAGGAAGGAGCAGAATGCTTGTCTCTATTGGTTGGCGAGACGCATGATGACATAAATGTGTCAATGTGGGAATAAGAGAAGAGAGAGAGGGAATAGACTAGAGAGGATAACACAACCTCCACCACTTTATGCGTAAATACACAGTTACTTTAGATCTTTTTTATCATTAATATGAATACACACTTTCAATTTCTCATTCGTTCACCGCAGCGATAGTTTGGAACCAACTGTGCCACCGGTAACGAGAATCAAACCCAATGACGTTCGAACCCCCATGTGGAAAGGGTATACTAATTATTTCATCAGTAATTGTGGTTTTCCAATTAACATAAACCTATTGTAGTGGAATTGTTATGAGCGAGAAGAGTATCTTAGTAATATGACGCTGTAAAATGTTGAACCGTTTGGATGATGATGATCTTGGTTAGATTACCATTATTTGTGTTGATGTTTGTTGTTTAACGATGCACTTAACTACTCTCATGTTATATTATACCACTCGGCCGACCGATTGGCCGCAGACGCCGCATAGGCCGTACTGATGCCGTAGAACAGTTCACATGTTTTATTTTTTTGTTTTGTTTAGGTCTTTGCGTTATACGAGTATCTGGTGAAGTGTAGTGTGTAAATGTTAACTTTGGTGTGTTTTCTTAGACGGAATTGCGTAAACATAAGTTTATTGCTCTGTGTACGAGTTATCTCTTTAAATACTAGACTACTACTAGACTCCTAAATAATATGGCCAAGTTCGCATATTTACGTTCCATTTGTTCTACGTCATTCATTAGGCCGTATTCTCTTTCCCCATAGTTCGTTCCGTTAGTCGTATATAATATCAATCATCTCAAGTGTAGTAAAAATATAATGAAGGGGGACAGTCCTGAAGACAGTAGGAAAAAGATAATAATATGTTGTCTTGAGTAGTAACGGTGTAAAGAAGGAAATAGGTGACGTATTTTATCCTCTGTGAAAGACCTAACCAAAATAGCCAGCAACAGTGACGGTAGAAACTATTTTTTCTTGTAGATATTATATTTTACATATTTTTTTAGCACCAGTTAGAGTACTATTTACATGCAGTTGTCTTCACTTATCACATGACAGATGCTATATACTAGTACTACTTTATTCGTTTACTGCAATAAATATTAATTAGGCAACAAGTCAGCCCCTAGCTCGCTATCAGCGAAGATTCTTAAACCTAAGTCATCGTTACACTCCCGAGCAGAGGATCGCGTCGACGTACGTGCAGTACTGTACCTCCGCTGACCTTGAAGCTCGTCGTGAAGGTTAACGCGTGAATCCCCATCGCTCATACACATCGAAAATTGGGCTACGCCCACCGGCCCAGCGACGTTGGTGAACACCATTCGAGGTGTGAGCGGGAGGTAACCTCGATACTCTCGCGACTTGTCGTCGACACATCTCGAAGTCGAACAGATTGGGTCGCTAGCCGCGCATTGTAAAGACGGTTTTTCTCTATCTTGTAAGAATTGATACACGTCGCCTTTCATGGGAAGAACTGAAATGTGGTGTTGTTCGCTTTCACTACGCGTTGAAAGCTTTTGCATATACAATCTTTGGAATGGCAATCTGTTTGAAATACTAGGACACTTTACTTCTAAGCTTTCGTTACTACAAGGATAATATCTCATACAGGGTTGGCACTTTGTATCGAATAATTCTAGTGAATTAATGCCACATTCATCATCACATTTACACATACTTTGTTTTGATTCATTGCGCGAAAACATTTGACCATTGGGTTGTGATTGACTCGTCGTGGCTATGGTGTTTCTTTGAACCGTGTATAATTCTTCCTCCGTCATTTGAGCTGGAGGTTGGTGGCGTCTAACGATACGACCACTAACGGAACGTGAATAACATTCATCACCCAACATGTTTGGTGAGTTGCAATCCAGTGTGTCGCAAACGCTGGGAGAGAGGTTTGGACTCATTTCATGGGGTGTTGCAGCTTGAGACTGCCAATCTGGTGAACTTCTGATAGAAAGTTGTGAACATATAGATCTGTTCGAAGGCGTACTTAGTCGTCGGTGAACGACAACCATTTTCTTCTCTAGTTTCTTGAGCTCAAACGCATGCTCTTTAGCCTTCTCCTCGTTTGAGGGCATGTATATTTTAACCAGACATCTTAAGCATTCAATATTTTCAGGAAACTGTCTGTGAATTTCTTCATAGCATTCTGTAGCTTTTATTAAATTACCTGATCGTTGGTGACACGAAGCGACCATAAGCTGCCATTTTACTTGATGAGGTTGGCACTGAATTGCACGGTTGATGTATTCAATGGCTTTCTCTTCTGGACACCCCATGTTGAGATTGTAAATGGCAAGCCATATAAGAACATCTACATCTGAAGGCATCACACGATACGAATCTAAATAATATTGGTGTGCTTGAATGGTGTCACCAGTCTGGTCAAATAGTTTACCTACTTGTTTCAGAATGAGAGCGTTTCTTGGCTCTAAACACAATATCTGTTGGTATCGCACCATTGCTTTATCTACGTCTCCCGTAATTTCTTGCAGCAGAGCAAGCTGATACAGCACACACGTATCGTCTCGGAAGATGGCATGGAACTTTGAGAAACAGCAGATAGCCTCGACGAAAAGCCCCATTTTCTTATTGACCAATCCCAGGTCGTACAAGGCTTCAAAACACAACGCGTCGTTCTCCACAGCCGAGGTAAACCTGGCCTTGGCCTGTGCGTCTTCTTCCCTCGCCAGTAGGCAACAGCCAGAGTTGACCATCGCCGACGAACTGTAACAGTCTGCCTCGCACGCTATTGAGCTATACCTTTCGGCCTCGTCCGCATCCTTCTGAGTCAAATATATAAACGCCAAGTTTGTTGCTGCAGCACATTTTGCTGTTTCACTATTACGCTGTAATTCCCCGAGCAGTTCGATAGCTGAGACGAGTTGGTTCTCATTCATCAGTTTGGTAGCCTTGGTTATTTGGATTTCACCCACCAGGTGTGCAAACTGCGAGTGCTTCATTGTTTCGATGCACCAATCGTAGCCGTCAAATATTGTGTCACAAATGGATTTCGCAACAAGGTTTGCCGACATTAATATTGTCTTCTCTGCTTCCAGTTTCATTTTACTTTCCAACTTACCAAGATCGTCGAACTTGAATCCGTCTTTTAGACACTTTAATTCCGCATTTCGTTCCACATCCCAAGTGCTATATTTGTCTCCATCCTTGTTATATTGAGGTGGTGTTACCAGGAGCATTTCGAAACATGTTTTCATATCGTTCTTAGAGTCAAGTGCGTATAAACATGCCATCAGATTTAAACCATCGGTGAAAGTAGGTTTCTCTTCCATAATAGTTGTAAATGCGGAGATGGCATTAACAAGCTGGTTGGTTTTGAAGAAAACTATCCCTAGATTGCGCAGTATTTTTGCGCGAAACGAATTAAACTTCCGCGGTACTTGATCAAGAGCCATGTGGTACAATTTCACTGCCATTGAATACTGGCCAAGTTTCTCATACATGTTTCCAATGTTGATTTTGGCACGGAGGGGAAGTTCGAAAACACCTAGTTTTGACGTGCTGATTATCTTGTAGGTTTCCAGAGCCTGTTTGTACATCTTGTTGGCTTCGTACTGACTGGCTAAATTCATTATTACTGCAAACGTCAGACTTGTGTTGTACGGAAATAGTGTTATCTCGTTAGCAAAAATGAAATTCAACCTGTGCTCTTTTTCTTGCGCATCTAGCGCCATGCTGATTGCACTATCTGGTTTTTGTATTTGACGACATTCCAAAAACAGTTGACAAATTTGCTTTTGCAACAGCAACATTTCCTCCAATGGAGATTTCACCCATTCTTCCGAAAAGGGTTCACTATGGCGGTTTGCTGCTAACTGTTTAGGATCACTGCCAATTCTGAAAGAATTGATAGTCCACAATTAGCATTTTACGATGGCATACAATAGTCTGGCTCTTTTTGAGATTGTCTTGAATACCGTAGGTACACCCTACCCTAGAAGCATGGTAAATCGGCAAAATAAGTTTTAAATTATTTTCTGTCGGAGGTTTGGTTTGCATGATACTAAAGAGCTACAGTGTGTATGTTGAGATTGCATATTATTATAAATCATTCACGTAACCACAACCACCACCACCACCAGTTGGCTCTACTGTTTGCAAGGTCAACTGGATCTACGCATTCAATTAGATTGGAGTCGTGATGCCAGAGCCCTCTCTGTATGAATAATGTAAAATTTCATGTTAGTTGCGTAATATTAAAAACGAAGGCTCTGTAAGAATATAATTCCTACTCTGCAACGTGTAAATTGTGTAGCTTCGAAGATCAAGACAGAGCACATTTTTTTAGATGTATACTGCCCTTAAGTTTTATATCGACAATCTGCCCAATGACATGAGCGGGCCAAAAAATGAAGACAATTTATATTAGATAGTTAGGCAAGAGAATGGCTGAAAAGGCTATCTTGGCATTAGAGAAACACCAAACAAAAAATAATAATTCCTACTTTTGAGCTATGAATGGAAGCCCTAAGATTTACCTCCGACGCGCTGACGTGTTCGATCCTCGAGTTCTGGGAATGTAGTTTGCTGCTCTTATCCTGCTCAGAGGGCGCGGAGTGTCTCGACAGGAATAGCGACAGCGGTGATCAGGAGTTTCTGGGCGATAACTGATTGCCGTTCCGACCCTACTTCCGTATTCTGTCCCGGGACGCGAATTCGTTACGCTGGGCGAAACCAAAGAGTCGACAGACCTCGACACCGCTGTCCCCGTCCTCCTTTTACAATCTGTCCTCGGACGAGGGGTCATCCCCAATCGGAAGTCCACGGAGTCCACAGACCTCGACACCGCTGTCCCCGTCCTCCTTTTACAATCTGTCCTCGGACGAGGGGTCATACCCAATCGGAAGTCCACGGAGTCCACAGACCTTGACACCGCTGTCCCCGTCCTCGTTTCACAATCTGTCCTCGGACGAGGGGTCATCCCCAATCGGAAGTCCACGGAGTCCACAGACCTCGACACCGCTGTCCCTGTCCTCGTTTCACAATCTGTCCTCGGACGAGGGGTCATCCCCAATCGGAAGTCCACGGAGTCCACAGACCTCGACACCGCTGTCCCCGTCCTCGTTTCACAATCTGTCCTCGGACGAGGGGTCATCCCCAATCGGAAGTCCACGGAGTCCACAGACCTCGACACCGCTGTCCCCGTCCTCGTTTCACAATCTGTCCTCGGACGAGGGGTCATCACCAATGGTAATTCCACTGATGCGGTCCTCATGTAGAAGTCTGTCCCCGACTGAGACATGTGTCCCGTCGTCGGGGGTGTTTCTGTCCCCCACTTTGCTGTCGTCGGTCTTGGGACTAGTCCTCGAGGCGTTTTCATCCACCGAGGTTCTGTCTTTAATTTGAAACCCCGGAATGCCTCTCGCCTCTTGACCAACTGTTGCTGAGTAGGAAACGGAACTGAGGGCGTATCTGTGCTTGGTCTTGAATCTGTGGACCAATCAGAAGGTTATATAGGATAGCAAGAAGGAAGATGGTCATGTAAATTTGACATGAGAGTAACTGGCCAACGAAGCCATATTATTTACTAACAGTTGCCTAGCGTGGCTTCGCTCACGTGGATTTCAGGATTTTGTACACCTCCTTGTTGTGGCACACAAAATGGTAAAACAGGTTTTTATTTGTTTTTGAAGAAGAATTTAAATATCAATTTTCTACGTCTGTAGCATGTTCGGTTGTTGAGATTTGTATGTATGTATTCTAAAAGAAAAAAACACCCCCTTCACTTTCCACACACTTCAATTTGATTTTTGGAAAACGGTAAAACACATGTTTCGTTATTAAGGAGAATATAGATATCAACTTTCATGTCTGAAACACCGATTTGATTTAGGTGTACGTGAACTTACAATAAAACTTACCCTCACGTTTTCACCCCCCTCAAATGGATTTTTAGAAAATGGTAAAACTTTTTATTCTAAAAAAATAATCTTATCGCTGAGTTGACATTTATAATAATTCCAGTTACTGAAATAAAAAATTCAGCCACTCCTTTACACTCGTGTAAGCGGTATTCGGTACTCGGGGCGTGTAGTGAAAGCGGGGGGCTTTCACTATCATCAAATTGATTTTAGAAAAATAGTTTGGACCTAACTCATTTTATTTATTCTTAAAGTTGACAGTAAATCAAAATTTTCACGTCGGTCCTGACCTGAAAGATGTATAAATATCAATCTGCTTTCAAAGTATAAAATTATGCAAATAAATATTGTGAAGTTAAATCATTTTCTGACCAAAGAACGATTTGACTACAATACAAAATGAACTTGGTCAGAACAATTTATGATATTACAATGCCCAACAACATGAAAAGGAAAGTGTCACGAGGTCTACTGGTAGACCAGCTGATCAACCATGACGCATGACCAACAATTTTGTTTTATTACATACCTATTCAACCCTTTCAACCCCTCAATAATAATAGGCCTATATCAAATGTGGATATTTCAAGAGAAGAAGAAACAGAATCAGTGATGTCGAGGTATGACCAATTGATATTTTATAGGAGTTTCGTTCTATCGTGAACGTTTCTCGCGTCACCAGTGGGTAAGTATTTGCCAGCCTTCTGTTGGTAGCGAAGACAAATTGTCCAGTAACTCACCTGACTTGAGGAGGTCAATACGAACTTGGCAGGAAGAAGGCTACTCATTTTACATGACGTGTAGCCTGTAAGAGTTCACTATCCTTGTCTGTTCCTCAACTTCGTCATGTGACTTGGACATAATATAGCGTTAACAGATTGTATTGAAACGCATTTTAATATGGACCAAGCTTGGATATTTCATGTCTAGTTGCTATCTAGCCTCTACTTACTAGCCTCTACCCACTAACCTCTACCCACTAGCCTCTAACCACTAACCTCTACCCACTAGCCTCTACCCACTAGCCTCTACCCACTAGCCTCTAACCACTAACCTCTACCCACTAGCCTCTACCCACTAGCCTCTACCCACTAGCTCTACCCACTTACCTCTACCCACTAACCTCTACCTCTAGCCTCTACGCACTAGCCTGGGATTGACTGCCTCTACCCACTAGCCTCTACTCACTAACCTCTACCCACTATCTCTCTACCCACTAGCCTGTGACTGACTGCCTCTACCCACAAACCCCTACCCACTAGCTTGCTACTCACTAGCCTCTACCCACTAGCCTCTACGCACTAGACCGTAACAGCTTTGGATACGCCATGTAGTATGCAAATCTTTGTATGTGTAATCAATCATCTATTAGTCATCTACCCTCTAACTTTTTAGCCCACCAGGCTAGTGGTATTGGTAAACTGCTTATGACTTTTCATGCTTATGACTTATTACTTTATTTATGTTTTACTTTATTACTTGATGTTTAGGACTTAATTGTGTTGCCGTCTTTTTGCTGACTGCTTATGACGTCACTTTCTATCAGTGTAACTAAGCTAGTAGACTACAGCAACCAAACACGTTACATTAGAGTGGAACACAGCCTCAATTTAATATCCTCCCTATCTGGATTCTACACACATGTCATGGATATGTGGGAACTACGCTGAAAGTCCAGCATCAAAAGTCTAACTTGTTGCAGAACCTGCAGTAACCGCACTTACACTAGTGGTCATGCCTCCAAAACAAACTTAGGCTACAGATGCTTTCGTGGCCAATCATAGCGCCTCACTTTGAAACACCGGCCGCTGATTGGCCACAAGTAACTCGTCTATGACATTGGGACAAGTGTAGAGACATCAGACAAACCTTCAGAGCTGCGACACAGAATCCCGATCCCGTATTCCTCAATGTCAGCTGTGTTCAAGGCAGCGCACAAGTTGTATCCCGAATAGTCGTCGTCGTCTGAGTCGCAACATTCTTCTGCTATTGATGTTCTCCTTGCCATGATTGTGTATTCAACGCATCAAATATTATGTTTTTATTTACTTTTGCCGTCAAAGTGCTACTGTCGATCTACTGACAACAACACAGTTGACATGACTTTCTTCCATCCTTCCTTGTTTGTTTTTATTTCGATGTCACCGCCAACTGAATGCAATGACATCAGCTCCAAAATCGACTTGATATCCGCCTAGCGGAGGCTCGTCGAAACTTGGGACTTCGACGAGCCTCCGCTAGGCGGAGATCGAATAGACCTTGATCAGCTCATGTCTACTTGATCTACGCCTAGTCATGGTCCAAGGTCCGTAAATCCCCTGGTGAGAGCTCGTCGAACCTTCGCCAGGGCATCAACAGATTTTGGCCATGGTCTAGCCATGGCGTTGCATCTATTATAAATCCATGGTCTAGCGGAGGCTCGTCGAAAACTTGGGAAGGGTTGCGAGTTCGACAAGCCTCCGCTCGGCGGAGATCAAGCAGACCTGGTGGGAGTTCGACGAGACCACTAGGCAGAAATTAAGTTGACCTTGACATCTTCTGCTCCAGTTGATCTCATAGCGGAGAATCGGCGTACTGACGAACCTATAAGGTTTCGACGAGACCACTAGGCAGAGATTAAGTTGACCTTGACATCTTCTACTCCAGTTGATATCATAGCGGAGAGTCGGCGTACTGACGAACCTATAAGGTTTCAACGAGACCACTATAGGCAGAGATTAAGTTGACCTTGACATCTTCTGCTCCAGTTGATATCATAGCGGAGAGTCGGCGTACTGACGAACCTATAAGGTTTCGACGAGACCACTAGGCAGAGATTAAGTTGACCTTGACATCTTCTGCTCCAGTTGATCTCATAGCGGAGAGTCGGCACGAGTTTCCGCTAGGCGGAGATCAAGTGGACCTTCGTCTAGAGATGATCTCTACCTTGATCCACACACCTCGGGTTGGTTCAGTCCAACTCGATTAAACTTTATTGAAATTAAGCAAAATTATGTTTAATTTGCTGCATGTCATTTAACTAGTAAAACGCTCTGTGTACCGCGATGATAAGAGAGCGCGTCCATGCACGAACTATCTGGCGAAATATTTTTAAGCTATCGTCATTGTTCAATGGATAAAAGTGTTAGAACAACAATCAACAACAATACAAGAATGCGCAATGCTAACATTTTTCTAATTTCCATAGCTATATTATACTTTCCGCAATGTGCGTTCCTATAGCGTCGTTGTCATTTCGTCTAGCGTTTTCTACGCGGTCCGCCACCGTTACTAACACTTTAATTTCTGCCTTTAATATGTATATCAGATCGCGTATAAGTTAGTATATTCGTGATTGGACAAACATTAACTATAATATAGCCTCCTCACATTTGGCCGTTACTGTGTTTCAGAAAAATATTTTCGAGTAACTTTTGTGCAACTTTGCCAATATTTATCAGATCGCCATAAAAGAACACATGAAACATCTTTATAAAAATATGTCTCTCACATTTTGCCGCCATGTTTTTCAGAAATGTATTTTTCAGTAACAATGGTGTAACTTGTAACTTTTCGAAAGATTTTTCCACAAAACTATACATCTTCAATCCACATCGAGACTTGTGGATGGTCCAAATTTCAACTTGATCGGAGTTTCCTTTCGACCGCTATCGCGAGCATAAAAAAAGACCCGAATGCCATAAAAGTCTTATGAAGACGCTCGCTTCGCTCGTATAATAATCAACGATTTTCAACAAGGTCATAGGGTAGGTTTAGTTGAAGTCAAATAAAACAATATTATTGTTAATTTTTGTAAAAAGTCATTCACTAATCGAAGATTTTCAATAAAGAAAAATGCAATTGTTATTTCATTGATTCTAGGACTTTTTTAAATATTTAATTTTAAAAAATATAACTATTTCAACCCCTAGCAATTTCACAAGTAAGGTGTAAAACTTACATCTGCCTGGACCTAGAAAGTGAATGGCCATCCCCATGCTTATGCAAGTAAGTCTCGTTTGCATGTTGACCAGCGAACCGCGAGTCGCGAGCGAAGCGTCACATGCAGAACCTAACGATTCTGTTTCTAATGGTTTCATTCTAACATTTTCTTTCACTTGGTAGCCACAAGCCTACGGTAGCTAGTGTGATTGAAGCGCAGGTCCTAAACATATGTCACCTAGGGACGTGGGTTCAATTCTGGATAAGGCAAGATTTTTTGTAATTTTCCTTCATCTTCATCTATCACCCCTCATAGTTCTGAATAGCACGAATGCAACAATATAAAGGGACCTAAAGTAACAGGAATAATACCTTCTACATAAGTTTTCGAATACCGACCTCACATTTTTATCTACGGTCTTTTATGCACGATAATTCGTCGTAAATCAACAGATTGTTGTCGTTCTTCAACTCATTCGTGAATGCAGATCTTCCACTGAGCAGAATGCACAAGCCTGATTAGTGCCTAGTATAGTTCCCTTGCCTAGCACCCTTACAGGTAACCAGCGGAAGGTAGTCAATTATCCCCAATGGACCTGTTTGAATAAGATGGTTGGAACTAGAGTAGGGGACAATTAAGTTGGTACCATTTGGCTATGTCGTAGGCATGAGAATACTAACGTTGGGCCAACTTTATCTTGGTAATCGCAGGTTGCCGATAGAGATGGCTCAGTGCTCTCACGCGAGGCTGTAATGTGGGAGG
This sequence comes from Isoperla grammatica, assembly GCA_945910005.1. NCBI lineage: Eukaryota > Metazoa > Arthropoda > Insecta > Plecoptera > Perlodidae > Isoperla > Isoperla grammatica. Next base: position 21,210,950 of record OX246740.1, read on the forward strand.
ACGGCGGTTCGAAACCTTAGAGCAGAGATGAGGTAGAGGGCGCATGACGTCATCCCGCCTGTGTTAGCTGGCAGGCGAAAACGTCCACAACATCTCGAGCCGAGCAGTCACGTGACGCTGGTCATATTTGAACAGGCGCGGTAAAGCGGGAGCTCGTAACGAGCACAAAATAACGTTTTTTTGTCGTCGTTTCTTTTTAAAACGTTATCAACGTAAGACTAGACAATGAAATTCTTGTCTCGTATTGTTAAAAATACAACATCGCGATTGTATTTTAATATTATACCCACTTTAAAGCGTATTTCTATTTAAAAAACGAAAGATTTAAGAACTGACCATGCAAATTATGCACAATAACAATGATTGTACTGTACTGTATTTATAAGTTGTGGTTCTGTTATCATACTGTCATGATAAGTAAAACAATCAACGCACAACGAGACGTGTTGAGGGGGGCGACGGCGGCTCCGCTACCCGGCGAGAGTTGCTCCGTCATATCCCAGCCTCCTGATTGGGCCGCAGCTCTTATGACGAGACCTGTTGAGGGGGGCGACGGCGGCTCCGCTACCCGGCGAGAGTTGCTCCGTCATATCCCAGCCTGCTGATTGGGCCGCAGCTCTTATGACGAGACCTGTTGAGGGGGGCGACGGCGGCCCCGCTACCCGGCGAGAGTTGCTCCGTCATATCCCAGCCTGCTGATTGGGCCGCAGCTCTTATGACGAGACCTGTTGAGGGGGGCGACGGCGGCCCCGCTACCCGGCGAGAGTTGCTCCGTCATATCCCAGCCTGCTGATTGGGCCGCAGCTCTTATGACGAGACCTGTTGAGGGGGGCGACGGCGGCTCCGCTACCCGGCGAGAGTTGCTCCGTCATATCCCAGCCTGCTGATTGGGCCGCAGCTCTTATGACGAGACCTGTTGAGGGGGGCGACGGCGGCTCCGCTACCCGGCGAGAGTTGCTCCGTCATATCCCAGCCTGCTGATTGGGCCGCAGCTCTTATGACGAGACCTGTTGAGGGGGGCGACGGCGGTTCCGCTACCCGGCGAGAGTTGCTCCGTCATATCCCAGCCTGCTGATTGGGCCGCAGCTCTTATGACGACACCTGTTGAGGGGGGCGACGGCGGCTCCGCTACCCGGCGAGAGTTGCTCCGTCATATCCCAGCCTGCTGATTGGGCCGCAGCTCTTATGACGAGACCTGTTGAGGGGGGCGACGGCGGCTCCGCTACCCGGCGAGAGTTGCTCCGTCATATCCCAGCCTCCTGATTGGGCCGCAGCTCTTATGACGAGACCTGTTGAGGGGGGCGACGGCGGCTCCGCTACCCGGCGAGAGTTGCTCCGTCATATCCCAGCCTCCTGATTGGGCCGCAGCTCTTATGACGAGACCTGTTGAGGGGGGCGACGGCGGCTCCGCTACCCGGCGAGAGTTGCTCCGTCATATCCCAGCCTGCTGATTGGGCCGCAGCTCTTATGACGAGACCTGTTGAGGGGGGCGACGGCGGCTCCGCTACCCGGCGAGAGTTGCTCCGTCATATCCCAGCCTCCTGATTGGGCCGCAGCTCTTATGACGAGACCTGTTGAGGGGGGCGACGGCGGCTCCGCTACCCGGCGAGAGTTGCTCCGTCATATCCCAGCCTCCTGATTGGGCCGCAGCTCTTATGACGAGACCTGTTGAGGGGGGCGACGGCGGCTCCGCTACCCGGCGAGAGTTGCTCCGTCATATCCCAGCCTCCTGATTGGGCCGCAGCTCTTATGACGAGACCTGTTGAGGGGGGCGACGGCGGCTCCGCTACCCGGCGAGAGTTGCTCCGTCATATCCCAGCCTCCTGATTGGGCCGCAGCTCTTATGACAACGAGACCTGTTGAGGGGGGCGACGGCGGCTCCGCTACCCGGCGAGAGAAGCTCCGTCATATCCCAGCCTCCTGATTGGGCCGCAGCTCTTATGACGAGACCTGTTGAGGGGGGCGACGGCGGCTCCGCTACCCGGCGAGAGTTGCTCCGTCATATCCCAGCCTCCTGATTGGGCCGCAGCTCTTATGACAACGAGACCTGTTGAGGGGGGCGACGGCGGCTCCGCTACCCGGCGAGAGAAGCTCCGTCATATCCCAGCCTCCTGATTGGGCCGCAGCTCTTATGACGAGACCTGTTGAGGGGGGCGACGGCGGCTCCGCTACCCGGCGAGAGTTGCTCCGTCATATCCCAGCCTCCTGATTGGGCCGCAGCTCTTATGACGAGACCTGTTGAGGGGGGCGACGGCGGCTCCGCTACCCGGCGAGAGTTGCTCCGTCATATCCCAGCCTCCTGATTGGGCCGCAGCTCTTATGACGAGACCTGTTGAGGGGGGCGACGGCGGCTCCGCTACCCGGCGAGAGCAGCTCCGTCCTCCGCCAGCCGACCGCGGTCATCTACCGTCTTCGAGCGCTGCCACTACCGGACGGTGCCGGCCACTCACTTCAGCACTAGTTTCATGTAACTTTACCTACAACATGGCAATGTTGGTTTTTAATTATTTGCGAGAACATTTAATACTAAACAAATTTTTTTATTGTTTCCCAGTTAAGAACTGATTTTCAGTGGGAGATATTATACCATTAATCATTGCTTCGTTGTTAATTGCTATGATGGCCCCAAAGTCACCGTGTGTGTGTACACTAGTATAATCTGGATAGGTTAAAGACAAATTTAAATTCGAAAGCATAAACCCAATATCGCTAACTGGGAATCGAACCCTTGACCTTCTGCATTGGAAACAGGAATAAACCTACTAGACCAACAAGCCACATAATATTAAGAAAATATTTATATTTATTTTGTTATCCACGTTTGAAGACATTCGCCCTACCCCTTCTTTAACTTGATACATGAAACGAAGGCATCTATAACAGCTGTTATCATAACATCAGCATCGCTATGGTTTAGCAGTGTAAACCTTTTCAAGCTTTCAGGAACAGGATCGTCTTTTTCGGGTGTTTCCTGCTTGCAGGAAGAATATGACACCTCTGAAATTGTTCACGGTTGTAATTGAAATATAATAAAAGTTTTTAATACATGTATATTTTGATGAAAATGTTAGAAAATAATTTTTCAAAAACCATGAAAATGCTTTTGGCATTTAAAAAATTCACAGAACGTAATAACGGTGATTATTTTTCGTTCTAGTGTTGTTTGATAATTTTGTGTGTGTACACATAGCGGTGTTGTTTTTTGTACATCCTTAGGAACTATGCAAAATTTGAGATACATACGTTCAGAGACGACAACGCCAAAAATCAAACGTTAAAAAACGACAGTCCTGTCCGGCTTTAAACATACAATTTAAAAAATATATAGGTATTCAAAACTATCCATCCGGATTTGATTGCTCACTGTTCTACATCACCGGAGCTGGGGAAGGATGGCTTCTATGGTATGACGTATAATGCTTGAACAAAACACACTCAAGTGCTGTTTAACCTGGGTTACGTACTTGAAAATATAAGATATTTTATTTTTAGTTTATTGCGATATGTGTTTTATTTAGCATTTTACTGATTATTAAGGTGTTGAGCTCGAAATATAATATTTAATATTGTGTCTTACCAATGTAAGCCCACGGGCAGCACTTGTCTTACATATCGCCAACAGTAAACTGCAAGTTTCTGCATTTGGACTTGAGTGCACATTTTTCTACATATTTGGCCCTCTTTGGATATTGGTGAAGTAAACGGTCTCTACGTGGTCTTATGTTTCACTATTCATCTATAATCAGTGTATTCACATAATGCGTGTGGCGGCCGTCTTGTGTACAAAGACGGTGTCGGTGTGTTTGTTACTTTCGACTGACAATTAATTGATGCAATGTTTCAGATGACATTCACATCTAGTTCTACAGTTGTGTTCTCCAACATGAGTTTGCTAATGTTTCAGTTGACGTTCACTTAGTTCTACTGTTATGTTCTCCAACATGAGTTTGCTAATGTTTCAGATGACGTTCACTAAGTTCTACTGTTATGTTCTCCAACATGAGTTTGCTAATGTTTCAGATGACGTTCACTTCTAGTTCTACTGTTATGTTCTCCAACATGAGTGTGCCAATGTTTCAGTTGACGTTCACTTCTAGTTCTACTGTTATGTTCTCCAACATGAGTTTGCTAATGTTTCAGATGACGTTCACTTCTAGTTCTACTGTTATGTTCTCCAACATGAGTGTGCCAATGTTTCAGTTGACGTTCACTTCTAGTTCTACTGTTATGTTCTCCAACATGAGTTTGCTAATGTTTCAGATGACGTTCACTTCTAGTTCTACTGTTATGTTCTCCAACATGAGTTTGCCAATGTTTCAGTTGACGTTCACTTCTTCATCTAATGTTATGTTCTCCAACATGAGTTTGCCAATGTTTCAGTTGACGTTCACTTCTAGTTCTACTGTTATGTTCTCCAACATGAGTTTGCCAATGTTTCAGTTGACGTTCACTTCTAGTTCTACTGTTATGTTCTCCAACATGAGTTTGCTAATGTTTCAGACGACGTTCACTTCTAGTTCTACTGTTATGTTCTCCAACATGAGTTTGCCAATGTTTCAGACGACGTTCACTTCTAGTTCTACTGTTATGTTCTCCAACATGAGTTTGCTAATGTTTCAGTTGACGTTCACTTCTAGTTCTACTGTTATGTTCTGCAACATGAGTTTGCCAATGTTTCAGTTGACGTTCACTTCTAGTTCTACTGTTATGTTCTCCAACATGAGTTTGCCAATGTTTCAGTTGACGTTCACTTCTAGTTCTACTGTTATGTTCTCCAACATGAGTTTGCCAATGTTTCAGACGACGTTCACTTCTAGTTCTACTGTTATGTTCTCCAACATGAGTTTGCTAATGTTTCAGACGACGTTCACTTCTAGTTCTACTGTTATGTTCTCCAACATGAGTTTGCCAATGTTTCAGTTGACGTTCACTTCTAGTTCTACTGTTATGTTCTCCAACATGAGCTTGCTAATGTTTCAGATGACGTTCACTTCTAGTTCTACTGTTATGTTCTCCAACATGAGTTTGCTAATGTTTCAGATGACGTTCACTTCTAGTTCTACTGTTATGTTCTCCAACATGAGTTTGCTAATGTTTCAGATGACGTTCACTTCTAGTTCTACTGTTATGTTCTCCAACATGAGTTTGCTAATGTTTCAGATGACGTTCACTTCTAGTTCTACTGTTATGTTCTCCAACATGAATTTGCTATTACATAAAAAGGAATACAAAGAAACTCTCTTTTCCGACAACTTTTTTCTGGTTTACAATGGCGTATACAATCATTTTCGTAATCTTTGTTGGGGGATCATATTTCCTAATAAGCTTAGGCCTGTATTATGACCTGCGAATAAGTATTTAATAGGCTACTATACGTTGTTTTCCCTATGGCAACAACCAATGGGAAAGATGGTTGCCATGGTAAAAACAAGTTAGAAGCTTCATAAATATTTGTCCGAAGTTCATAATACCGGGCCTTATTCGCCCTCTAAAATGACAACACACATTTTTATCTTCCATTATGACCGCTGGGACGTCATATAAACAAAATTTATAAACACAATAATAACAACATGTTTCGTTTATTACCATGCTAATATGTATATTGGTTTAAAAAAAGGATACAATTATTTTAAAATTGAATCTAAAAAACAGTGACTGAAACAAGATGAATACAAATGAGATATTCAGTTCCAGTAAATATATTCACACCCAGGATACACGGATGCGCCCAAGAAGCCGCGACCAAAGACCTTGGAATATACCTTACTATATATTGATGTAACGCGACCTTATTCCCGCGAGCCGCCCCTGGGCCGCGCGCCGGAACAGATCTGCAATTAGCTCAGTTGATTAAAACTTCCCCCTCCTAGTCGGCGTGTGATTAAGCGATGGTCTCGTGCCCTTGACCTACTAACACCGCCTCCACTACTGAGGTCAACGGAACGGACGAAACAGTCTGGACAATATTAGCAGGTTCCAAATCATGCCGGTATTTTGTTATTGATACATCATTCCTTTCTTTGCATTTACAGGTTTTTATTTTTATTAATATTATTTATTATTATTATTATTATTATTATTATTATTATTATTATTATTATTATTATTATTATTATTATTATTATTATTATTATTATTATTATTATTATTATTATTATTATTATTATTATTATTATTGTGAAAAAAAAAAAAAAAATTATTATTATTATTATTATTATTATTATTTTTATAAGATAAGCGATAAGATAAGCCCTATTATCGCCAAAATTATTAACCTTTCTTTCACCAAGGGTATAATACCAGACTCTTTAAAAAGTTCTGTGGTGCGACCAATTTTTAAGAAGGGTGACCATACACTTTCCGAAAATTACAGACCAATCGCGTTGCTACCAACGATTGAAAAATTATGGAGCGTGTCGTTGCTGATGCGTTGAATAGTTATTTAGAAAAATTCAAAATTATTAACTGGCAACAATTTGGGTTTCAGAAGGGTAAAAGCACTTCGGATCTTCTTGTAAAATTTTCTGATCTTGTTAACTCAAAATTAAATGATAATAAACACGTTGTTGCTACTTTTATTGATTTCAGCAAGGCTTTCGATACGCTTAACCACAATAAATTATTACTGTGTCTTGAAAGGATTGGGATTAGAGGGCCTATGTTGAAATGGTTCAGGAATTACTTTAAGTCTCGTAAGATGAAAGTTAAAATCGGAAATACCTTAAGTCACGAGAGGGAAGTTTTAACGGGAGTACCACAAGGTTCTATTTTAGGTCCCATTTTATATTTGATCTACGTGAATGATATGGTTAGTTGTCTGAAGCATTGCTATGTATTTTTATATGCGGACGATGTAGCGCTAGTTTCAGTGCACAAAAATTTAAAGGTGGCTGAACTATACATGCAAACAGATTTTAATAACTTGTTGAGGTGGATCCATGACTATGACCTTATAATTAATTTTACTAAAACTAAGCTTATTCATATATGTACACCCTATGCTAAAAACGGCAAAGAAGAAGTCAAAATTAGATGTCATAATTACGAATGTTTACATCACAAAATTGATTTGTCTGTTTGTAAATGTGTAGAACTTATAGAAAATGTAACTAGTCACGTATATTTGGGATTAACTATTGACAAACATTTTACATGGGAACCTCACATTAAATCGATTTGTAAGAAACTAAGGTCTTGTGTAGGTCAAATTTACTCTTTAAAATATTGTTTATCATTCTCTATGTTGCGTAGCGTGTATTTGGCTCTTGCCGAATCATTAATTTCTTATGGTTTGCTTGCTTGGGGCAACGCTTCACGCTGTCATTTGCATCATATTCAAAAACTACAAAATAACATTATCCGCATTATGAGACCAGACCATTACAACTTTCTTCCAATACGTGATTCTTATATAATGTCCAACGTGCTTCCGGTTGAGAAACTTTTTACTTACAGACTTATTCTAAATTTTTATTTTAAAGATTCCTATAAAGAGCTAGTTCAAAAGCATAAAATTACACGTAGTTATTCCAAAATTCTGTACAAAGTCCCCTCTTTTAATAACAAACATGGCCAAAGGCGTTTAGAATATCTAGTTCCTAAGTTATTTAATGAGTTACCTATTGATTTGTCCACCATCACACATTTATGGGAAGTCAAGCAATATTTAAAAAGCTACCTTTTAACTATTTAATTTTTATAAAGTATCCTATCATTATGAATTTAAATTGAGTTTGAAGCCATCCAGTATTCTGTCTAGTGTCTATTTATTATGAGTTTAAATTGAGTTTGAAGCCATCCAGTATCCTGTCTAGTGTCTATTTATTATAAGTTTAAATTGAGTTTGAAGCCTGCCAGTATCATGTATTGTGTCTATTATTTATGCATGTTATATTTATAATTGTTCACATGAAAGTGTTATTGGACTTTATTTTAAGAATTTTGTTGTTGGTGTATTTTGTTTATTATTGTTTTGTTAAAATTGTACCAGTTCGCTCTGCAATGTTTGTGTTTATGCAACCCACTGTTAAGCTAAGGTTTTAGCTTAGTGGGAATTCTTATTTAATGCGCAAATAAATAAATAAATGATAAAAAAAAAAAAAAAATTATTATTATTATTATTATCAATATTATTACTATTATTATTATTATTATTATTATTATTATTATTATTATTATTATTATTATTATTGTTATTTCCTTTCTTCTCTTCTCTCATTTGCACCATCGGGCTCCTCTTGAGCCAAGACGATGCGAGAGTGCACCCTAGGGTGGCGGCCGAAAGATGGTGGTGACAATGTAGCTCATAGGCTGAGGACCTTGCGCACGATATTAGTTGTTATTATTATTATTATTATTATTATTATTATTATTATTATTATTATTATTATTATTATTATTATTATTATTATTATTATTATTATTATTATTTTATTGTTGCAATACATACAAACTTGGGCAAAACCGGCATAAACATGTTTTACGGACATAAATGTCAAGTATTTCCATGTGTTTACCTTATTAAAATCTACTTAGAACTAATTAAATATATCATTGTCCATATATCTTTTTCCAAACCAAACTGTGGATGCTATGATCGGTTGTGGCCGATTTGTACTCATCCCAGGACCCCTATTCGGTAACTTTCCCATTTCTGCCTGAAATGAAAGCAGCCGAAACGAATGCAGGCAGAAATTATTTGCCCGTTTCAGCCGTCGCCAAAGATGAACAAAATAGCGATTCTATAACAGCGCCTGAAATGTGTATGTACGCTTTGGGAGGACATCACAAGGCGACTGAGCCACCGAGGCTTTAAGCCAATCAGAAACCGACAATATCATGATTTAGAGGGCCGTGATCACTGCAACACGGCT